>OX243838.2:27920000-28520000 GCA_945859575.2 Herminia tarsipennalis
ACGCATTGTAAGATAAATGATAAAGATGTTTATTAAGGGCTTAGATTTAATTTAATTATGTAAGTGCCTCATAAGTTTAATATTGTTTTTTTATTGTAAGTTTAAAACTGCATTTTTTTTTATTTTCAATTTGCATGCTATTTTTTATGGCGAAATGTGTCTTGTTCAATTATTTTATTTAATACCATCCTTATGTAAACCACATTTTATGCAAATAAAGGATTTATGATTATGATTTTATGGTCAACATAATCGAAGGCCTTGGTCATGTCCATATACATTGCACTCACAGGCGTTTTGCTATCTACACAATTAATTTCATGATCTAAAAATTTGTAGATTGCCATATTGATAGTATGATTTTTTCTAAAACCCTGTTGAGCGTTGGTAAAAACACAATTTTTCTCCAAATACGAGTTTAGGCGAACATATATAACTTTCTCAAGAATCTTAGAGAAAACTGGTAGAAGTGCAATCTGTCTATAACATTCCATGTCCTCTTTGTTATGTTTTTTGAACAGTGGCTTTATAATAGATATTTTTAATGAATTTGGGAAAACACCACATTCTAAACAAAGTTAAATATTACACTAAGCAATGGTGATATACTACTTGCGACATATTTTAATATTTTTGAATGAATGTTGTCGTACCCTGTGCTATTTGTGGACTAAAGTCCACAAATTTAAATAAATCATGGAAATAGTTAAATGCATTATTTGGATTTTTGCTCTGATATATTTCACTAAACGCCAGACTATCAAGTTACGATTTGAATTTTTTCATATTATCCAAATTATAGTTATGTCTCGTAATAAACCAAAATTTTAAGGAAAAATCGTGTTTAATGGGGCATTTTAAAAGTTGAGCGTTATGATCAGATATTGCAAGTTCATAAGTCTCCGTTATACATCCTTTTATAATATATACGTTACGGATTCATTTTTTTATGTATATTACGGGTTGGTTCCTTTATTACAAATTTTAAATAGCGCCATAGCATTGAGGTTTAAGGAAATAATCAGTAGTTACACTATTGATTATTTCCTTAGACCTCATTGCTATGGCGCTATTTTTTAGTATGTCTATGTTGTAATCACCACATATGATAATCCTATACTTATTATTATAACAGAACTTATTGACAATAAAATTAAGTTTGTTGAAAAATAAATTGATGGAGTTGAGATCGGTTCTTGGCGGTCTATAAATGCAGATAATAATTATTTTAAATTCTATGAGCTCTATACCACTACATTCAATTACATTTTTAATGCTACACCATTTGATATCAGTAATAGACTTATTTTTAATTTGTTAATTTCTTTTTTCATAGAAATCATCTCGTCAGTACAGTTTGGTAGACTTTGATATGAAATATCCAAGTCAAACTCAACATCATTAATTAGTAGTCACAGTTCTGTTTGGCCTCCTCTGTGTGTTATTGTTATGTTTTAATATTCGTCTTCCATGTTTTAATATTGAGAAATTACTCACAAAAATTGAACACTGAAACCGAGGTTCGATCCGGCGTCCAACTTGCTTAAAGTCGGAGTATTACCGACCGAGCTGTGAGCTGATGTGACATCGTGTTCAAAAAACTTAACTACCTTAATATGATCTCGATGAGACTGTTTTATCGACAGTTTTTGTTGTATGTTGTGATTTCGTAAACTTTCAATAGATGTAGTAGTCATGTAGTTCTGGGATTATTTACAAATTTCAAATGTTGCTAACTAACGTTTTTACTTTGAGGAAATGTTTTACAAACACAAACTTCTCCATTGAGTGAAGTATAGTGTAAATTGTACACTACTTTAAATCTAATATTAAATGTACTTGAAACAAAATTTACTCTGAAATTGTTAAGTCACAATATGAAAAAGTAAGTCACAACTTTAATACGATAATTAATTTGTAAGGAACACAATGTGTTACTTAATGGACAGTAAAAATGAAGATTCGTTTCCACAAAGGTTATCTTACATTCGGGTCTGTTATTATCACAATACAAGAAAATAAATTAGAAAAACAGGATATTAGAAAAATAAAGTGTCTAATGTCCATAGAAATTACAAACAAACAAAAAAAATAGCACGCAATAGTTAGATGCCAATATGAACTATCTAATATATGAACTTTAATTATTTAAGTTCCAAATCTTAAAATTAGGGGTAGGTACAATGTGAACAATTATTTTAAATATTTACTTCCCTAAAGTACAGTTAAGTGAACATTCGAATAAACTAATGAATGTTACTATTCTCACTGGGATAGGTACAGATTCAAGAAAGCTAGTTGTCCACACCGCAACCCGTAACCAAAATGTCAAAGGAATGTTCAAATGGCAAGTAATAATGCCTATGAAATATAAAAATGTGCGTTATTAACTGCTAACTTAAATTTACAACTGAATTAATGAATGAAGCTACATTCAATGAATGAAGCTGATATAAATTTGATAAATTTCAAATCATTCAAGCGTTTTTGGTTATAATAAGCTTACTAAGATATCGGTAGATAATATCTGAATAAAAATATAAATAGGTACCTTTAAATCATTAAAAGTTTATTTTCTTTTCTTTAAAACTTAACAGTCGGGCCGAGGTACAAGCTCTTTTTCGTGGCGGTAAACAAAATATACTCAGACTCGGAACATCTCTTTGCGGATCATGCAAAGTAATGCATCTTGTGGGAATCAAACTCAGTAACTGTAGCGTGGCACTCCTACTACGCCATTGAGGCACTGAGTGTTGCCAGTAATAATGTGTGAACACTCGAAACACAAAATCTACTTAGGCGGAGCTACAGGACTTTGCCTGAGTAGACCCAAAGGCAAAGTTAGGCAAATTTCAAAATTATTCAAATAATTTAATCACTTGCTTTTCATCAAAAATCTGAACGTACCTCGTAAATAACTTCTCGTTGAATGTTTCAAATAACTGTACCTAAACAAAACCTACACAAATTCACAAACTCTCAATACATTACGGTGCAGTGGACCGCAGCCCAACCGCGTTCTACTCAAACGAAACAACTTTGAATCCAGAGGACAGCATTATGATAATAAAACAAAGTGAATACAGCCACTTATGGGGTTATAAATCAAATGGAAAGCTTATGCTTCGTAGGTAAGGCTTTAGACTGACTATGCTTACTGTTTGCAGCTTATTGTTCATAATATACTTAGCGTTATCATAAAAAAATATTGACTGTGCAAATATTTTCTGAAAAACTACCTATAGTCCAAAAAATATTTATTTATTTTTTCAAACTAACTATATTCGTAGAATTGTACTAAGGCGGACTTATTGCTAAAAGCATTCTTTGCCAGTCTACCTTATGGTAATGTAGAAAGAGAATATTTAGGTCCAGTAAAGTTGTTGACATTACATTTAACCATACAACTCAAAACTGAATAATATAAGAACTTCTTATTAAACATACCTACTTATATAAATACTATATATTCCTACATTATTTTGTGGGACACTCAAAAAATATATTTTGAAAAACTAAAAAAACTAACTTCTTTTGATAAATTTTTTAAATTAAATCTTTTCAAAGAACTCTCCACCAGCCTCTACATAAAGTTTCATGCGTCTGAACCAATTTTCGAAACATGTTTTCCAGTCCGCCGCAGACACCTCTTCCACGGCCTTCTCGAACGCTGCTAGCGCGTTTTCCGGCGATGAAAACTGTTCCTAACCTTTCAGCAGATTTTTTTAATTTAGGGAATAAAAAAAGTCACACTGAAATATATCTAATATGTATAAAAATCGCGAAAGTTTAAAAACAATAAATCACACGATGCTAGATCAGGACGGTAAGGAAGGTGACCCAATACTCTGACTCTGACTAATGTGGTGTCTAGGAAGTCCTTTGTTTTGAGCGCTAAGTGCGCGGGCGCGTTGCAACATGTTGGCATTTTAGAAAAGTTTTTACTTCGGTTTTGTTGTTTAACAAACCATTTATATTCCATGTTGCTATTCTTAAGGACGCCATTATGGATGTAATTTATTAATGACAGTAGTCAATAGGCTCATAAGTGTGCCCATGTTTTGTATGAGTAGGTCTAGCTTTTCAGCTTGTTTTGTAAGAAGTTTCTCAAGTGAGTTTGAGGCCGTGCTAGCCATTACTTGCGCTTAGGTTTGTTCTGCAGATACTGCTGTTCGGGGTTGTGCTGCGATGTTTTTGTTTACGTTTTGCTTTGTTTTATTTTTGAATATTTTCCTTTCTGGTCGTGTTATTGTGTTTTCTTTTCAGTTTCCTCTCTTGTATTTCGAGAAAAACTTTACATCCTTTGTAGTTTGCGGGGTGTTCTTCGTGGTACAAGGCATATTTACATGATATTGTTCTATCTTTCTTTGGACAATCAGTAGTATTATGTGCAGTAATAATCAATGCAGTTGTTGCGCGTATGACCATACTGTTGACATCGTTTGCATTGAACTATAGTATTCTTCCGTTTGGGGTGTTCTATAGTAATAGAGGTGTTGTATATGTAGCGAAGACTTTTTATTGCTGCGTTATTGGAGCTTGGCTCGAGGTTAACGAATCAGGTGAAAAGAGGCTTTTTAGATGGACCATGCTTCGCGTTAATGATTTCACCTTTGATTTTGTTTCCAGTATTCTCTATAGCTTCGGTACGGTTTGCAATTTTGTATGAGTATTCTGTTTTTTGCAGAACTTCATCAATCAGCTCACTTAATTTTGCAATATTTTGGACAGCATATAGGACGATAGGTGGAGGTTTCCGTATTTCTGCCTTTTCTTGGCTGAGAGGATTTTGATCTAGCTATTCCGGTTTTAGCAGAGAGAAGCTATTTTGAAGTGGTATTTCTTCAGGGTCAGAAGATGGTGACATGTTGACCCTTCTTCGTTTATTAGCTCCTGGGGTTTGGTGTTTGGGAGAGACTGTCTGCCATTCTTTGTCTGTGGGTTCATTGGGATCCTTATTTGATGCGAGTTGGTTGGGTTCTAGATCTCCCAGCGATGGATGTCTTGTCCTTGTGAACAGACTAGGATGAAATACTTGCTGAACAATTTTTTTTTGGTGAAGTTGTATTCATATTGCAATTAGCATTTATATTTAATTGACTTGGGGCCTGATTCCCCTCTCAGGTCAAGTTTCTACCATTTTCGTTGCTCATGGTAGAAAATCATTTTTGTGTTGTGGCAACACTATTTCAAACGTCAGATGACATTCTGTCTGACGTTTGACATTGACAGTTTTTGAAACGTCAGATATAATTTTTATAAAAAGATAAGGGTGGGTGAAAAAACTTTTCGAAGATTTGATGTCAAATTCGTATTTAGTTCAATGTTTTAAGTTTAAATCACTGAACACTTCACGCTACGAACACTTCTACACAGTTTTTACTTCATAAAGTTTACTTAAGAAACACATAATCACAAATTTTTGCGAAATAACTCACTAAAATACTTTAAATCTCCAACAGCGTATTCGAAGATGAACTAAAAAGCAATTAATTTCTTAAATCATTTACCTCTTAAAGTGGCACTCAATGAAGAATAAAGAGCTAAAAGTTTGCCGCATAATATTTGTCTATAGAGAAAGTTTCATAAAGTATAGAAGGGTACATTAAACTTGGTCGCGTATCCTCGCGTTCTCTGGCCGCGGATTTTCACTTTGTCGGCTTTATTCGCGAGTCTTGGCCTTATCTGATGGAGAGTACGCATGTTTCATGTTACGAGCGATAAGCGGAAAATGAAAAATTTCAAATATATGAGTCAGCTCTTTGTCCTGTCCTGTACGCTACAAGCCATATGTTGTGGGGGATTTCACAGACATACAAATCACAGACACAAAGTACACCTAAATTGGAAACATTAATTTGTGGATCGCACAAAGTGGTTTCCCGCGTGGAAATTGAAACCTCTTGCGCAGCCGTCACACACCCACCGTGCCACCGAGGCAGTTGGTGGTGTAGGTATTTGTCAATTACGATATAAACAAATACCTTCGTCTTTAAAATAGAGTAGCCCTCTTAAACCTCTCGCTGTTACAGTCATTGTAAAAAAACACTCATAGCACAAATTAAAAAGTGTCTATTTATTCTCTTTGTGCGACCTAGAAACCCATTTGGATCGTGTAGACTGATGCTGTTTCTTTTTAACGCCTGCATCGCGGCTCCAAAGGTCCAAATATACCTCAGTTCGAAGTCTAGACCTTTAAGAAAATACGCAACGCCTGTGTATTTTAAACCTATTCATTTTTTGTTATAAAACTTTCAAAATTTAGGGATATCGCTATATCGCAATTGTATGTACCCGGACACTTACTACCGGACCAGTGGTTCTAATAATTTTTTAATGATGTTCTGTCGTAAACTTACGTCCAGATCCTCCGACTTGAACCACCGCCGCCCGCGCATTGATCTCTTCTCTGAAAGGGTTCACTTCTAAGCCGAGCATAGCAGACCAAAGCTTTGTCAGATAACACTGGTTTGGCCCAATCTTACACAAAAAACACCACGTTATCAATTTAATCATCTGATACCCACTTTTTATATAGATTTTTCCCATATTACCTTTTTTTGGTCAAACATTAATGTCAAAGAGAACATTTTGTAGAGACCCTGTTATGCTTGATAGGATAAAGAATTAATAATGTTAAGTACTACATATTGAGGTATAGAACGTAACTCGACCAAATGATATTGTGCCTCCGATCGTATAAGATCCATTAAAGTATTATTAAGATGACTGGACTCTTTCATGAAAGTGTATCTATGAGAATATCTAATTATATATCAGTATTTGAAGTGGAGTGGTAAATTTGGTTTGACTATCAATAAAGTGTGTAATGAGAATTTAAAAATTGAGTGTATTTTTATTTATTAGACAGCTAGATGTAATATTGTGTAGCAATTTGAAAAGAGTGGCCACGAGTTTTCTTGCCTTGTTCTTTATAATAATAATATCTACGACATGTTATTCTCAACAAGATATAATATGTACATACCTACTTACGTAGTAATTAATGTCAATGTTTGTTCTGACACCTACCAACAGACCCTCAGATGATCATAGTATTTAATTACCCAATTAAAATGTAAAAGTAATATTGCATCCCGTGGTGTAACCAGCGCATGTCGTGGTGTCGCTGCATTTAACGCCCGCGGGGCTATAGGTACCTAACAGTAAATCTGATAACGTCACTTCTAAACATTATCAAGCGATTTTTCGATTGCTGCACTTTTGTTACACGCCTATACAACCTATTTTGTACCTTTGTTTCCGGCCACATGAATGCCGCGCCATTCGATAAGCATTTGATTGTACTTGAAGTAGGGTTTAGGTTAGAATAAATTTGAAACTGCAATAAATTAAATAATACGCCCACCCCAAATTAACAATAGTACATTATGATATAAGAGCGGTAAGTTGAAAATTATAGCCCGAGCCGCAGGCGAGGGCTACTATATATAGCTGTAATTATCAAAGCGCACGTATGTCATACGACGTTTTATAACATATTTGCAAGGAAATAAATAAAAAAACAATACAGCCAAAAGAAAAAACGCGCGGAATAATTGTTACTTGGTCACAAATTAGTGATGCGCGCGCATCAGCGCTTTTTTAAGGCACAAAAACAGCCCATATTACTAATAAATAAATTAATATTTTTGTGTTTTGTTAGAAATAAATGGTTGTAATCTAAGGTCAAATTAACGAATTGAATGTTTATTTAATATATTTTATATCCCAAAGTTATTTTTATTCATAAAATGTTGACCACTTTTCTGACATAAAAACTCTTTACTAAGATTTAAAAAAGTACCGTTCGTTTCAGACAGAGCATCTTGATAAACCGTGTGTTTTACATTACAATAACGCACAAGTACGTAATGAGATACATTACGAAATTGAAATAGGTGAAATAAGAGACCCTCTACGAGCAAATGTGTTATAAACATACATTACATAAACAATGCATACTTTCGGATTCAAATATTATTCATAAGTCGCTCCAGGTTAGTGTTTTTTTTTAAATGTATTTAATATATAACTCCATAACAATATTATAATTAATGTAGAGAAGAATTGAAGGTGTGAGAAAGTTTAAGAATTCACAATATCATCCATTCTCCAAGATTTAATAAATCTAAAATTACCCTTCAACGTGTTCTAAATTTGAAAGTTATTTTAATATTATAAAAGCCTAAATATTTAATTGTACTGTTGATAATAAAGCGAGTTGTGTGGGCGGCAGAGATAATAAACGGCGGTATAATTCTGCGATAACGCCTTGCTATATAAATACGAGTCGGAATGAAAAACTCCGCAAGATTGAGCAGTCGCGTGCAGGTTTACCAGCCCCACAACTTTTTGTTTATACCTACACAAAATATGAAACAGAGAGTCGATTAGTTTTTGGCGAAAAACTGTTGTCCTTATAAACGCAATACATTTTAACTATTTACCCGGTTAGGGTTATGTTTTTCGAGTGTATGTAAGTCTGTACCAGGCCACTCATAAAGTTTTCCGAAGAAAAGTTTTTATGTATAAGGCACTAGCCACTTGTTGTTATTTAAAAGTAAAAATACCATTTTTTCAAAAATTTAAAAATGGATCTCCATCGAGAAAATTTTCGTGCGATGATTTTCTACGATTTAAAATGTGGTCTAAAACCTGATAATTCATTTGATCGACTTAAATGGCTTTTGTGGATGAAGGACCTTCAACAGCAACCATCTACCGTTAGCAGAGCGAGTTCAAACGCGGTCGCCCTACTTTGGGGGATGAACACAGGAGTAGTCGTCCTACGACGGCTGTCACAGAAGAAAGTGTGCTGCCAGTAAAAAAACAAACTCAAGAAAACAGGCGAATCACATACAAAGAAATTCGGCATAAACTACAGTTTGGTTCGAGAAGCGTTCATAAGATTTTATACGAGCTAAGCGCAATGGCTTGTGTTTGAAATGGGTTCACGTCGGTAGTAAAATGGGTAGGATTCGAACCCGTGACCTCACGATTGCGAAACCGATGTCTTAGCCATTAAGCTACCGCCGCTTCACGCAGATCCTTTACTTCAAAAGTCAAACAATTCGTACCTTTAAATATTTCACGCGATTAAGTCCCGATAATATTCTAATACGTGTAAATATCGAATCAGAATCAGAATATCATTTATTTCGTCAAACATGGTAAGTCTAAAGATGTTACAATATATTTGTTTCACACAGCGTGCAACAGGTGTCTTAAATATAAATTATCGTATTAGGTATATTAAATTACATTATATTACATCTAATTAAATTGCATTACATTATATTAAATTTAATTTAATTACATCACACTACTTATTTTAAAAACAATTAAATCAAATCATGCTCATAATCAATGTGACAATTTAAGCAAAGTAGCAACAAGATTCACCCAAGTATAATAAAGCAACTAGATCCATTTTTCTTTACCATATAAATTTACATCACCTGAAAATAACCTATAATACATGATTGTATAAGATGATTAATGACTACATTTTTGAACTTATTTAACCCTAGATAGCTAACGTTATACAATACCGCTTATAAGCTAACCATCCGTCAAAACGACGGGCATTTAAGAATTGGTGTTTTTTTTACTTGTAGTAATAATTTTAATGAATTATTTTTTATTTATAGGATACTATTAGGGGTTTGAAATAAAATACATTTTAAAAGTTTAACTTACTAACTATATTTTTTATTTGGCACAAACTTTTATAAGGCACTATAAAAAAATGAGATCAATTAGTATGAAATCTTTGAACATGCAAAATCGACTATTAAATGTGCAGAAATGCCGTTATTTGACATTTCTGTAGTATAACAAAAATTATAAAAATAAAATAACAAAAATTTACTTATTTATCTTTGGCACAAGTAATGCATAAATCAACCTTATGTTCACCACAAATCGGTTTCTCACAAGTAGCACATATCGTTTTTGTCATACGCTTTTTTTTATAATGACACTGACTGCACGTTTTCCTCTTACGGGCTTCTGTTGCCGTAGATGTCGAAGGGTTACCAGGTTCAATATCTGATGATGTACCAGGTACAACAGGTTCAGGGCCAGCTCTTGAATCAGTCAAAGTTCGGGATTGTTGGAACTGTAGAACACTATGGATATTGCCAATTACGTGTCTAGGCATGGTTGTAACTGCCAGTCTTACTTTGAGCCAAGGTTCTGCTAGCTGGAAGTATAACGCTTTCAGAAAGTCTCTTCTAGGTATTACCTTTTTACCAGATGTTGTCAAATTGTGGCAATGAATAACATAACTATTGATGGTAGCGATATTTATCATTCCATAAAAGACACACATAGGCCATCTATTTGTCTTCCTACTACATGACATATTTGAACACATCTGGTCTAGTGTGTCTACTCCTCCTTTGGTTGAATTGTAATATTCAATTATATGGGGCTTGTTAGAAGTTACATTCACGGTGCCCTCCTCGTCGCAGGACGACAACATGTAAACAATTTTTGACGGTTTTGGTTTGAATGACAGTAAGGTAAGTGGCCCATCATAACAAAATATAGAACTGCCGACTTCTCTCGTCCTAGAATTCTTCAGTTCTTCAGGAATTTCACGTTTATTAGCTCGCAGAGTACCCACTAAAGTCAACTTATATGGCTCTCTTTCCAGGCTCTTCGCCAACGGTATAGACGTAAACCAATTATCCATGGTCACATTTCTATTCGACCCATGGATGCTGCGGGTCAGTTCTTTTACAAAATATTCACCAAGGGGTAATCCACCAGTATCCGTGCATTTTCCTAGGTATGGAATGGCATCTAACATGTAGTATGTGCCACTATCACACATCATTTCAATTTTAATCCCATATTTTGCTGGCTTATTGGGAATGTACATACGAAATTTGCATCTTCCGCGAAAGCCTAGTAATTGCTCATCTATTGTAACATTGGACCCCGGAGTGTAGTTACTGCGACATTGAGCTATAAACATATCCCATATCACTCTAATAGGTGTAAAAGGATCATTTTGTAAATGTTGTAGGCGAATATTTCTATCATCAAAACGTAAACATCTCAATAAAAAATCAAATCTCTCTCTACTAAGGGCGGCAACATAACCAAGGCCACAAAAAATTTTGTTGAAAATTTCGTCGGTTGTCAAGTGATTGTCCTTTAGAGCTGCTGCCAAAATGAGTAATGCAACTAGAGCCTTTATTTCCATTATATTTGTATCTTTTTGTGTAGCGGTAATAGTCTGATAACTTGCTCTTTTTACGCTTATCTCTACATTTGTCCATTTCACAATTTCTTCAAAAATATTTTCGGTAAAAAAAATTTCAAAACATTGCAGCTCACCTGTGATTCCTCTACAGGAACGGGTAGGTCCTCTCGATGTGCGTATGATATTTCTGATCGAGGTTCTTCCGGAAGTTTGCCCCTTGGAGGTAGCCCATAAATGACGATTTTTACCTCTAATGTTTGCTTGCGGTAGCTGTATGATCCGCGAGGATGGAGGTCTTACAAGCTGATTTGTGGGCGAGTTGGAGGGAAGCACTTGTGCTGTGACTTGTGAATCTGCTGGAAGATCATCTTCAGAGTCCGAAGGCTCATAATTATCATCGTCTTGGACACAATCTTCCTCGACGAAGTCTTCGGTTTCACTGGCAGAATCGCCCTCAAAATTGTCCTCATTCAGTTCATCATTTATAATAGCAGATATTTCATCGCTATGCAGCATTAAATTTCGTGCCATGGTAAAATCTACAAAAATAAATCAATTATAATTAAAAATTTATAAAAGTATCAACTCACTTCAATTCTAAAAAGTTACGCTAAAGCTAACCATCCGTCGAAATGACGGTCAAAGTTAGCGTAACTCGAGAACTGCAAGACTTACCTGAGTGACGCGTGCGCCGATGCGACCATCCAGGCGGGCACTGAGGTCATTTAACGCGACGGCTCGTGCGGACTCAAAATTAAAAAGGGACAGCGATATTAATTCTCGGTACCCGTCGAATCGACGGAGGTTAGCTTTCTAGGGTTAATTAAATGCTCAAACCCTCTTATAAAATACTTTTACACTATCAAAAACATTCTATAAATAGACTAATCTTTAATATTGACAGTTGTATGTACCACATTTACAAATACTGCTTTGTTTCTTTTGAAGTGATTAAATTCTCATACTCCGTTTTATGGAAAGTACGTGTATATCAACTCTCAGTTATAATCTCGTTTTTATTTATATTTTCGGCTTTAAAACTTACCAAAGTTGAATCAAAGTATTAATCATCATATGAAAATGCAGTGTTATTGTTATCTACAAGTTCTGCAGCCGCAAATCACAAAATTTCAACAAAAAAAGGACGTATTTTTGTACCCGCATATAATTTCTTATCAACTGGAACACTGAGTACCCTCAACAGGGTCATATTTGACAGTGTCATATTCAACTGACAGTAAAAATTGATTTTGACACCTACTTCGTATGTCAAACTCAATTGACAATTGCGTCAACTGTCAACTTTTCAAGAATACCAGTGTTGCCATTGTTCAAAAATTCATTCCTTTTGTGGTAATTTGTTACAATGAGTACTGAAGAAGGAAAGTCAAAGTCCACTAGAACCCGGGTACGGCAACCTAAAAAAGTTGTTGAAAAGGATGATTTGGACTTACTGACCGAGGATGATTCGGACTTATTGACTGCCGATAACGTACGTAGTATTATTAAAGAAGAAATTACGTCAGCCTTGTCCAGTATCAATGTTACCCTTTTGGGCTTAAAGACTGAGATTTCCAACTTGCAAGATTCAGTGAAGTTTATCACCGATAAGTATGATGCTGTAATAAAACGGATTGATGTATTGGAAACCAAACAGAAATCTATCTCTCATAAGGAAGCTGAAATCGCTACTTTGAAGGATCGTATGGACGCTTTAAATTCAAATATTGAAAGACAAGAACAATGGGGACGTCGATCAAATGTCGAGATCGTGGGATTGCCTGAAAAGACTGTTAAAAATTATATCTCAACTAGGAACGCGAGCCAACTGTCCTATTAATCCGCAAACCGACTTAGACTTTGTTACCCGAGTGGCGCGTAAAAGTAATGATGATAAAAAACCTAAACCTGTAATTGTCCGCTTTCTTACAAGACACATGAAAGATAATTTTTTAGCTCGAGCTCGAGCTTTAAAGGACCTCAAAGCATGTGACATTGGTTTTTCTGGTAGCACTTCTCGTGTATTCTTTAATGAACACCTGTCCATGAACAACAAAATTTTGTTAAGCAAAGTCAAAAGGGTAGCGAACGAAAAAAATTACAAGTATGTCTGGGTGAAGAATCATTCCATATTGTTACGAAAAAATGAAACCAGTAAGCCTACTCACGTGTCTTCGGAGAGTGATTTAAAAAAGATAGTGTAAGCGAAATTGCACATGATTTTTTTGTTTTCTATATATTTTTTTTGGTTTTCTATATTTTTTCTTTTGTTCCTTCTAAAACATGCATGATATGGAATTGTTTACTATATTCGCAAAATCATAGTTATACTGCCAAGTACTTTCAAGGAGAGGTGAGGGATTTTAATGAAGTCATATTGATGCACTTGGTGTTACCTATCTTCATTTTTTATTATGTGGTTTTACCGGTTGGCAATTGTTTAAATTTGTTAACGTTATTTACGTGGAATTACGTCTTTCGAAAAAATTATAAAAGTTTTATTAGATGTGTAAAGTTCATTGTAATTCAATGAGTTTAACTGTCTACTACCAAAACGCTCGTGGATTTACTGCTTACCCCTTATGATTTAATATGTATAAGTGAAACTTGGTTGTTGTCAGGAATCTATGACTCAGAGTTATTTGACCACCAGTATAACGTTTACAGATGTGACCGTGACTATGACAGTAGGTCAGATACTATGGGGGGTGGGGTTCTTATTGCTATCAGAAAGGGTATATCAGTGAGTGATGTATGTATGTCTCGCTCTAGTCGCGCAAAATCGGCCGATATTCTGTCACTGTGTATAGGTCTTCGGTGGAGGGCGCAACAATTGTGTCTTAAAATATATTGTTGCTACTTTCCTCAATGTAGCCTTCAGTATGACGAATTGATTCAATTATTTGATGAAATATCTCAATATATCATTGAATATCCTAACGACCACTTACTTATAGCTGGGGACTTTAACATAAGGGCTGCTAACTGGTCATCGACTGGAAATGGATTGATAGCAACTTTACAATCCACTGGTTCGGACAGTCTGGTAGAAGCATTGTCGGTGTTTCTATCCTTTAGCAACCTGGGTCAATATAACCTCATACCAAATAAAAATAATAGGGAGTTAGATCTTGTACTATGTAGTTGTGATTGTATAGTGACTCATTCTGATATGCCTCTGGTCCCAGAAGATGAGCATCACCCAGCGTTAAAAATCTCTCTGCCTAGCATTTTCCCGCAAGTCTTGCGTACCCCTCCGATAACTTATCATAACTTCCGCGAAGCGGATTACGAGCTAATAAATTTTGCACTCTCTCATGTTGATTGGTGTACTATTATTGATTATAGCCAAGACATTAATGACTCAGTCGCAAAATTTTATGAAATAATTTTTCAAATAATCAATGAGTATGTCCCATTAAAAACACGCGTGGGTCAAAACAAATATCCTGTATGGTATTCCCCGGGTCTTATAAAAATTATAGGACAAAAAAATAAATACCATAAGAAATGGAAACGTTACGGCAATTACGTGGATTATTGCAGTTTTTCGTTACTGAGAGACAGGCAAAAAAAAGTAAGCAAGGAATGTTATGACTCGTTTATAATAAAATCTGAACATAGAGTGCGGAATAATAGTAAACTTTTCTGGACATTTGTAAAATCAAAAAAGTTATCAAATGATATTCCTGATAACCTATTCCTGGGAGATGTTTCGTCTTGCAGTGGTGACGAAATTAGTCAACTTTTTAACTGTTTTTTTTATTCTGTGTTTCAGAGGCACAATCAGCCCGTGTTGGCAGCTAATCCTTGTTACAATGACTGTCAAAATACTTTAAATATTAAATCAGTACACATTCCGTTTAACACCATTCTAAAATATATCAATATTATTAATGTTAATAAGGGCAGTGGTCCAGATGGGATACCCCCACTCTTCTTAAAGAGATGTCACAAAAACATTTCCGTTCCGCTATACATGCTATTTAACGCGTCCTTGCGATCTGGTGTTATGCCGATAGAATGGAAGCGTTGTTATGTAGTTTCTATTTTCAAGAGCGGTAACAAGCATGACATTACAAACTACCGCCCAATTTCCAAGTTAAGCGTTATACCTAAGCTTTTTGAAAACATCGTCTGTGATATAATAACACCACTATTAAAACCCCTCATAATAACTGAGCAACACGGATTTATGAGTAAAAAGTCAACGAAAACCAATCTTTGTGAATTCCTAGATTATGTAACAACGGCCTTGGATGACGGTCACCAGGTCGATGTGGTGTATACCGATTACTCAAAAGCTTTTGATAAAATTTCACATACAATATTAATAAAAAAAATGGAGTACATCGGTATACATGGTGACTTACTTCGCTGGGTTGAATCCTACTTAAAAGATCGTAGTCAAGCAGTGACTGTAAAGGGTTTTGTTCTTCATTCTTGCCAATAACCTCTGGAGTTCCCCAGGGCTCGCACCTGGGACCTCTATTATTTAATTTATATATTAATGACGTAGCTACTGTTATTCGTAAATCCAAATTCATACTCTATGCGGACGATAAAAAAATTTATAAAATTATTAAAGAACAAAAAGATTGCATTGAACTTCAAAACGACATTTGTGGGTTGTTTGATTATTGTAACAAAAATAGCCTGTTCCTTAATATAGATAAGTGCAATGTCTTATCATTCTCCAAAAAAAAAACCCCTATATGTTATGAATATAACATTGACAATGAAACCATAAACAGAGTGTCCGAGATACGCGATCTGGGGCTACAACTGGATAGTAAACTTATTTTTGATGTTCACATTTCAAAAATAATTAGTAAAGCGTTTCGAATGTTGGGTTTTGTACTTAGAGTTTGCAAGGATTTTAAAAACTCATCAACATTAGGTCTTTTATATAAAACTCTGGTAAGACCACTACTAGAATACACTTCAGTGACATGGAATCCACAGTATACTGTATATAAAGAACAAATTGAAGCCCTGCAAAACAGATTCAAGAGACATATCGAGTGGCGATTTGATTCGAGCTCATTTAATGCACTTAATCTGCAATCCCTCGAGTAGCGTCGCGCGGTGCGAGATCTTATATTTTTATACAAGATCATAAGAAGTCAAGTTGACTCATCTTACCTTTTATCTAAAATAAATCTAAATTGTCCACGCCCAACCTCACGTAAGAAGTCTCTTTTCCACATCTAATTGTCACGAACAAATTATGGTAAAAACACATTCATAAAAAGATCTTGTCGCTTATATAATTCATTAATTCCACTTAAAGCAGATGATCGGTTGGATATCCTTCACCTCTCTTTACCTAAATTTCTAGATGCTATCAAAAGTATTTACCTACCATTATTATTTGAATAATAAGTTGGTGTACTCAATTTAAGTAACTTATTTGTTATTTTTATTATTATTAACTGTACTACAATGTGTGCTAATATTAAAGTAAGTTACTTATGTATAACATGTATTGTTAGTCTGAGGAAACTCTTTATAGATTATGTAAAATCTTATTATTTAATCTATTATATTGTAACGCATCTGTCTGTTTCCCAAATAAATAAATAAATAAAATAGCCATTTTCAAATGGCTAATTCTTTCAATATACCCTTTTAAACAGACTGTTAAAAATTACCAAAACATTTGATACCTACATTTATTGACACATATTGTAACTTCCATACTTTAAAAAATAATTACATAAAGTTGTAAAAAATTAAAACTGCCGTTAAAATTTGCGAAAAATGTCGCAATTTCATAATGTTATTTATTAAATAAAACCAATTTACATATAAAATCAATAGAAAAAATATGCATTGACCTTCAACTATTATTATTTAACTAATGAATTTATGCTATTTTCTTTATTATTATTTCATTATTCAGACCTAAAAGAAATATATATCAATCCGGATTTTAGTAAATTATGATACAGAAACGTCATTTTATAGAAATAAGTCACATACGTGAAACAACTCTTAAGGCCTCCGACTGCATAATATTAAATGTGAACCCTTTACATTTGGTTTCCGTCTTTTTGCAGTCAGGTCGTTTTAAAATTGGTAGCCGAAAATGTCATCCCAAAGCAATTTAATATCTTTTCAAAAGAAAAACGGTCTATTATTGATTAATGACCACTTTTCACATGTAACAGAATAAGCCTTTCATGGTTACAGAGCTGTTTTACATTAAGAAAATTTTGTCCCCGATCTCAAGCACTACGCAAAAATCCATTATATCTTAACAAAACTTATGATTGTTTTTAATGGTATAGTAACTAAGCGAATTTATCATTTTTAAAAACACATTCCCTACCTAAAAAATGAATTGATTGAATCCTTTATGACTATATAAAATTTTATCCCGCGATCTTTGCAATAATAATAATAATAAAACCCCTCGGGGCTAGTCGTTGTTTCCCTATATGAGATTAACGCTACTCTCCGAGGGCATAGTAGCAGCTCTTGAAATCCTTATGACACCAATAAAAAATGTCTCATGAGGGTGAAATAAGAGTACACAAACCGCAGGGCAGCTTTGTGGCGAGCTGAATGTGTGTGGCGACACTGCGGTCCCTATGCCTCAGAGAGTCGGTCAGGGCCTCGTCTCCCGCTTGCCTTCACTGGCCGGCGGGAGTGGAACACCAAGAGCGCCCGCAGGACTCTCAACTCTGGCTTGCCTTAACCGGCCGGCCAGAGGGAGGTCGCCAGAGCTTGTATGCTCGGGGGTGGAAGTGTCATTTTCAAGGGCTGTCATTTGCTTACACCCATGTTGCTCCCTGTCGCCTGTTTGGCTGTATGCCTTTGGCGGCCAGAAGGGGGCCCATCTAGTGAGTGGCGAGTCACCGCCTGCCCATTTGTCCGTGTGTTTTTACCATGTGTTGCAGGGCAGGCGCCATAGTTCTTCAATAGTACCAGCTAACCATTCCACTAACACATAACCTCCATAACCCAATTTCTTAGCTACCACTTTTTGACAATAGTTTTTACACTAACCGGGGAATGTCGTTGGGTACATTTATATAGTGTATACAACGATATTCGCCGGTTTGTGTCACATAGCCTTTAGATTAAAGTGTCTAACGGGCCTCTACGTGTTGGCTTCGGCCCCACGCACGCCTCCCAAATGACCGGGACTCCATAGTCCCGTGATAGGGAAATGACATACATAATAATATTATAAACCATACAAAATACAAAAAGGAAAATGACATCTGTCAAGATGAAACCACACGAACAACAGAAATGCACGAAATAAAACATGATAACTCAAAGCAGAGCCCAGTTACAACTACAAGCACACCTTCCACCCCCGGACTCGTCGCTACGCTCCACCTCGCAACCTCCAGGATCACCAGCAGTTGTTGAGGCGTCGAACTCATCGAGCGACGAGTACTTCTCTCCGCCGTCGTCGCCTCAACTTGTACGTCGGCGAGGGAGAGGCCGGCCGCCGACCGGCTTGGGACCCCGAGGCCCACCAGCCTCAAACAGGGCCCCCGCTATCGGTGGTGATGTGCGCCGCATGCGATGGACGACGTCGATAAACGAGAACGTCATGCGGGCTTATTATGCGGCTACAGAGGGGGGAACTAACCTTACTGTGTACCGTGAACGGATGCTGCCTCTGTTTCAGGTGCTTGAGCCCACTGTCAACATTACGGCTCAACGATTATCAGACCAAGTGTGGGCCATTCAACGCTGTCATCTGCTGAAAGAGGCCGCACTTGAGAGACTACGCTCGGAGTATACCCAGACTAGCCGCGATATCCCTGCCCCGGTACAGGTTTCTACAAATGTAGTTGACTGTGAAACTACGGGGCCGGATGCCGCGGCTAGTATGGTAAGTACTCAGTACAAAGAGGAGGTGAAGGTCGCTTTGGAACACGCCCCACAATATTAGGCCACGCCTGCCTCGGTTGCCTATGCATAGACGAAACATTGCGCTGGTGTGTGCTCTTGATTCGCTATTGCCCACTTACCTAGACAATAGCGAAGACCTCGGTGATATCCATTCAATCCTGTATTGTGCGGCTATTGCGGCATATCGTATAGCAGGTTTTAAGCCTTTAGTAGAAACCTCTACTATACGACCAAGGTGCGCCGTACCGGCTTGGCAATGCAGGATTGAACGTCGCATTGCCGAGGCAAGGGTGCTCATCGGCAAGTTGTCCTGCTTCAGGACCGGGAACACTCGCCCGAGAGTGATGCGCTTTGTGAACCGGGCCTTCTTGGGGACTGGGATTAGTCCTCAGGATTATATGTCGCGTGTCACAGAGCGCAAAAAATCTATGCATGGGTAAACCAAATTCGCAGGTACAAAAAACGCGTGGAAAGGTATAACGTGAACCGCATGTTCCAAAGTGACCAACGGCAGGTGTACAGAGGCTGGGACCGACGAGATCAAGCTGTGGGTGGCGGGCATCTCCCAGATGTTAAAGCGACAAGCTCGTTTTGGCGGAACATTTGGTCGGTGCCTGTCACCCACACAGAGGGGGAATGAATGCGTGACGTTGAACGAGCGTCGAACTTATTCCGGAAATGGAAGATACCAACATTAACAGCACAGACGTAGCCAGTGCAGTCCGTCCTTCTTCTAATTGGAAATCTCCAGGCCCAGACGGACTGCACAACTTTTGGCTGAAATGGCTACGCAGTTTGCACGCTCGTTTGGCATCGCAATTCCAGTCCGCCCTGGAATCTGCGTCGCTCCCAGCCTTTATGACTAAAGGAGTGACCCACCTTCTCCATAGGACCGGTAGTACCTCGGACCCTAGTAAATATAGACCGATAACTTGTTTACCATCGATCCATAAACTTCTTACATCCATACTGAGAACTAAAATAAACAAACATATACACACAAACTCCATCATGTGTACCTCTCAGAATGGATGTAGAAGTGGGGCCCGGGGTACTAAGGAGCTCCTCCTCATTGATACGACTATTAGCCAGCAGGTTCGCCGCAACCGAAAGGATCTATCGGCATGTTGAATAGATTATAAGAAGGCGTATGACTCCGTACCACATACATGGCTTCTGAGGGTGCTGGAGTTGTATAAAGTTAATACAACTCTACGTACCTTCTTGAAGTCGAGTATGGGGCAATGGAATACGCTTTTTACCTATCCATGGTGCCGAGAGATCCAAGAAAGTGGCGGCGTACCTATAAGGATTGAGCGGGGTATATTTCAGGGTGACACTCTAAGTCCCGTTTGGTTCTGCCTATCACTGAACCCACTTAGTACCTTGCTAGAGGGTTCAGGGCAAGGTTGCGACGTGGTAGTCGGTTATATCACACTTGCTTTATATGGATGACTTGAAGCTTTTTGCTCCCACCAGCTCACAACTAATTACTTACTTTACAACTTAGCGTTACTGAAGGTAACTGAAACCTTGATAGACCGATCTGAGCGTCGTGCGATGATCGTTCACATCACCATCCCCCATGACAAAAATCTCGTGAAAGCCGAAAAGGATAAACAAATAAAATATCTGGATCTGGCGCACGAGATTGTCGACATGTGGGATGTTGATTTGGCGATCATTGTTCCGATAGTCGTCTCCGTTAATGATTTGATTACCAAGAGCCTCGACCAACACCTTGAGAGGCTCGCGTTAGACGGTTGGATCAAGCGCTTGATGCAGAAGGCAGTACTTCTGGACACGGCTCGCATTGTGAGGAGGTTCCTTTCTCTGGGGCCGTAACCACCGATAGCTTGGTCGCTGTACCCGATGCCGGTGGGACACTTTTTTTTATATTTTTAAATATATTTAATTTTTGTTACCTATATTTAAAAATGTAATTTATTTGTATTGTATTTTAATAATAAGAATAATAATATATTTTTATTTCGGATAAACACAATCCATAGTACAATAAATTCTTAAAACAATGTATTTTAATAATTAAAGCTATTTAGCATATAAAAAATGGCATATGGCATCTAGTTACCCTATGTATGTACACCCAGTGGGCCAAAAAGGGACTGTCGGGCTTAGCACTGATGGTTTTGAGAATACTGTTGTTACTGCCACAGTTTCTGTTTAGCATCGAAGCTGTTCTTTACGGATTACCGCATAGAAATCGTCGATGTGCGCATCAGCAAACATCTGAGATGCGCTACAGAACCGTGGCAATCCCAGCAGCATTCTCAACCCATCGTTATATTGGACGCGCAGAGCGTTGTAGGCCCTCTGCGTATACCTAATCCACAGGCTGCACGTATACAACGACTGACAATATGCTCCAAATAAATGACATCTTGCCCCAGTACTGCAGCGCGCAAACCTACCGGCCAGCATATTGTATCTTACCGGCAACACCCTGCGCTCCCTGTCTATGTCTGCATCGTCAGATAGATACTCTGTAACGATAATACTTGAATTGTTCAACTCGATGTAGTAGTATATCATTCAAAGTCACCAGAGGTACGCTATCTAATAATGAATTCCTACCTTTAAATATCAACAGTGCGATAATGAGTTGCTGCGTATGTCTCACATATTTTCAACATTTTTCATAAGGCACTGATTGACGGACTTAACAAAACCATGTCGTCTGCATAGCTCAGATTTTTTACCCTACAGTTCAGCCGACATCAGCTTTGGTAAGCTCATCAATCAGTTCGTTGATATATAAATTAAACAATATAGGAGAGGTTAAACCGCCCTGCCTGACTCTACGTTCTAAACTGTAAGGCTCAGAATATGCATTGTCCCATTTAACACGATTTGTTTGCGAGTTGTACCAGAACTTCAATATATTGATGATCCCGGGTGGTAATTTTAATTTTCGCAGTTTTGACCAGAGTTTTTCGTAACATACTGTATCGAAAGCCCTATATATCAAGAAAAGCAGCATAAATAGAAGTTTTCCCATCTGTATAATACCTCACGGTCTGCTTGAGCGTTAGAATAGCACTATCAGTTGACAGTTTAGCCTTGAAAACAAATTGTTCATCATTAAGTGTAACGTAGGTATCTATTAATTTGACGATTAAGTAGACCGTCAAGTACTTTCTCTGCTATTGTAGCTAATGATAGAGGTCTGTAATTATTTTTATCACAAAGATCTCCTGTCTTATTTTTTACTTCAGGTACCACCACACTCTCCATTAGCTCTCAAAGGGTAAATAGCATTGCTAGTATGCGGTATATGTGTGGTCCCGCATATAACAAGTGTTCAACGGCCAGTCCGTCGTGACCCGGTGACTTACCTCTTGTTAAATTAGTCACTATACCCTTCACTTCCTTAGCAGTGAATCCAAGCTGAGCCTCAGAGTTATGAAAAGGCACAGTGGTCGTGCACTGCCCCTGGTTATACGCGGACTGCACTCTAAAATGATCTTTAAAGTGATTTGCAACATTCTTAGCTCCCGTTATCCCATTCATGCTTACTGGTAAACCCGATTTTGGATTTAATTTGTTGGTGTATTTCCAAAACGCTATAAAGTTTTTTTCTTTGTGTTAAACAATGAGCGTACCTTTTTGTTACCATATACTGGACAACCATATATTAGATAAGTATTGAGAGAGATAGTAATAATAATAATTTATTTACCATAGAATATTGAACACTTATGAGTACAAAACTACACAGTAACAAAATTCTTCGAAAATAATATTGTTAAACATAGAAAGTAACAGTATTTTTCATTGAAGTTATTATTCATTGAAGTTTTACATGTTAAACATGAGAGTAAAGACTTAATAAATTTTAATTCCAAAAAAGAGTTGCGAAAATAAATTACCATTATATTACTTTGAGAAGATGTGCTACGATGAAACAGAGGCTTTTTTGATGGCTTAACTTCACTAGTAGGTATACAAATCAGCGGTAACTCTTCACATACACGCACTACTCACACAACCAAACATACATCCATTACTCATACATTGACACATAACACATGACACACACTAGTATCTTACAATAACCTAAACATAAAAAAAAACAATACACTTAAACCCAAATCTCACAATCATCCAATTCACACCACCTGCTATTGTAAACCAAACCATTCCGAGGGACGGGACTGTTTATCTCTATCACAGGCTATCCTGTAGCCTATCTGAGAGAACAGTACTCAACCACATCACTATTGTAGTTTTTAAAATAGTACCATAAGCCTAACATAATTATGAACATTGTGTAAACCTACAATCTCATTTAAGTAGGGTAACTTGTCCTTCAATGAGCCAACCTAATTTCGAACACCTGTAATTATTTTTCTATTCATTTTACAATATAGAGCTTTCACACATAGATAACAAATTTAATCAAGATTGTTATGGCGTCTAAATAGTTTTGAATTATCGTCTAAATTTTATGGTACACGGTGTTTTTAAAAAAAAGGGATTTGGCTCATTGTGTACGACAGACGGTACACAATGAACCAAGGTATGTTACACAATAAGCCAGGATCAGTATTAAATTATGACATAGGTTTTATTTTAAAACAAACGGATAGGTATGTACAAAAACAAAGCTATGTAAGACAAATATATATTTAAGAAAAAAATGAGCAGTTATAAAACTAAAACTATTAATGTTTTACATTTCTTTTTAATTTTAAATACGTCTAAATCACAGTTTTTGTCTACAATCAGTCTTCATAATTATTATCTATCGTAACTTCTACAAGGATGCTTATATTCTTTGTAATTTTGTGTGACCTACCTAATATCACATTAACGTTTCGACTTTTGTAACGTTATAATGACTATAATATTTTAAATCAGTCTTCTGATTACGTTTATAAAGTAAACAAAGAAAAAATCAAATTAACGCAAGTTAATAGTAGGTGAGAACCGCAATGGGAAGATATAAGTGGAGTTGCGGCTTTTGGTTCCATTGATTTTGGGCTTGGGAAGAATCATTTTAATGTCCTTGATATCCATCTCAGCAAGGTCTGGTTCTAATGGCAAGTAAAATTTCATATTCTCTCTGGATTTTAATCTCATAAAAGAAACCCCATATTTATCACCTGTTTCTATTATATTGGCAGCATAATAAACTTTCATTTTTTTTGTCTCGAATAATACTAGGACATAGTCTCCTTCGATGGGTTTTCTTTCGAGTTTTGGAAACGGTTCATTTATCAAGCGGTCATCATCGGAATCATAGTCTTCTTCTAGCCATCCATTGTCAGAGTCGCTCAGAGATTCTACAACCATTTCGTCCTCACTAGACTCAGTATCTGTATTATTTTTTATATTTTTTTGTGATTTCGTTTTCAATACTTTTCTTCTATCAGATAATAGAGATGGCTTCATTTTCTTTGCAGCCATTTTCCTTATCTTTGTTTTTTTCCTTTCTTCCGCTATGAGGTTCTTCTCGGGAGTATCGGTGGCAACCATACTTTTCCCCAGTTTTCTTGGTTTTCGTTGCCCAGTTCTGGGTCCTGCTTTCAAAGGTGGCATAAATTCTTGAGGGGATTTAAAATATTTTGAACAAGAGGGGTTCACAACTGGTTGTTTCATTGCAACTGGCGTCATTGGTCTAATATTAAATGATTCGCTATTATCCATAAAAGTATCAGGTTCTACTTGAAGTGGGTGTATGGTCTCCGTTGTTTCAGATTGACAAATAAGCTCAGTATCGTTGAGAATAGAGGGACTTTCAACATTTCTCATTTCCAATGCAGGCGTATTTTCTTTCAAAGCAATTATCTCTGTAGGAATCGGGCTATCTGCGTTGGTCACATCCGAAGAAGGACTTACATTCCTAGCTCTATCTGTAACGGACGAAGGCAAATAGTCCAATTCTGTAAACACATCACAGTCATAGGGAAAAATACCGCATTTCTTAAATGCAGCGGTAATATTAACAGGCGTCATTGCTTTTGGATAAGCCAGTCCAACGCACTCTGCAACATTGTAAATGGTTAATTGTTTTCCAGGATTCCTCATTAACCACGAATCAACTGCAGCATTGTAAAATACCTTAAAGGGACCAAATATGCCTACATCAAGTGGTTGCATCTTTCCGGTCGTATGAGGGTGTAAAGTAAGAATTGTAACACCTGAAAGTTTTGCCATATCTAGAGCCTCAATACTTAAGTGTGATTCGTGATTATCTATTATTAGTAATGCTGGGTTGTCGAGGCTGGCTGAGGTATGTTTAATAAAATGCTCCATTACTTTGACAAACAATTCAGCATTCATCCATCCGGAAGGAGATGCTAAGCCGAGAGAACCTACAGGAGCTCCATGTAACATAAAATCTTTGTAGTTTTTTCTAGGAAATACAAGGGCAGGTGGCAATGATTGACCTGATGCACAGACAATAGCACATGTTGTTACCAATATACCCTTTTCTCCACTCGTTATTTTACATAAATTTTGTTTGCCTTTAGGTGCCATAACTTTTTGCGGCTTTTGAACAGTAGTGGTGGCGGTTTCGTCTAAGTTATAAACTCTGCAGCCGTTACTAAATGAAGGATGACGTTGATACACAGATTTCAAATTATCAAAAAAAGATTTGACTGTTTCCTTATTAAAAGAAGTAGCTCGCGCTAAGCTACAAGCTTCCGGCTTTCTTAATGATAACTGTGGAATCCTTGATCGGTAAGATCGAAGCCATTCTAAACCGGCCATATTGTCTCGATGCCAAGAATTAGGCATTTTGATATTATTTAAAACTGCCATTTGAAAAGCAATGCGACGTACGTCTTTTGTTGTCAAACCATAAAATTTAAGTGCACATTCCGTTATATATGTTGTAAGAGCATCTTCTTGTTCATTGGAAAATATTTTTCGTACGTCATATTTCGGTGTAAGCCTCTGGTTGTGTAAATTTGCACTTGGTATATTCATATACTTTTTTACGTAACGTTGCAAGGTAGGATAATGTAGATTGCATTCTTTGGCCGCCTGTCGAATACTATGGCCCTGTCTATGCAAAATTATAGCCCGTCGCATGGCTTCCGCCGAATGATCCCCTTTTTTTCTTTGTGCAGCTTTAGTACGCGCCATCTTAAACAAAATAAATTACAATCAAGCCTAATTGTATAGAAACTTTAGGATGTTATTTGTCTCGCTTGTGTCATTAAAAAACAAGATAACAACATACCAATACAACAAAACCATAGTAGGTACTCATTGAAACAAAAGTCGTACTCAATGAGCCATGGCTCATTGAGTACTATACGGCACTGTTTCATTGTGAACCAGTGTGACTTTTTTCAAAACCATTAACATTATAACGGTAAAAATATTATACAGAAAAATTAAGTTTAGCTATATACACTGCCAAATATGTGTTCAATGACATTAAATATTGCGGATACGCCTAAATATTACTATACAAGTGTAAAAAATCACGAAAAAACAATAAATTAACTTACTTTTGGAGGCAAAAATCCGATCGAGCTCCGTCACACGTGCACTTTGCGCGCGGGGCGAACGCAGACTGGGGTAGGCGAGGGGCGTCCAGTAACGAGTTAATACCTGTACCCTGCACCATCTGGCAACGTTGCGTTTGGAAACTATAGGCATTGCTCAATGTGTACCATTGGCTCATTGATGGACAGGTGACCCTACCTAAATAAATATTTATTATTATTATTATTTATTATTATTTACTTTACTATAAAGTAGCTAAGAACGATAGTTCCAATCACTTGTGAGCTGCATGTAGTTGCTTTTTAGGGTTCCGAAGCTAAAATGGCAAAAACGGAACCCTCATAGTTTCGTCATGTCGGTCTGTCTTTCTGTCTGTCCGTCCGTATGTCACAGGCATTTTACCCATACTTGATTTGACTGCCTCTGTCGCGCGGTGGGAGTGTATCCGACTAGGATAAAACGTTGTGTGATGAACACGATAGTTTATTTTGTGTCTGAGTGCTATTTATCTATAATATGTAAGTATTTAGAAATAAATAATCAATTGTTTGGTTTCCATAGTACAAGCTCTGCTTAGTTTGGGATCAGATAGTGTTGTGTAAGTTGTCCCAAGATATTATAAACTACACGATGAATATTGATTAAATTTGGTAAAAAATAAATTATAAAAATAAAAAAACCCGCCTGCACAAAAAAGAAGGAAACAAGATCAGTCAGATCATGCAGTCGGAGGCATTAATGAATATCGATGAACTTAGTAAAGTGCCTCCGACTGCATGATCTGACTGATCTTGTTTCCTTCTTTTTTGTGCAGGCTGGTTTTTTTATTTTTATAATTTATTTTTTTATTTAATACTTTTTAGTAGTGGTAGGAAGTAACCAATGTAACAACTTACTTTTATCACAGCTATTGTCAAGTATTGAAAATTAAAAGAAAAGAATGGTTGGTAACTAACTTTTTTAGTATGGTAGTCATAATCATGTTATACCTTTTTGAAATGCTTAAGATGAGGTCTTTAATTTGATATCCATATTGCAGTATTCGAAACTACTTTTTTTTTCACACCTCTTTATTTTGACATCTCACAGCCGCCATGTTTGTTTTTTTCAAACGTCACATATCTAAGAACACTTGGGCGATCAAGACGAATCTAACGACGTGTGAATTGTATAAATCCGTTCAGTGGATTGTGAGATATCAGGTAATAAAGAATATTACATACATACATACAAGATACGCGCGAAAAACATAACCCTTCTTTACAGTCGGGTAAAAAGGTGACTTGTAGTAGCCGCTACTTAGTTTAATAATAAAAATAAACAATTTTAGGGGAAGCACTCTATACATGTAGCAGAAGCTGAAATTCATATATATTATATATTATTATATTCATATCATTTTTTAATCAAACATAAACGTGGCACATCATTCGACAGATCTTTTAAAAACATTTTAGAGTATCTAATAAACTTTTTTTATTAAGTGAATATTTTTGGAAACAATCGCTCTTATCTTTAGAACCGTGTGACTAAAAAAAATATAAAAAAAAATCAAAAAGATAGCTCTTAACAAATACTTTAAACTAAAATTATTTCAGATATGATTGAATATACCGCCACTAAGTTATTGGCGAAAAACTAAGTTTCTCAATAAAAGAGCTTAAATGCCATGAACATACGCTCTTCTGCTTGCGCAATTATTGAAATCGGACTTTTCATACGACAACGGCTTCGGAACCCCACACTGAGCATGATCCGACATGCTCTTGCCCGGTTTTTTACAAATAAAGCGGTTCTTAAATTCAAAATTTTTTTATCTTAGTTTCTATTTTATTAGTGTAGAAATAATAAAAATATTTTTGTACCATCTGAGTGCTTGTACGAGTAAGTAGAAATACCCACACAAATTCGATGACAGGCGTTGTTATGTGAAACGTGCCAAAATAAGGTGATTCTAAAAATGGAAAAATAAAATGGACGCAATATGAAATATAAATAATAGGGGCACGTCATAAAGGCTCTGTGAACCGCGACCAATTCCCGTCTGATAACCCTCGCGCGCTGCGGTAATTTAACCACTTTTGACTGACATTGGCATGGCCAAATTTAATTTAGACACCTCACACCTCGCCCTGATGCATAATACATAACCGCACTTCGAGAACATTCATTTGAGGCGCCGACGTTTCACCTTTTGTATTTTAATGAGATGCTGCGATATATATATTTTGTGACACTGAAATGATTATGTAAAAAGAAGAGAATTTCACCTAAAATGAAAAAAAATGGAGTCATCGACATAGGTAGACGATTCCTTTACCAATGCTCTTTATTAAATATTCTACCAAATCTCCATATTTCAAAATTTGGGACCCTATACCACCTCCTTTTAAGTCTAATTTTAAAAAGAAATGCTGAGATTATAACATTAAATTCTCAAAAGCACAAATTATTTTTTTTCCTATAACATGGAAGTTTTTTTCTGTATAATGTTTTCTACAAATACCTATACTTTTTAAAAAAAATAATTAAATTATTCAACGACAATCCATCATGACTTTAAATCTAAGAATTGACATAACGATTGTGAATGAGGCGTTATGCTTAATAATTAATTTAGAATCAATTTCAGCTGTGTTTTCCAAAGCTCGATTCAATCAGTTATACGGATCAAGTTTACAAGCCTAAATTTATGGTCACCTTCCACTTATTTACAACTTACCTGTGCCCTTATTGTTTGCAGTGCACGCATATGAGAGAAAGTCAGCATATGTCTTAGGTTCTTTTTATTGTTCATGAGACGTTCGACGAATACTAACACATTCGTGGATCGTCTCGAAAACGTCAAAAAAAGACTGCGTGACGTTTCAAAGTTGGTGCATTTTGGTTTGTGGTCATAAACTAACACTACTTCGAAAACCTTTAATCGCGAATATTCTTTCTCGTAGGTACTGTTGCGAAAATGGAGGACCAACATCACGTAGAAACAAATTCGAACAAATCTATTATGTATAAACAGCTCCAGTATAATAATACAAGTATTATTTAGTACCAAAGTACAACAAGGCTAATAATTTATGTGAACAATTTAATTTAAACAAGACAATATGTACGCACAAACAAGTAACTGATATGTTTCGCAACCGTTTCGTTACCGAATATGACCTTGAATTTGATCATCAAATCCTTTACTTACTCAGGTATATAGGTACCTTCTACATATGTATAACTTAGTATAGGTTTAATAGTAATATGTTTATGATAAAAATTGTTTTGTAAAGGCGAACTAGTTTTGTCCTAGTTGTCGTTTTCTATGTACTTTTACGTTTTTCTTTTTTAGCTGAACTTCTAGATTTTTCAAATCTTATTTACCTAATGTTACTCTAAAAAACTTCCGGTTATGGGGTCAATCTCATCCGAGACTACGCAGGAGATATTATAATGCACATGAGTGTGTCAGATATCGCGCTATATGGAAATCCATATAGCCCTTTATCTAACACACTCATTTACATAGGTAAATAGCTATATACATAAAATCAATCCATGTCAATCCATAAATCAATCAGCCTGTATCGGTCCACTGCTGAACATAGACTTCTCCTAACTTACGCCACAACATCCGGTACTCCGCCTTCCGCATCCAATTAATTCCAGCAACTTTCTTTAAGTCGTCAGTCCATCTGGCTGAGGGTCGTCCTACCTTACGTTTACCGAGTCGCGGTCTCCACTCTAGGACTCGTTTGCTCCTTCGGTCTTCGGCATCTTCGGCAAAGCCCATTGCCACTTCAGTAATCTGTGGGATGTAAGGGGGCGCATCACCATCTTTCGCTCCAAGCCAACCTCACCTGCACGCGGTACATCCTGCTGTACAACGAACGAGGCTCTGGCGACCGGCTGGTGGCGGTATAACCATCCCAATTTAAGGCGTAGCTGAAGTAATAGGTCAGTGACGGGCAGCAGCGTCACTGATGCGAGAGCTACGCCCTGCGATCGCCAACCCGCCTGCCCAGCGTGGCGATTATGGGCATTACCCCCATATGCACCAAGCACAAAAGCCACGGCCCCCAGTTCCCGGCAGTCACGCTATTCCTGGACATGGTGGCGTCCACGGTAACGGCGTGGCGGGGGGTGCTAAGAATCTCCGGGCTACGGAAGGCCACCAAAACCGACTGACCCTGGCGACGTATAACGGACGCACGCTACGGCTAGACTCGCATCTGGCACAACTTGAGGTGGAACTTGGGAAGATTAGGTGGCATATCCTCGGGTTAAGTGAAGTCCGAAGAGAGGGAGAGGACACCATAACCCTCGAGTCAGGCCACCTTATGTACTTCCGCGAGGGAGACCAAAAATCTCAAGGTGGTGTTGGGTTTCTGGTAAATAAGTCCCTTTCTGACAACGTTGTGGAAATGTCTAGCGTGTCGAACAGGGTAGCGTACCTCATTATTAAGCTCACCGAGAGGTATAGCCTCAAGGTAGTGCAAGTGTACGCACCGACCTCGGCACATCCAGACGACGAAGTGGAGGATATGTTCGATGACATATCGAGGGCCCTCCACTCCACCACTAAGACCCACTACAACGTTGTTATGGGGGACTTCAACGCTAAAGTGGGAGTACAAAATTGCAGCGAATTGGTAGTAGGATCCCATGGATTTGGAAGCCGAAATTATAGGGGGCAAATGCTAGTCAACTTCCTCGAACGGGAGGGGCTCTTCTTGATGAACTCCTTTTTCAAGAAACGGCCCCAAAGGAAGTGGACGTGGCAAAGCCCCGACACTATGACGAAAAACGAGATCGACTTCATCATGACGGACAAAAAGCATATATTCAGAGACGTCACCGTGATCAACAGGTTTAATACCGGTAGTGATCACCGACTTGTCCGAGGCTCTCTGAATATCGACTTCAAGGCGGAACGTGCCCGTCTGATGAGGTCCAGGCTCCGACCTACTTTGCTCCAAACCATGATAGGATCCGAAGCGTTCCAGTCAAACCTGGATAACCGATTTGCTGCCATGGAAACCACAACAGACGTAAACCAGAAGCTCGTAAATGTGGTTCGGATACTCAGGGAAGAAGGTACGAGATTTTGTGAAATGCAGCGTAAGGGCAAGAAGTCAAAGCTTTCGGAAAAGACTTTAGGGCTAATGAAGGAACGACGTGAAAACCCACCCGTCACCTCGTCGGAAAAGCGCGCTCTAAACCAAGAGATCAACAGGCTTATACGACACGACCTTCGGTGCTCCAACACTCTTTTGATTAAAAGAGCGATCGAGCAGAACCGGGGGTCAAAAGTGTTCGTACAATCTCTTGGAAGAAGCCACCTGACGAAGTTGACCACAGCCAGTGGAGAAGTCGTTTCTTCGAAGCCGGCAGTCCTCTCCGAAGTGGAAGGCTTCTATGGCCGGTTATACGCTTCGCATGCATCTCGACCTGATCCTGAAAATGAGGGTCCTAGAGCCACTCTAACACGCCACTACACCGAAGACCTGCCAGAAGTCAACATTGACGAAATCGTGCTGGCTCTTAAACAGCTGAAAAATGGAAAAGCCCCTGGAGAGGATGGCGTTACAACAGAGCTGTTAAAAGCTGGAGGTAAACCCGTACTGAGGGAGCTCCAAAAGCTCTTTAATGCTGTCCTGTTTGAAGGGAGAACTCCGGAGGCGTGGAGTAGAAGTGTAGTCGTCTTGTTCTTCAAAAAAGGAGATAAGACCCGGCTGAAGAACTACCGACCTATTTCTCTTCTAAGCCACGTCTATAAGCTGTTTTCAAGAGTCATCACGAACCGCCTTGCGCGAAGACTTGACGAATTCCAACCACCGGAACAGGCTGGATTTCGGAGCGGATATGGCACCATAGACCACATCCACACAGTGCGGCAGATTATACAAAAGACCCAGGAGTATAATCAGCCCCTGTGTCTAGCATTCGTGGACTATGAGAAGGCCTTTGACTCGATTGAAATCTGGTCCGTTCTGGAGTCTCTGCAGCGATGCCAAGTAGATTGGCGATATATCCAAGTGATGAGATGTCTCTACGAAGCCGCCACCATGTCCGTCCAAGTACAGAATCAGCAAACAAAACCTATACCATTGCATCGAGGAGTGAGGCAAGGGGACGTTATCTCCCCGAAACTGTTCACAAAAGCAATGGAGGATATGTTCAAGACGCTGCACTGGAAATGGCGGGGCATCAACATCAATGGTAAATACATTTCTCACTTGCGATTTGCAGATGACATTGTCATCATGGCGGAAACGCTGCAGGACCTGCAACGGATGCTGAATGACCTGGCTGACTCCTCTGTACGCATCGGCCTACGGATGAACTTGGATAAAACCAAGGTCATGTTCAATGAACATGTACTACCGGAACCGACAGCGGTGCACGGCGCCGTTATCGAAGTTGTTCAAAAATATGTGTATGTGTTCATAAGTATGTGTACCTCGGGCAGTCATTGCAGTTAGGTAGAAACAACTTCGAGGACGAGGTGAACAGGAGAATTCGGTTAGGTTGGGCAGCGTTTGGTAAGCTACGTCAAGTCTTCTCATCGTCGATCCCACAATGTCTAAAGACTAAAGTCTTTAATCAGTGCGTCCTACCCGTCATGACATACGGAGCCGAAACGTGGACACTGACGGTACGGCTGGTCCACAAGTTCAAAGTCGCTCAGCGGGCTATGGAACGGGCTATGCTCGGAGTTTCTCTTAGGGACAAAATCAGAAATGAGGTGATCCGGCAGAGAACCAAAGTTATCGACATAGCCCACCGGATTAGCAAGTTGAAGTGGCAGTGGGCTGGCCATATTAGCCGAAGAACCGACAACCGTTGGGGTAAACGAGTTCTTGAGTGGAGACCGCGGCTTGGCAAACGTAGTGTAGGACGCCCTCAAGCCAGGTGGAGTGATGATATACGCAAAACGGCTGGCAGGAGCTGGATGCGAGAAGCCGAAGATAGAACAAAGTGGCGTGCAATTGGAGAGGCCTATGTCCAGCAGTGGACTGCGATAGGCTGATGATGACTTCAGTAACTTTGATTCTTTGTCGGACGACTTCGTTGCGAATTTTATCATTCAAAGAGACTAGCTCACTCTATAGCCCGCTGCGCGACGTTGAATTTGTGGACTAGCCCAACTGTAAGTGTCTTCGTCTCGGCACCGTAGGCGTAACAGGTAAGACGCACTGGTTATATACCTTGGTCTTCAGGCATTGCGGTAAAGGCGAAGAGAAGACTCGATGAAGTTTGCTAAACGCTGCCCAACCCAATAGGATCCACCTCTCGACTTCTTTCTCGAAGTTGTTTCTACCATACTGAATAACCTTCCCTAGGTAGATATATTCTTGAACAATTTCGAGCATCGATCCTTCGACATAAATTGTTTTTTTTTCCAAATTCATGCCGAGACTAACACGCAGCATCCGCTAAGCTGCTCCGGCGACTCTGCTGCTATGGCGATGTCATCGGCAAATCGAAGGTGCGAAATGTACTCACCGTTTTTATTTATGCACTGTCCAATCCAGTGTCTTAAAGACGTCTTCAAGAGCATTGGTGAAGAGTTTCGGGGATATGAAATCCCCTTGTCGTACAGTTTTCTCGTAAGGCGGTTGCTGATAACTCTTAAGAACAACTTGTAAGTGCGACTTAGGAGTGAGATAGGTCTGTAGTTCATAAGCAAGGTTTTATAACCTTTTTTAAAGAACAGAACTACCGCACTCCCGCTCCACGCTTGTGGTGTTAACCCTTGGTGGATAACGGAATTGAAAAGGCTCTTTTAGGACTGGGATTCCGACCGCTCTTAGAAGCTCTGTAGTAATTCCGTCATCACCTGGTGCTTTATTGTTCTTAAGTTGCTCAAGAGCTGCCTCGACCTCACTCAGGCCGTCATCCGGTATGTCCTCGGTGTAGTAGCGCGTACGTGGGACTCTGTGGTCGTCAACGCTAAGTCCCGTACGTTTAGCCATCCGTGATGCGTACAGATATCCATAAAAGCTCACGATTTCCTCGAGTATCTCGAACCTTGAGGTCACCTCAGTGGTTTTGCCATCCGTGGTGTTCAGTTTCGTCAGATAGGGTCTGCCAAGCTGTTGTGCGAAAACTCTAGTGCCTCTATTTAGCTCAACCGCAGTCTCGATGGATATTATTAGATATTGGGCTACATGGCTATGCAAAAAGGCAAATGTAATTAATCCATGTGTTGGATATTGATATCTACTATACTTTGTTTTGGAACATTGGTGGTTCCAGTTTATATGATGTTAAATAAAAACGAACGAAGGTTTGGTAGTTATTTTATAATATATGAGAAGTAAGGTATCTGATAACGGTGTAACTATTAGAATGTATCTGGATATCATAGCGATGATTAATAAGGTCATCCGTGTCTGCCAAACGATGTTTAGTAGTTATTTTATAGAATATGAAATACTTATGGCACAGAAACAGAACAATTTAGAAATCTAATAAATCAATTATTTATGTTAAAGACGTACCCACATATATTTTAGGCTGATGTTTGTATTGTAATTAATTCTATGACAATTATTTGGGATGCTAATAATGCATTGCAGAGGTTGCAATAAATATACTTAATGTATTTACAACTGATAATTAATAATTAATAGATAACTCCTCAGAACACACATATAACGATAACTCTCTTATCACAAATGCATTAGACAAAATCTATTTGGATAGGATCCCTTAATAGAATTTGTGGCATCAAATAATGCAACAATTTTGTTATTACAGTTAATATTTCTATTATTTGGTATATATTATCTAGTGTCTATCTATTTATATATATTGTTTCATAACGATCCGTATGTGGAATTATGTTAGAAACACTGCTTATTATCCATAATATGTAAATAGTTGTAAGTATTTTACACACATGGTAGAAATTATAAATGTTGCCTATAAAAGCAGTGTAACATTCTGACCTAGCCTCTTTTTCTTGATGTCATCCGACGACGAAGGTACGATCCTTATTCAAAGTTAATTATTATTGATTATATTGCATTGTATATATTGTGTTTACTGAACTGTGTAATCTGTGTATAATCTTTATGTTTATTAACTGATTGACTGGTGATAAGATATTGCAATGTGTCTATTGTTCTGTAAGTTATATATCAGCTGTCCAATCAATTGGTTACATTGCAGATTCCCTAGGTAATATCATATTGCAAATGTTTATGACAAATGTTTTATAAGGAGACGGCCTAATTTTCTTATCACTTCTTTTCCTAGGCAATAGTTCCTTTTTAAAGTGACACTAGCATATCCTGCTCTACTCCAATTCTTTAATATAACCAGAGCGAATTATATTGACAACATAGTGCTTCTTTCTATTATTCTATAATACCCCGAACCTTACGCAATTTACAGACACACACACAATAAATACATCCTGGCATCTCTTGAACAGAACAAAGTATGTTCTAAATAAGATACTGTTTTGTAGGTCCACTAACCCTCAGTTAGTTCTAGCCATGACTCTTTAGGTTACATTCTGACACAGTCAAGTGACACACAAGAAGACGATATTCCTGACATGAATTAGTGTATTGTAGTTATATATCTATACAAGCTTTACATACATACAATTGCTACGACACACTCGTAAAGCTTTTGTTGTGTTTATTAAGCTACACCTCTACAACCTCTATATTCACTGCAAGCTTCTAACAAGTGCATTCTCTATTCCCTCACCATCATGTTCTAATGAGAGGGCCATCCGACATGTCCGGGCGAGACTAAGCGCAGTTCCATCAACATAGGTTATCAATGAGCGACAGTGTTAATGTTTCTTGTGAATATAATATTTTTATTGTCTATTGGTGACATGGAACCTGTAGTTCGTATTAATTATTCCACCTATTTAGAGATGAAAATTGTAAATATTTAGGTACAAAAGTTATCTTTCAAAATAACGCCGCTTATATTAAAGCTTGGAGGAAATATTAAAGTTATATTTCGTATTTCAAAAAGGAAAAGGGAAAATACCGAATCAACACGTGTAGGCCTTTTCCTTTGCCTAAATGTCCTTCATTCACTTCGCTTAATACCTACCTACAAGAATTTCTGTATACAATGAAATATGGAGTTTTATAAAACAAGATATAGGTACCTACTTATCTACGTTCTATTTGTAATACATACTTTAACCTTAAGCTACCTATTCTTACATTTTTAGTTGTATGAACCCCTTGTTGCCCGTGGTCCTACTGCGTAGTTCTACTGGTCGAACCATGGGCAATTTTTTTTACCCGTGGTTCTATCAATCGAACCACCGTTCTTATAATATTCAATTTAATTGGCACTGGTCCTATTAAATGAGTAGGTCTACGGAAGATAATTTTCCTGTGGTACGATAGTACCAAAGTCTCCTTTTGAGGAGTAATGTGCAATCAACAAGATATCCACGGTGTCCTTAGTTCCAATATGTTCAACTAGTTGAACAAATGTGACAATTTTATCAAAATTTCAAAATGTGCTTAGTTGAAAAGTCCAATCACAACATTTTTATTAATAAGTAAATCAATAAAAAAATGTATTTATCGTTCCCTTAATTACATAATTGAAAAATAAACATCGAATAACATCAATTGGGTTTTAATACGACTCACATATTTTTGTGAATCTGAAAGTTTAAATTAAATATCATAATGATAAACAAAAATGTCACTAAAACAAATGAATATGAATGGGAAAGACAAATGAATTAACGGAAACACAAACAAATAGAATATAACACTGAATTTAACCTTAAAGCTATGGGATATCAAAAGGAGTACGTAGTACATAATTATGTAGGTATCAACGCAATTTGTCCAATGCATGTCCAACATTTATGTCGGCATTAAGTAACTCCATTTGAATTTGCAAAATAAAATTATCATTTTCAATCGCTGCCGTGGATCTGTTTCTTCTGTTAATTCCGTATTTTAAATTTGTAATTGCTTCCAAGTCGAATTTTTGTAAAATTGTCAGAAGACGTTGCAATGTTACTGTATTTTTGTTTATTGATTTATTTAATTTTGCATGCCATCCTTCAATGACGTTGTTTGTCCGGTGGCGCTCTCCAAAGACACTTATAAATTTTACTATATTATTTTTAAACCAATATCTATCTATGTAATCCACAAAATTTTCTATTTCAAAAGTTTCACTTTCGTGTTTTATGAATGTCCATCCTTCAGAAATTAATTCAGACGGCAACAACGGTAATGCTGCAGTTAACGAAACTAATCGCTTTTGTGGTTTATTTTTTGTAACTTGTAATGCTTTAGCTTTCCGCCAAATCGCCCGAGTCCAATGGTAATAGCACCCAATAATTTTAGATTCTGGAAAAACTGCTGAAATGGCATTAATTGCCGCCAGCTCATAATCGCAATGTATTTTTTGAGGTTGAAAATTTGGTAATTGCGATCTAATAAGATCATATAAAGTTATGTAAGTTTTCTCTTTTTTATCAGGCAGCAATGCGAAGATTAGCGGTACAACTTTTGTATGCATCGATGTACTATCTACATCTCCAAGTATGCTGTATAATTCAGCAAAGGGCTTTGGACAAGATTTAAATGTAGCATCTGTAAAAAATTCTTTAATGCTTGGAATCAATTTTCTGGCTTTTTCAGAGCAGAAAACAAGTATAAGCGTACCCTCATAAAAGTACTCTGCTAAAATGAAGGATAAAAAATTTTTAGGGACTTGTACCTCATCAAGGCTATTAAATACTGTTTTCGAGCAATTTATAGACTTATTTCTTATACTATAGAGACAATGTTGTATATTAGATAGAGAAGGTATAGTTTGTATAAAATTTATGCCTGAATCTTCAAGATTTGCAATTGCTTCATTATATAACTGAGGCATTGGGCGATCCGATTTTTTTACTGTCTCTTTTAAATTTGATATAGTTTTATCTACAATATTTTTTGCTGTGTTAGGTAGACACTGGTGGGTTTTTTGTTTAAGAACAACATTATCCTGAAAAAAAAATGTTAATTTATTTTATACACACATACAAATCGTCACGCCTGTCTCCCATTAGGCAGAGTTACTTATTTGTTTAAATAATACAAAGAGACACGGTTTCATTACAAGAAAAATACCTTATTAATCGTTATTGTACCCACGCATTTCACTTTCTTATAATTAGCACAACGCCACACTGATGATTCATTTTTATATTGCCGCATTTTATAATATTGGCAATCGTCAAATAAAAGTACTGTACCTCCTTTTCTATTAATGAAAGAAATACTATTTGAATCGACTTCCATTGTGAAAATCCAAGAGAAACTGTATACTTAATAATAAGATATTATTTAATGCTAGTGGTTTAAAGTAGACTATTATAAATCAAAACGGAAAATGACAATGTCAATATGATTAATATTTAGAAAATTTTCCTGTGTGAAGTTTAAAAATAAAGAGAATCAATACTCCTTTTAGTTAGTAGAACCACGGGCAAAAAAAGTTGCCCATAGTCCTATCGATAGGACTACAGGTAATTTGATTTACCTTTGGTTCGATTGATAGAACCACGGGTAAAAAAAATTGCCCATGGTTCGACAAGTAGAACTACGCAGTAGGACCAAGGGCAACAAGGGGTATGAACGTGTTTAAATTGTCATTCGTTTTCAAAATATTTCTTTATTTTTTTAACACCTCACCAATGCATTACGTTTCAGAAACATTATTGAAAATCACACACGCGTTTCCAAATATTGAATTGCGTTCCTAAATATTGTGATGTTTATATTTGGAACAATATTATAACGTTCGGTAGCGAGTGTCGTGCGGTGGATTACCGCCGTGTCATGCTCATGACGCGGGGCAAAGCTCGTGAATTCCGTTTTGTGTAATCCTACAAAATTGAAAATACGACATTGTCCCGCTTTACGGCTGAATCGCTGTTACAATGTTTTTTTTTCTAAATCATAATTCCTGCCAACTTGTTCAGAAAAAACATTGCTCGCTTTTTATACGAGTATTGTACGTTGTATTTAATGTGAAATTTGGTTGTTGTTAGTTAATTATTGTTTAAAAATCAGATGGATTTAAACGGAATTTGTTGATTTGACAGGTATTTAACTTTAAAATTCAAAATTCTTTATTCACTTAAGATGCAAAACAACTCTTGTGATACGTCGGGATTCTACATGTACAAGTTCGCAAACAATAGGAAAAGCCGGAGAAATGAACCTGGCTATAAAACTCGCGGCCACTCTTTTCAAATTGCTATTTTTACTATGTTTGAATGTTTATAAACTTGATACGGGGGTAAGGTGCTGCAACTAATATACTATACGCCATGTTAATAATAAACTAAAATCAGCCTTAGTGGGTACAATGTAATAGGAGCATCTACTTACAACAAAGGTAAAAACTATATGTGCTTAATTATTGGCCAAAGTACTTGTAACGAATGATTAAATATAAAATATTAATTCTAATATCAAAAGGAAGAAAAGAATTGCCTTTATTCGTCACGCAGAATCTTTACTTACAAAACTCAAATCATGCTCTTAATCAATGTGACAATTAAAACAAAGTGACAACAAAATTTACCCAAGCATAATAAAATAAAGATCCATTTCTCTTTATCATTTAAATATTCATCCACTGTATATATTTTTTTTAATATCAAAGCAGTATGCCATACGACATGACGCTGTGGAAATAACCAAAATAAACCTTAGTCTTGCCTAGCTGTTTCCACATCCGTAAGCTGTCTGACTTTGCTGAAAGCATATGCTACAGAACTGAGTTTCCCTGCGAGACATCATATTTGAGCGCCCCACTTTAACTTACCATATAAAGTAATTCCCCTTGAATCAACAAAATGAATAACTGCATTGTTTTAAATAAGATTTGTACTGGTATTTCTTACATTTGGCAAACTAAATTTAATACAATTGGTTTTTTTTAAATTTAAAAGCAAGTTATTTGATGTAAACCTAGAAGAACTAATATGAGGGACCTGTTTACATCGTCAGAATAATCATTTTTAGAATTGGTTTTGAATATAAGAGAAGCGTCATCAGCAAATAGAACAATATCGCATAAGTTACTAGTAAAAAATGGCAGATCGTTTAAATACACCAAAAATAGAAAAACCCAGAATTGATCCTTGTGGCACGCCCATACTTACTGTTGATCCGGACGACCTTATTCCGTAAATATCAACATAGTGCATACGCTCTCTAAGATAAGAAGCAACAAGATTAAGCGCTGTACCCGTAATGCCGTAATGCCTAAGTTTCAGCAGAAGTGTACTATGCACCGCACAACCAAATGCTTTTGAGAGGTCGCAGAAATTACCAATGGCGTCCTGCGAGTTTTCCCAGGCACTATAATACGTGTTTTAGTTGTTTAGATGATCTACTGTCAAACGACCCTTTGTAAATCCATATTGTTCACTATGCAGTAGATTATTAGATTTAAAATGTGTTTCTAACTGCATTAGTATGGCCTCTCAAAGATTTTACTAATAGCTGGTAAGATAGAAATAGGTCTAAAATAACTAGGGTCGCTTTTTGAACCGGCTTTAAACAAAGGGATTACTTTACTGTGTTTCAATAAATCAGGTAACAAGCAGGTATCAACACATCGATTAAATATTGTAGCTAAATGTGGTGCAATTTCAATTTTAAAGTTATAATTAATTTAACAGAAATACCCCATAAATCTGCTGTCTTTTTGCAATTAATTGACTGAAATATTTTTTTTATGTCATTGGGGTTTATAAAATTGAAACTAAATGGTACAGTACACTCTTTCACACTACTTCTTATAAGTGATTGGGCTTTAGCCAGACATGAAATTAAGGAGCTGGTTGTATTTATAGGTATTTCCGCAAAGAAATTGTTAAATGTTTGCTCTAGATTTAAATTGTCATAACAATTTTATTACCATCACATAATTCAAAATTATGATCACGTGGCTTGGCCCGTCCAGCTTCAGCATTGATTATGTTCCAAGTGGCTTTAATTGTATTCTCTGCTTGTTTAATATTTCTACTTAAATGTAAAGACTTGGCAGCAGCACAGTCGTTTTAAAAATTTTGGAATAATTTTTAAAACAAACTTAGGATCAAAATTATATTGCTTCATATCATACAATTCATACAACTTAGTTAGGTTTTTCATACAACCTATATTCATAAATTCATACATACTACTACATGCTTTTTACCATAACTAAGAACTTTTAGTAGGTACATCTTCCATTATAGTCTCGAATAAATTAAAGTCACTCTGTGGTGGACGGTAGACACAAACAACAATAAGCTTCTTTAATTCTACACAAGAGAGTTCTACAGTACGCTCGACAGAACGAGCTACATTATCTTTACGTTCTTTACTATTTACGCTATCAGAATCATTACGAAAAAACTATATTATATGTTACCGGGCATATTTTTAAACCAATTTAGTTCAAAAATATGCTTGTCAAATAGCTGTCTAGAATCAATCTGGGCACAAGATATAACTATAATATAAATAAACGATGATCGGACTGCGACCGCAGCGCGCGGCAGCAGCGTGACGCGATACTAATCCGCGACGCGACAGACTCCTCTTATCTCAGCAAAAATGACCCGTATTTATATATACTTACCTATAAATTTTGAGGCGTAATTTTTTATAAGCGCATTTTCCTTTGTTCTGCACCATTTTATTAATCTATGCCTGATTGTCATTTTTTCAGTATCGGTTCATTTTATCTACTGAAATAGCTATTTTGTATGAAGATGCATATTCAGCCCTACAACCACAATAAGATAATCTGGCATTACAGTGCCAACCATCTCTGTCTCCATGAGTGGAGGCTACATTAAACTGTTTAGTTCCCGTAGGGTAAGAGAAAGCTACCACGTGGGCCCACAGTGGATTGGAAGGTTTATTACTATTTCTCCTCTCTCTTGCCAGTGCATACACTTAAATCACAAACGATATGCTTTCCTTTTTTTGTGCTTAACTAATTTATTCCAGTAAATTCCATTCAATTAATTTATACTATACAAATCCTTGGCGGACTGAGAGCCGTGAGTTGCATGCTTACATGTGTTTTTTGTGCGTGAAAAAGACGAGTAAATATTCTTTACAAATATTTTTATCGGATCTTTCATTTTTTAAATTGTCAGTAGATCATTCGGAAACTAAACTTTTAATCTCAAAAAAGAACCTCGAATTCGTGTGGCAGGTAGTTCATGTTTAGACGAAGTCAGTAAAGAACAGTCAATATATGGTAGGTATACAGGTGGGTGGAGACGGCAACGGGAAGTAAGTAATATTTTAAAAGACAAATAGAGGTATCTATAACACACAACAAAGTGCGGCTCCGACCGTCGCGCATCATTGTCGGGTGTCGCCGCCCGGCAGCAGCGCGCGCTGACACCTCGGTCGCGGTTGCGGTCTCCATCCGTTACACTCTTTTTATTATGCGTTCTGAAACTCTATTTCTGTATAGTAAACCATTTGCCGAATTGAAACATGTTTTGCTCAAGGCAAGGTAAAGAAGAGTTTTTGTTTTGATAAGTTATTGTAAAATCGAGCTTTTGTGCACATTCTATCTAAAAACTGCCGAAGGGCACAGGTTCTCAGATATTTGGTACCTACTCGTTATACAAAAATATAGTAAAATGGTTTAAATTTTTTGAGAAAAGGCCTTTTATTTATATTCTTGTTTGATGTTAGACTCTTTTAAAAAAATGGTCTAACGACGATTCCTTGAAGATCAAAAACCGGATGGAGTAATTAAAATTTAAAAAATCTTAAAAATCGATCTATATTGACTACAGCATGTATAACAAACTTAACTATAAGCTTTCAACTTTATTTTAAATGAACGAGATTCATATTACACAAACTCTTAATTCTATTAAATAATTTGAAATACAAATCTGCAATAGTCGACAGTTTTTGGGTCCAATCGATCTGACTAGAACAGACGTAACAGATGATACAAAACTAAATCTACTACAACCAAATCTAACTAAACCGAAAATTAATTCAACCCTATTCAAATCCACCGTCCGTTGAAAACAGTGAGTTAGATGTTAAATAAACGTAGCGATCGATCTGTCGGCTGTCACAACATGCGGCGATATGCCGCAATCACAAACAAACGGTGTGCCTACTCGTATAGCAGTACTGGTGTGTGCTCTGTCGGTGCCCCTGCGGTCAGGCCTCACACTGTGCCATTTAACGGGTTGCTAGTAATACAAGTAAACAGTATGAAATAATGCTGATAAATATTAAAAAAAAATATTTCATCTGTGTCGAATGTATTACATTGTTTAGTAATGCTTCCATGCCACTCGGGCAGTGGTGATAATGAAACCCAATATCATTTTCATTTGATCTGTCTTGAAACCTCTGCGTTACCAACTACAATCCACAAGCAGCATATTTACGAAGGAGATATTATAGTGCGCAAGTGTGAGTAGAGCCTGATGAGACGGAAATCCGACACAATCGGAGAGAGATTAGGCGCAGGATCGATGTCTTAAAGTGCTCTGCGTGGCATGTAAGGGTCTCAAACTAATATTTTTACATCACTATAGTTGCGTGTGTCTAGTCAGATAACTAGGTTGATTTTAGAAGTATCTTAATATTATATTAGCAAGTACCAAAGTTAATTTTGTGTGTAGGTGTAACCAAACCTAAATAAATGTAAGGCCAACCAATACACATGTAGTGTACACATGCTTATACAAAATCCAACAGTCATGAGCCAATGTTCTACCAAACATATTTTTCCCCAAGTTAGGAACTTGGGCTAAGAATTTGTACGGCCCGAGGCTTCGTGACTAGACACGGCTATATACGAGTAAGGACGTATGCGTGTTCTGTACGTCTCGTCTTTGTACGGCGCGAAACAAGTCAAGTCTTGTCGAAGTATCTTGGTAATGGTGAACCAGGATTGGAGTTTTCTTGTTCAAAGTATTCAACATGTTGATGTATTAACTTATTTAACTTTGTTTGGGTATTACGATAAACAGGCACCTATCTCGTATCTTTGTTAAACTTTTTCAATAAACTCTGAATATTTTCATTATTATTTTTCAATATTTTAAGACCTATATCGCAGAAACGTATCTTAAACAACAATATTGTACAAGAGAATTTGTTGATTTAAGATATTTTTTTTTTAAATATCTAACACAGTTACCAGCTTAAAAATGTTATAATAGTAGAGATTAGTTAGCCCATTTACCTTATGTTATTTTATTTTTTTTAAGGTTCAGAAACTTTATTGATATTCTGCAATGATAAAAACTACTCTAAATTACATCTATAATAATACCAGATATTTACAAAAAAAAAAAAAATTGAGACGCTGGGGCCGTGGGGCCCAAGTGCGCGCCACCTTTTTAAGGAAATCTCTAGACGCCTCATTAGTGCTTCCCGGGACCAGAAGGCTAGCCTATTCTTTGCACAAAGAATTAGCATTGCCATCCAACGTGGCAATGCTGCCAGCCTTCTGGGAACGTTACCAGTTGACATCGATGGGGAGGAATTCTTTGACGCCTAAACGGTTTTGTGTCCTCACTTTACTATTTTTTATTTTTTTGTAAATACCTTATATTATTTAAATTAACTTCAGCCAAAAATAAAATGTGTTCTAAATAGTAAAATGTACCCCTAAATCCCATGTATCTAGTCGGTCAGTTAATCTGAGAAGCATAGCAAATGACCAGTGCAGACGTAAGCTATACAAAGTTGTAACATTCAAACAGTTAGTTAAGTCCCAGAATACAGAACGAGCGGGCATCTGCGTCCGTCTATCGGGTCTAAGTCCTCTCAACTAATTGCTGTATTTCCATTAACTATTGTCCGACGATCGTCTCTAGATCTGCTAAATAAGAGCTTAGACCCCTTTGTTCAGATACATGTCGAGACGAACGTCATTCAACATGGACGTTCTCTCACAACATAATTATTTCCACTTTCAATAGAAATAGATATAATTAAGTTGCCGAAATGTGACCACAGAATACCTTTATTAGTAATATTAAACAAAATGTATTTATTTTGTTAGTAATAGTACTGCAATCGCACGGACATTTCTACACATATGCATGTATTACACCAGAAAATAAAATTAGAAATTATAGTAAAAAGCAAGCATGTCGGGCCACGCATAAAGTACTTCTTATTCCCCATCCGAATAATGTGGCATAAGAAGTGAGTTTTCTGTTGTTTTTGTTTCCTGCTACTAATAACGTTATATAAGTATTTTTCAATGGAATCTGTATAAAATTTTTGTTATTTCTCACTTGTTTTGCTGTTACTCGTTAAGTTGTAAAGCCTACTTAGCTGTAGTAGTTTTTTTCTTTTTTTAAAAAGACAACTCCCGCAGTAGGGTACAAGCCCTGTGTCGCGGGAGCCTTAGAAACATACAATTCACGGACACAAAGTACACCCAGACTCGGAACAACAATTTATGGATCGCACAAAGTGGTGTCCCGTATGGGAATCGAACCCACGACCTCTTGCGTAGCAGTCGGATACACTCCCACCGCGCCACAGAGGCAGTCTATGTAGTTAGTTTTAATTTCACTTTATTTACAACTACCGTACATTTTTTTCTATACCCAACATCAACCATTTAGCTGGCAGGCGGGGGACACACACTTGGGTCTAATAAAAACTTGCACTTTAAAGCTTTAATATTTCACAAATGGATCCCTAAATCCAAAAGTGTTCTTCATAACTCCTTAGTGTTTTTATAAGGCATATCTAATGATACCTCACATGATGGGGTAAGTGAGAAAAAAAATCACATCCCTACTTTGCAAATACACTAAAAAAACATTTTTCATTTTTTTTTCTTTCACTTTGTCGGCATATGTAATATGTGTATATAATATGAGTTTCTAAACTAAGCTGCTACGGACGGACGCCACATTTTGCCATTTTGGCTACGAAACCCTAAAAACGTATTGAAATCTGTTTAGGTAACTGTAAACGTAGGAAAAGTCGCTGTTTTATTTAAATATACTAGCTGACCCTCGCAACTTCGTCTGCGTTAAATTAACCCGTTTTTGCAAAATAAGGGTAAATAAAAATATAATAAGGGTAATAAACATTATAAGGGTAATAAACATTAAAAAAAAATTTGGGGTGGACTACCCTTAACATTTAGGGGGATGAAAAATAGATGTTGTCCGATTCTCAGACCTACCCAATATGCACACAAAATTTCATGACAATCGGTCGAGCCGTTTCGGAGGAGTTAAATTACAAACACCGTGACACGAGAATTTTATATATTAGAAGATTGTGTATTTATTTCTGTATATATGTATAAATGTGTGTATTTTCAAGGTATTTTTATTTGTGTATTATGTAAGAATCATATGAAGTTATTAATCTCCAATTAGTTTACTGCACCTACACATTCCATTTCTAAGGTAGACTGCCAGAGAATGCTTAACAGGCGGATATTAATTGAATGCCAATTAATATCCGCCTTTGTACAACTTTGTGCATAAAATTATAAATAAAATAAATAAGTAAGTTATAAAATTAACCAGATCAATAATGATATTAAGCATAAAAGATTGAACTCAATAAAATAAAATTACCTTTTCACAGAAAAGCAAACCGGCAGTTTCCAAGTCATGGTTGGCCTCGACAAACCCATATAAATCGCTGGCTGATTCAGCGCTCCGATCACAAAAAGAAGGCAGTTCGGTAAAAAAAACCGTGCGCTTAGTTTAAAGCGGACCTTCAATAAAACCGTGCACGTTCCAACCCACTCGCGGTATTGCGTCCTACTTATAAATTATTTAGACAATTTACGTGCGCACATCGCGACGCATTTTTACGGCTTGCCGCTTCTCCACCTCGGGGGTAAAAATAAATTTCACAGAGAAAGCCGACGACTGCTTAATTAACTCATAGGAGTTAATATTAAGTTTGGCTTTAATCAACTCTGGAAGATCCTTGTTTAAATAAACTTGGAGATGGGAGAGATTGTGTTTAGTCACGTAAAAATACTCGAGCCTCGTGACGTTTAAATCGTATGATGTTGTTCTACTCAATGTTTAATTTTACACATTTACTGTGGCTTTTTCTACAAACGTTTGATGAGGCTTCTCAACAATTACAATTATTTTCTTTTAAATATAATGAATGTAAAATCAATCAAAGTATGTTGCTCAATAGATACTTAATTATATTCTTCTTGTCTCAACAGTGCTACTAGCGTCGCTGTAACTTATTTTTCTTAGAAACTGCACTTACTCTGCGCTCAAGAAAAACTGTCCGAACATAATTCACTCAACCAATTTACAAAGTTTAGGTCCAAAACGGGCTCAGTTGATCCGAGGAAGATATCGATGGAGTCAAGATGTCCAGTGCGGGAGTGACAGCGCAGTCGTAGGCTTTGAACGACCCACCGATAAAAATAGTCAGTGGACCAACTCCGTCCGGTACTCAGCAACAATCAAGTATTTGGGAGTATTAAAGAAACGTTCGATAGCTATTATTTCAAATACCTACCCATTAAATTCAAAGTATGTCTTATAACTAACATAAGGCCCTAAGGAATAAGGAATTAATGGAACTAATTATCACGACGAGTAGGTATATTTCACAAATATAATCATCAAATTATCGTGACGAGTAAGACCTAATTATTTTTCATCCGTAGGTACTATGTCGGATCATTTACTTTTGTGAATCTCTGTCTTACAGTGTCGATTTTATTTTTGTAAATTTGACACGGCCATTTAACGCGACAACCTCTAACCCCGGCTTAAAGTTTATTTGCCTGTATTGTAAGCACTTAATTACATTTCGTATTTCAAAAACTTTGTAATGTCGATTGTAGTCTAAAGTTACAAGGTGAACTAGTAAGTTAAGTAAGACATGAAGTAGTTCCCCTCGACATGCAGGTGTAGGAGGCACGTAGGCCATAACTAATATCGTGCACTTAGAGAATAGTTCTCTCAGTATTGCATGTGACACGACGCCTTAAGGACTTGCAGTATCGTTCCACCGTAAGCGCCCAGACAGATGGACTTATTTATTGCGAAATAGAACCAGCCTCAGGGTTAACTTACCTGCGTTCAGAAAACAACCCTATGTTTGTGTACAATAGGTTCGTTTTCCTTGTTACGGTTTTCGATTGACTTATAGGTAGGTAAACAAAAGGTGGGTATGAAATAACACTGTATTGTTTAGACAGTATAGTTGTTATTTGTAGTATTGGCATGTTGTTTTGTTCATACATTTTAAATAAATAATATGTTTTATTGCTCTCTGTGGGGTAAGCGACGACTGCCGAGACAGAACTTGGTCAAAGGGGCGCTAGAGCTCGTAATAACTGGTTTGTGTTCTGGCAGTTGTAATTATGATGTCAAATTGTGCTTGCCGAAGGTATCATTTAAATACACTTTATTTTATTTACTTAGCAAGGAAAACACTAATCTAATGATAATTATGTCATGATTATACAGCAACATATAAAGCCGAAGAAAATAACAAGACAATAAAAGTCCACTCGTTTCAAATTGCCAATTTGTGTTTTTTTAATTACTTTATAATTTTTATATATGCAGGCATTATCGACGTAGATATCCGTAGTGAACATTACGACAGTGTAATATCATTACTAGATTAGCTACGATTATATGAATACAAGCTGTGAAAGTACGAATAACATTTGACTCGAGTCCTAACCCAAAAATAGAAGATAATTAGTAAATAACACACTTAGTACCCGTCTACATGGGGATAGGTACTTAATGTATTACATTTAAAAGTTAAACACCTCTGTTAATTACAACAGGAGCCAAAACTTAGTGTGAGATGTGAACCAAAACAAAAGTGCACCGCCGAGGGCAGTTCGCACAAATATTTGCACAAAAAGTAACATAAAAGGACGCAGGACAGTTGAAATATTAAAAGCAAGGCATCGCGTTTAATAGAGAGATGGACGTCAATTTGAACCCACTTCAGCTGTTGTGAGACCTTTGCCCTCAACTGTGACCGTGTGCCATGAGACACAACCTCTAGCGATTTATTTTCGGTCCGTCTGCTGGCCGGAATATTTAATTACTTATTTTCATTAAAATAACAATAAAATATTAGGACAATTCACACAACGTCATCTGATCCCAAATTAAGCAGAGCTTGTACTATGGAAACCAGACAACTGATATACATACGTATAATTATTTCTAAATACATACATATTATAGATAAATAACACCCAGGCACAGAATAAGCCATCGTGCTCATCACACAAAGTTTTATCTTGGGTGTCTGACTAACCACTAGATCAACAGACCAATCTAAAATATCATTTAAAAACCCAACATTATTAAATAAAATAACATGGAACATTTAACAATAGGACAATTAGTACTATACCCTATTCCAGTTAGGCAGACTCATCGACACAGAAAGATGTCAGATAGTTGAGTAGTAGTTCTACTATATAGTCATAGTACTTAACTCCCTTAGGTTACATAATGCAACACTCATAAACGTCTGACGAAGTTTAGAACAGAATAATTGTATATCGCGCGTATCTATAGTTCCAGCATGTTGTAAAATACTTAAAACGCTGTCACTAGTCCTTCGTAGCTTCGTCGAACGGTCACTAAAATAAAAACAATATAAAAACTACGACGGAGAGCACATTTCATACGTACGACTATTTCCTGTACTTATACATAATACGTCGTGTGCCTTTTCCAAGTTCATATCTAATGCTGTAGGTACGTACCTATAACTTACTTTGGATATTTCCAATCTTGGTAGTTTGCATGAATTAATACATAGGATTTTTTAAAAGCTCTAAAGCAACTAAATCTATAGTCAAATGTTTGATAGATTCGTAATTGAGATGTTGTAGGTTTCAATCCACTCAACACAAGTATTTAGCTTAAACGGAGAGTGTAATCAGAATATTAGTATTGTGTTACCAATTGATTAATTGGATATTATCTATTAGAACGTTTGGTTATAAGTGAGTATTCACACTTTGGTTCTACCAAAGAAATAAGAATCTTGTTAAACAAGGACAATAATTACACCTATTACCAAACTTCATTCGTGTAATAAATATTTACGTCCCTCTATAATTCCAAAGGTCAGCCGACCCATTTGTTTCCTTTCATAACCACTGAAATACTATACAAACTACCATCTAAAATAATATTGTTGTAGCACTGAAATGTATCTCATACATTACTGTTGAAATATCACTGAAAATGTCCGCTATCAAAGTTAACGAGCAATGTATTTACGGTAGGTAATGTTGTCGTACCAGTGAGAGAGACGGAGATATAGTGGTACGGTGGGAGCGATTCAGACGTACAAATGTTTGTAGTGGGATTACTTTTGAATTGAAACGTGCCTACGAAGACAGTCGCGGATCCAGTTATTTGAGTTTCAATTATCGACGGACTCAATGCAAATACTCAGTGGATTGAGTTACGATATGCATATTAGCGGTGTGATCTCTGCGCCGTTTTTTGTTCTTTAACAAATATTAAACTGAATAAATTTTATCGGTCCATCGGTTGCGGTGCCGTTTTATGTCCCTCGCTGGTCGGCGGGCTGGGTATTGGATAATTTTGTGATGAACCCGTCAAACTTGAACAAATACGACAGTATGAAATCTATGTTTTATGTTTTAGTATAAATTTCTGGTGTTTTATTAGCTTGGACACGTTTTATATACTTAAACCTTCCCAGAAAAATATGAAAACCACATCTAAATTAGATCACAAGCTTTGGAGAAAATCGCGAATATACATACATACATGCGGTCAAACTGATTTAGACTTGATTTTGATTACGAGAACTTAAAATAGAATTTTCATGTCAATCAATAACTTATATAGTTTTAGAAATTTAGAGACAAAATACGTACAAAGTTGAAACGATTATCTGCAGATCAATTATCAACAATTTGTTCCTTGATCATTAGCTTTGATGACAAGAAAATAATTATGACTAACATGCTTGTTGATCCATATAATGATAGTAATAGAACTATAATACTGCCGTGGTATAACTAAAATGCCGTTATCTACCAAATCATAGTTTTGAGTAAACGCCAAAAAACCGCGGGGAAATTTGAAACCACTGCCACTTGATAACTATAACACCTATTTGAGACTTAAAGGTACCAAAAAGTAGATAAATTTAGATACTTTTGAACTATTATCGTATTATTTTGTAAATATTTTTTTTTTTTTTATAAAACCTTTTTTGCGCTTTAGTGTAACATCGGTGTTACCAAAATCTAATAGATGATTGACTATAATGCCGCTTCGTGAACAGTAACGGCATTATAGTGTGACATTTTTATTTAAAAAAATAGTTTGTTAAAATCCTAAAAAAGTTATTACTTATGGTTAACTTTAACGCCGTCAAAGCACATAACGTCGATTTAGCTTAATATTCAACTACTTTATTTCAGACTGTAGTGCGGTTAACGTCACTTTACTGCTTTTAAGTCTACTACGGATTTAAAGCCGTTGATAGAACTGGACTCTATGTTACGTTAGAATGCCGTTAAACTGAAAACCTTGTAGCTTAACGACATTTTAGCCTAACAATATAAAAACATATTGAAACGTAAAAATATGATCAAGAAAGAGGAAAACACTATTTTTAAATCACAGTCCTTTATTAATTAAGTAAATGCTTATCAAAATTAGACATCATATTTTCTGTAAACTTAATGAGTATCAAAAATTTCACTTAAAATTAGATATTTGTCAGAAATATTTTAAAATCACAGTCTTCATTAATTAAGTAAGTAAATGCTTATCAAAATTACACAATATTTTCTTTAAGCTTAATGAGTATCAAAAATTGCACTTGAAATTAGATTTGTCAGAAACTTTTAGTTCTGTACTTAATTAGTATCACATCAATAATATTATTATCAATAATATCACCCTCTGTAGCTTTCTATGTCATTGTGTCTGCAATAATTAAAAACATCTCTTTTAAAAAAATACGGACTTACAAACTTATAATTTCTGGAAACCAAATAAATTATATTATTAAATATATAAGAATCACAAAAAAGTTTAATCTAAATATTCTTCAAATAAACAAAAAAAAAAAACAAAACTAAACTTTCTTCTTAAATAAAAACTTAAACTCAAATTATTACAAAAACAATTTGTCCTTGTACTTCTTGACTATACCTAAAATCTTAAAATATAATCATTAACAAAAACAAAATAATTAATTATTAACTAATTATTTAAACTTGTAAATCAGCCTTAAAAAACTTATCATAAAAATCAGTCATGTTTATTATTCCTATAATTAGAAGTTTCGTTTTCCGTACAAGTATGCAAGTTATTCCAGAATATAAGTTTGTGTGGGGGCATTAGGCTTGATAGCTTTTCTTGTATTTCAGCTTTTCTTTTAGCATCAACACCTTTTGGTTTGGTCTTGAATTCAAATACCAATATATTGGGATTTTTTAAATATTTGTCATTCATGAAACGGAGTGAAGTATACGTGGCATCGTCGAAATTGTTCTTATACATAAGATCGTAACTGTTACGCGTGAAACATACCTCAACCATGTTTTTTAAATAAGCTCTCGGGTTAGATGTTTGAATCCTTCTTTGTGACACATAGTTAGGTACAATTAAAAAATTTTCTGGCAACATAGACTGGACTGTTACTTTTGATTTATTAATAGAAGAAACACAATGTTCAAAATCTGTAAAATCATATAATTTTCCTTTTTTCTTCATAGCCAATTCTACTTGGTGATGAACCTGATCGCTGCTCATAAATGTGTGACCAGGTTCAAAATAATATAATGTAATTATTTCAGTTCCAATAACTGCACTATTAATCAAATGAATGAACATGGAATATAAAAGCCAATTTTTGTTTTGCGAGCTGCAATTATCAAGCCAAATGTGAACATGGCTAACATCTCTGTTGCGCAAAAGAAAAATGTAAAATGCAGACATTATATCTTCTTGTTTCCGACCCGCAATGCCATCATGCCAAAGTACTGTTAGTGGTTTATGCTCTGTGGTAATCTTTCCAAGTGGTGCAAAAGTTTGGTTGTAGGCTATGAGCCGCTGACAGAAAATTACTGCTTTAAAAGTTTCCAGTCTAGGCAACATAATTACTTTTTCTAAGTCAGCGCTGTAGAATACATGTTCTGAACTATTTCGTTGTTCCTCTTTGTGTGCTTTGTACAGATCTCGAGCCTTCCTATATTTTTGGTGATGTTTATCCCAATTCACACAAGCTGAACACTCTTCAACTAGCTGGCTAGTGGCATCATGTGACGTTTCCTTTTTGTGAAAATTATATGCCTCACATAATTCACATTCCTCGTTGCCAAGATCAGTAAAAGATATATTCAATGTCTTGAGGTGTGATCTGTATAAACTATAAGAAACCTTATTTTCGGGGTAAGTCTCATTAAAGTGTTTATGCATTTGAGTAATTGTAATGTCACTTGGCAAGTATCGTCTCAGAGGTGCATGTTCACGCCTATAATGTGGTTCCAGTGGGTTAAAAGATTCGACATGTTTCGTCAGTAAATCGCGATCAAATAGTGGTGTTTTCTGGTGCTTACCACGTCGATCTGTAGAAGAATCTGTAAATGTTGTATGTAGTATTCTATCATTATTTTTTAAGTACCCTAGTGTAGTCAGAAAAAAGATCTTGCAAACTATATTTAAGGTGCCGTCTTCTTTTTTTAATGTAAAATTCCTTTTCGGTTTTCTTTTTGGATCGCTGGTGAATTTTCTTTTCGGAATTGCAGTTTGTGTATGCGCTTTAACAAATGCATGTTTTTCCTGCCATGTCATATCCCAATACATTTTATTAATTCTTTCTCTTTCTTCTTTGGTGAATATTTCCATACATTGTCTCATACATTTTTCGTTACAGCCAGGTTTGACAGTATGCTTGCTTTTTATTTTATTCTTAGCATCTAGTTTACGCTGTTGTAATGGCAAATCATATTTCTTACGTTTGTGGGGTAGTTGGGATAGCTCAGACAATGATGAACAGTAATTACCATCGACAGTATTGCTACGCTTGCGGAAGTTTGGTCTGTTAGGCGTCTCTTTAAAGCAAGGAGCATCTAAGGAAACTCTACGTGACTGGTATAAAGTTATTATGTTGTTTGTAGTTAATTCATTTCTTTTAGTAGGTAGCTTCTTATTATTTGGTTTGTTTTTCGTTTTTGACTTAATAGATATAGGGCTTTCTGGATCATCTGATGGATAATAATCCTTATCTTTAACTGAATCGTCGGAATCAAAATCTTTTGGACTATTTTCAAATGTTAAATCGTTAATTATTAATTCATTAAGTGGAGAATCCTCGGAAGGCATTGTTTCATTGCACATTAAGTCTACTTGAATGGGTGAGCTTTTGTCAAGTTCGCTACATGTTGTATCAACTGAGTTTTTTAGTAGAGCCTGTTTTAATTTATTAGTGTCTAAACTGCATAAATGAAATGAATTGTTGGTTGTCTGCGTCTCGCAAAATGTTTCAAATATCCTGCCCACCATTGAGTATGGTCGCTCACAGTAATTTTCAATATTATAGTTAGCTGCTGCAGCTGGAACATGCAGCTCACGTTCCGTGTTCCTGGTCACCGATGAATAATTAATTGATTCTTCATTTATCATGTTTAAAATACTTTGGCTTCTGCTTCTGTAATAAAATAATTAATTTTATAAATAGGAATCGTAAAAACACAAACACATAATACCTTCACACAAATATAATTAATATACGTAATTAATAATACACACTTACACACGCACACACACACACGCACACGCACACAAACACGCATGCACGCACGTACACACACGCATACACGCACGTACACACATCGGAATCAAATATTAACTGCTAGTGAAAGTCCCATCAAAATCGGTACAGCCGTTTCTGAGATTCGCCCGACCAAACAGATAGAAAGATAGACTTTTTTTTAATGTTGTTTAGGTATACCCATACTTAAACAACATTTAAAATTGTTGTAAAATATGTTAGGTACCTACGCTTATACATCCATAATATTATGTATAGAATAAAAATCGGCTATTTTAAAATAACAAAGAGAAACTCCAATTTTATTTATATGTATAGATATTAAGAATATTGTGCCACATTCACAACAATGGCTACACCATCACCAATCTATGTAGAAGCTTGTATAATGTAATTATCTTATATTAACTTCGAGTCCTATTTATTGATAATGAATTGATCCGAGTCTGGGTACACCCGAATATATTTACAAAAAAGTTATATTATATATTCCCATCCGCGTTTGCCTTTAAGTCGCTATGTGAATGTGGTAGAATATTAATGTTATTATATTATTATTATATTAATGTTATTATATTAAGCAAACATAACTAAACTTACCTAAAGCGACGGTCCGTCATTGTTGCAAATTTGGCGGGAACAGACCCGCAACGACACACGTCCTTCACCCGTAAGCGCTCGCGGCGTTATGGCGTTATGGCGTAATAGAATCAAAGCCCGCGCGAGAGCAACTTAACGGCATTTTTGTGAAACAATGTGAGATAACGACATTTTAGCCTACCCGTGACGTACAGATATGTAATAACATCATCGTTACTGGATTATAACACAGCATTAATATAAAAATATGTATATGTAATAATAATCTATAATGCCGTTAAACGCACTTAATCACATTTTAGTCTAGTTTTTTTAGTTAACGGCATTATAGCTTATCAATATTAAACTGTTTTTTATAATAATATCATAACAATAATGCAGTTAAAGTACTTTTACAACTTTATAGTTTAAAAAAATCTGTTAACGGCAATCTTGTGAAATAATCATATGACTAAATTAAAACAAAAGTTCGAGTTAACGTAACTTAGCCGCTTTATAGTCTCACAATGTTGATTAACTGCATTATAGCTTATTTGACACGCGAAATATAGGTAAATAACGGCATTTTAATTATTTTTAATTCCAAAACTAATAAAGATATCGATAAACTGAAAATACAGATCGATAGAGATTTTTTTTCTCATTCTTTTGGCATCAAAAACTGAAAATCGACCAGATGTTGGATAACGGCATTTTAGTTATACCACGGCAGAATAATGCAATGACAGCATTTTAACTTGTGTATGTTTTGTCTGCCTCTGTTCTACTTTAAATATAATGAAAATCGACGTCAAAAGTTGATTTGGATATAAGCATTTAAAGTTTACTTTTAATGTCAAATGATCACAAAAAAAAAATTGCTCAATTAAAACAGCTTGCAGACATTTTAATGGAAGATTAACAAAATGTACGTGTTCCGAGGCAGGGGACCGACAGTGGACAATTGATTGTGTACGCCGGGGCCCGGGGCACATGGCCCGTGGCCGATTGCCGACTATGACCGTATTCCTGCAGAACTTACGACTATGTGAATGGCAACCGAGAGGAAAGGGTAGAAAATATCTATTTTAGATCTATCTTTGACATAACAAATAGAACGTGGGTGCAGTACTTAATAACACAAAAGTAAAATATCATTAGTTAGCGACCCTGACAGCTTAGCCAGAGGTTGTGGGTTCGATTCCCACCCAGGATGATTTTTTGTGAGATGAACACGATTTTTTCTAGGTATTCTGTGCCGGTGTCATTTATCAACAATATGTAATAAAGTATCCCTGAAATCCACATGTGGATCTAGAAGAAGTAGATTGATCTGAAGTGAACGGAGGTTTTAGAAAGACATTAGTATCTTCATCGGTTGCCTGGTTGCCAAAGTTCTATCTAGTTTGTGACCCATCTTCAGTGGCAACATTGCTTCACCTCACTTATCTCTCGAGACGCTCAAATGCCACTGAATCAAAAACCTCTTCAAGAAACTAGACAATTAAAAAAACCGCTTGTAACAGTAATTTATAGAAAAGGGAAAGAAAAATATAGGTGAAGCAAATCAACATAAGCTAAAGGAATACATAAGCCTTCACTTGCAACTTAAGGCTATGTAAATAGCCATAAATATTATAATAATTAATTTCATGATACTATTTATTATAGGATATTTTGTACGTTAAGATCAGAGAATTGAGGTATCACTCTCTAACATGGCGTGGCTTTAAAGTTTAAGCGTAATGAGTTGCTGACAATATAAGTGGGTATAGTTATTTTGTTTAATTTAAAAGGCAATGTGGGATTGTGGTCCTACATTACTAGCAATCCTGTTAACTCCTCCAATTAAGCTCAAGGGCTTGTGTTAGGAGTGGGTTCACGTATACGGCGATTGGCACCTCGCCATGTGCTGGTGCTGGAGGACTTCATCGCCAAATCTACGGCGTGGGGGTCACCCAGCACAGACTTCCGCGGTTCGGCGTCAATCGCCCTCGATGTGGGCGAGTGGCCGGCGTTAGTGGGTCTCTGTCTTCCAAACAGAGGTGACACCGACACGCACGTTCGGTGGTAGAGGGGGGTCGATAGTGGACCTTTCGTTCGCTACCCCTGACGTCGAAGCGCAAGTGAGGAACTGGGTCGTCCTGGATGAGGTTGAGACGCTCTCGGATTACAGCTACATCCGATTCGAGCTATCCCGGTCTTTCAGGATCCAAGACCCAGTTACGGCGGTACACGGCGCGCAGAACATCTCGGTTTCTGCGGTGGGCTGTAGGTGCGTTGGACCTGCTGGAAGAGGCGGCCATCTTAGCATCATGGTCGTCTCCGCCTCCGACCGAGGAAGTAATCGTCACGGCTGGCCGCGTTCGCGATGCGTTAACGCAGATCTGCAATGCGGTCATCAGCGCTCGGCGATTCAAACAAAATTCAAGGCCGGCGGCCCGTTCACAAAAGTAGCAAGCAATACACGGTGGATTTTTAGTGAGTGCAAACTCCACACTACCTCCATCGTCTTCCCCGGACGGTGGGGCCGTTCGTCGCGAGCTTTTGCCGGGGTGTTTTTTGTAGTGGGTTCACGTCGGTGGTATAATGGGTAGGATTCGAACCCGCGACCTCACGATTGCGAGACCGATGCCTTAGCCATTAGGCTACCGCCGCTTAATAGGCACCGTAATATAAGTTTAATGTTCCACTATGTACCTTCATCTATAATGTTGTGGTTACATTTGCATTATTTGTACTTACATCATTAAATATTGATTTTGTAATAATAAAGTATTAAAGGTCAGATGAATTTTAATACATTATTTTAATTTAATACTAATAAAGTATTAAAAGTCAGATGATACTTTTTAATTACACAATAAAATGGTTAAAATATGGTTTAAATTATAAAGTTTGAATGTACCCACATATTTAAAATGTTATGTCATAGTCATAGTGCTCTTTGTCTGTCATAGTTCTAGAAAAGGTACGATTTGTCTGATTTTTGATTGTTTTTATTTGTGTTAGGTGGAGTACTGTAGATGTAATGTAGTGTGATCTGTATTGACAGATGACAAGATATTGCATTAAGATTGTCCTGTATGTATTGTGTATGTAACTTATAAACTGCTTTGTAAAAGATGTGATAGTACATTTCAATAGTCTTGTTTGGTAATATTAATAATAATGAGTTTACCTTAGTTTAAATTGTAGTCTATTTTGTGCTAAATGTTATAGGGAAATAACATTTAGCACAAAATAGCAGGATTAGAACAGTTGGCGGACTTTACCTTGCTCGAGGTATCCGCGTTCGTATGATCGATTACCATTTTCCGTAATGTTAATTCGAATATTGAGCCGCTAATAGCTCACAAGGCCACCCTAATGTTTTGACATATTAAACTTACTTGTCTTTCATTGATTGGTATTATTTGACCCCAATCAACACTACACTACTAAGCTTGTGCCGTCACGTCGCCTCGGGCTCCGCCGCAAAAAACGCTCCATTTCAAACAAATCCGTTTACAATCGCTTCGCCGTGAACGCACTCATAAAACGCTTGACGTTTAAATTCAGTACGGGCCGCGTTTCGGTAATAGTACATTTGAGACATAAGACGCACATATACCGATTGACTGACAGATCAATCGCTACATGTGCGTCTGATGTCTCAAATGCACTCATTATTTTATTCGAGTGATATTTAGTTGACCCTTCTCACACTACTTCAGATTGTAGCATCTTTACTATATTTTTTGCACATATTTAACAGTAGGTACGTTACGTTAGTCATCAACCATTACATTTCTTAGCCTAGTATGCCCAACAACAACTAATTAATCTCAAGATTTTTCCATAAACTTAACCCTACCCAACTCACCTACCTATTTCAAACCAGCAGATAATCAGTTGACAGTTTCAATTTAACCGGTGTTCCGCCGTAATGGGTCGCAAGTACCCCTTATACCGTTAACAGGATGTTCGCTTCTTGGTCGCGGGTCGCGGATGCCTGTCCGCCGGGAAATTAATACCTGTGCCGAACAAACTTCGCGTATAACACATAGCTAACGGGCGATCCAGATGAATAAGGACTTGGGGAAAATACTCGTTAGAGTTTTAGTTTACCAAATTTTATAAGCTGCGGGTCTTAATCGCGTAAATATTTTATTTTAAGGCTAAATACCTTTGTTTCACTGTCCGACGTTTCGACCGTATTACAACGGCCGTAGTCACGGATAGACTGTAGAGTTTTACTTTAATTTTCAATTTTTACTTCATTTGTAGCCCCCTTTAGGTTTTTGTAATCCTTTGTAATACCTGATTTATTTATGAAAAGATCCATAGGTTTGAGCTGGCAGCTGAAGAGTGTATAAATAAGTCGTTAGATTTAGTTTTGTCAAAAGTTGATAAGCTTTTACAAATAGCTGAGGTTTTATTAAATTGCAACATATTCGGGACTTAGGCGTTGAAAACTTAAAAACATAATTTTAAGATCAACAATAACCAGTATAAAAATATAGTTTGTTTATAATATGTGTTCATGTTGGCAAAGTACTTCTTGGCTCTTTCTGTCGGATGTATTTTTGTAAATTCATATTTATAGCTATTTGTTCCTAAGTCCACACAGTTGGTATTCTCCACGAGGGGTGTGTGCCGGTTGTATTAAGCCTAATTGCTGTTATTTTATATCCCGCGAACATAACGCTCCGGTTTATTAGCCCCCCCCGTCGATTGGCGCTACTCCGCGCCACTTCGCATCGCCCCTCGCCTTTACAATTACCCGCGTTCGCGAATATACTCTCGAATTAACAGTAGCACCGCTGTGCCAACTAGTTCGTAATAACAGATAGTTCATTATGTTTAATGAAGTTCATCTGCTCATTTTATATGTTGGAGTTTCGAATTTTTGGACGAGTTAAGCCAGTTTCAAAAGCTAATATAAGTTTTATGTTGTTGGGTTTATTCCCATAAATATTTCTAAATACACTGTTTTTAAAACGCCTAACGCTCGTGAAATAAAAAAAAAGTAGGTATTTTTGTTTTAAAACTTGCTATGCGCTCTGACAATATCTGTCTAGTCTGTTAGTGAAAACAGATAATAAAGACGCAGAGTCACTACTTATCATTTGCTTGTCAATAATATAACCTAAATTCTGCTCTCAGAGTAATGCCCTCGTCCCACCAACGGCGAAAAAGATAGAAGCGATTTTATCGCCCAAGAACGACGACAAGACGTACATACAAGTACCTCTTTGTAGATCCTGAGTAAACAAAAGGAATGCAGATATTAATAGTTGATTGCTGACCGTTCACGTTACACGGACGGGTCTACATCATACATCTATTGTACGTTTCTTAAAAGATAAATCGCTAATGGCTCGCCGTTGGTGGGACAGATGCTTCAAACCTGTTTCTTCACGTTTATATGGAGTGCTGAAAACCTAAATAGTATGGTGCAGTACCGGTAATTTGGTAGTAAATATTATTGCAATAGCACACAATCCACGTCAATATACAACAGCTGACTAATAAAACGACCTGTACATCATCCGAATATTTATGACAGATGACAGAAGAGCGGATGTCCCGTCGCTCGGCCGTATTGGCGTATTGGCGCTCTGCTCGGCTACCGTCATTACTTTTATAGCGGTTAGAGCCTCTAACCGTCCTGTCGTAAATCACTATTTTTATTTTTTTTATCCTTCATACTTTGGTGTTTCAGTGGATTGCGAACCAATAAGTTTTACAGGTGGGTGCTTACGTTTTGACACGTTTTTAGAGTTCCGTAGCCAAAATAGCAGAAATACAACCGTTGTAGTTTCGTGTGTACATTGGCTTTTAAAAACATTCTAAGGTTTATAATAAACTTTTTTAAATTTGAGAATATTTTTTGAAATAATCGCTCCAAAAGTTGCTTAAATTGTGCCAATATGACAAAAATCTCAAAGGATTTAATCTTAATGAATACTTTCAAATACTTCAAATTATTTTAAACATGATATAAAGTCTTTGAGTTAGTGCCAAAAAACTACTTTTTTCAACAAAAGGGCGTAAGTGCCATGAACATCTCTCATCGCTCTTCTACTGGTGCAAATTTTAAAATTGTATTCTTTCATACGTAGTGCATTAATTTGTAATAACAGCTGCGGAAGCTACAAGAGCATGTCGGACCATGCTCAGGGTAGGGCCCTGAGCATGGTCCGACATGCTCTTGTCCAGTTTTTGATAGGATAATTTTGATATATATTATGTGTATTATTTATGTGAATATTTACTTATAAGTATACAGGTCTTTTTTATGCTACGAAATGAAAAGACAATCTGTCAAAATATTATCATAATGGTAAATAGAGAGCTGCGCTTAGAAATGCATCAACGCGCATGCGCGGTGTACATCATTGAACGCACCGCGCATGGGCCAGTTCGCACGGGCTTGCCGCGCAAAACGGCAAAAAAGAACATGAATAAGGACCCAGTATTAGTGCCACCCAAATCCTTGTTTGACCAAGATATGAATGTCACTATACCGCGCTTCGTTATCCATACTTAAAAGTTCATAACAACATAATTTAGTAAAAAATCTTTGTTGAGAGTATATAATTCCATAAATAAACTTTAAAGCTATTACACGAATTTTGATGATCCCCTTCTCGTTAATAAAAGCGAAGCAATACGGTACTAAGTTAGTGTTCTGGGAAATAATTCTTGACATCGTTAGAAAGATCACATTCCGTCAATCTTACTTTCTGCAAAATTAACTTAGTTTTACGTAGTTATTTAATAAATATTATAACATTGTTTATTAGTTTGTTAGTACGACATTGTCATAAAATATCGTATGATGCTGGGTCACTATCTTCTTTTTCGTTTTCGCGTCAAGCGCTCCTTTCTGTCAAAATCTTGTCATAATGGTTCATAGAGAGCTGCGCTTAGAAATGTATCGCGCATGCGGACATCTTTGAGCGCACCGTGCAAGCGTCAGTTCGCGCGGGCTTGCCACAACGACAAAAAAAAACATAGTGAATAAGGACCCTGCTGATAGAATCTATCTTATATGTACTTAGAATTGGTGCATTACACAGTATATTTAATGTATTTGCAGAACGACTGTCTTTCAATTGGTAGATTGATTTGGTTAGAAAATCAAAGGAAAAACAAATACCCCTAAGAAGTTTTGTAAAATATTAGCAATCACTGATCACATTTTACAAAACAAATACCCCAAAGGTGATTCCGATTGAAAAGAGAGAGAGAGAAAGTAAAGTCCTATTCAAAACACTGTGGTGACTTTGTTTGTGTACGTGACATTTAGCCTTATCCCTTACCCCACATAAATTGGCCGAGATGGTTTCAATACTAGATGTTTCTTATTGATCGTCTATTACTATGTAGTCTTAGCCTCTGGCAGTCATCGGCTTGAAATCATGCACTCGAAACAATGAGAACTCAGTGTCTTTGTCGCTTAGTTAAAATAAAATAGTTGTAGTAACATAACGCAGTCACGTTTGGTTGGTCCCGGTTGGATTAAAATTATCACAACAACTTGTTTAAGCACGTTAAGCACACCAAATATAACTTCCTATGAGCGCACCGCACCGCACCGCACCACACCGCGCCGCTGCGCACGTGCACTAGTGACGTTACTTGTTACTTCACTAATATACACACTTTATATTTTTGTTACTTGATCTCTTGATATTGCTATACTTAAATGTTTTGCCTCAATGGTAACAGTGATGACAATATAAAGTTAAAAGTCGCAATCTAAACTGGTGGTAACTTTGTAAACATTAAGTAAAAAGTCCTTTAATTATTTCTGTTACAAAATACATAGTGGCTAGAATTTAAATTCATAAGTTAGCCTCCTATGGTGTGAATGAAAGCATCTACTTACACAGAAATATTAAGTCACTGGGTACATTTACAATATTATTTAGTATAAAACTCCAATAGTTGGAGTATAATTTCCAGATAGATAACCACCAACAAATATATATGAACCCCGCACCCAATTGTCAATAAGACGAATTTGTTCTCAGACGAACGTGAAAGCTGAAACATTGTTGTACAATAACGTCGCTCGCAACATTTCCCAGCCCTAAACAAAGTATCAGCTATACTTAACGTTATTATCTTAGTTCATACCACTTTAAATTAGGCATTGTCAGTCTTGAAAAGTTTCCGGCGCGAGAGCGAGCGAGCGAGCGAGCGCTGTGAGCTCTTTAACTCGGCGGTGTTACAAGTTGCCAACTAATTAGTTACGATATTATGCATTGTGTTGTGGAGAGCATTGTTCGCTAGTTGCGACCAGACGGCGAGTAGGCGAGTGGCCCGAATGTTAAATCGCTTGTGCTCGTGTTGCGTGGGGTGAGTAAATGTTAAAAGTGAAAGTTTTTGGTTATTCTAAAAGTTTTAAATGTTTAAATCATATAACATTTTTTTCACCGGCTTAAGAATAGTACCACGCTATCCTGTGGGTGTCATCAAGGCGACTAAGGGCTGTCACACCGGAGAACGGGCAGCAGCGTCCTATTCGTACTTTAAAGCCTTTCTGCGATCGGCAACCCGCTCGATAAGCGTGGCGATTATGGCAAATACCCCCAGAGTATACAATTAGTAGATTCTACTGGGGAGGTCCATGCCCAGTAGTGGGACACCATATGGCTTGTTTTGTGAATATTTTTTACAAGAGTTTAGATTACAACCATTCGATAAAAAATAATTGACAAATAGTTCAATACTATCGATGGTTTCGGTAACACTAGAGCTTTTACACGATAAGATTTTTTTTAACGTCTTTGTCATAGACTTTAAGTTATTTGTAAAAGACAAGTATGTATGTATTGGTCGATGGCAACGGTGTTTCTTATGCCCACTTTTTTTCTTATACATCATGCTACAGGTTGTGTTGAGTTTACTTAAAAATACAAACAACTATGTTTGTTTTCTTAATAAGACAAAACAAGAGACTAAAATCTGGAGAACTAAATTATTAAGATTATAAAATTAAGAACTAAACTTTTATTTAAAATAAACGAATCCGTATTGTCCCTATCATTAGCAGACGCCTCACCCTACAAAAGAGAATTACCTTTTCCCCTTGATTACCTTAGGAGCTCATTTTCTCTGAATATTCAATAAATTTTTCCTACGTTATATTCCTGCCTTTAGCACTAATATCGGTGGGTGACGCAGCATGTAACACCATATTACGCCCTTCCCGCCCGCTCAACAAATATGCACTAGAATGCAGGTAGCGCTGATTCACTCGATTGAAATTCCAATCCGCTATGAATGAACTTTGTGTATTTTTGACTATGCGACTAATGTGCGCTACGAGCTCTCATTTATTATTTTGTACTACTATTATAGTGCTAAATTGAATTATGACTATCGATTTTCATAAGTAAATATTGTATTTTCATAAACAATTTAGGCGTTAATCAGAAGGCTCATAACTCAATGCATGATCCTAGAAAATAGGGTTATTTGATAACTAGCCGTGTAGTAGGAAATAGACAATCTAATTCTTAGGAATTACTAGTACATTTAACTACACCTATGGGAGGTTGCAGCAACCATATATTATATTTATATGGTGTTTGTTGCAAAATTACACTTCTGTGGATGCCTTGTGCGGAGTTGAAACACGTGGAAGTATCGCCTACGACGTCTATCGCAACACGATGCGCTGGCGCAGCAATCTTCAAATTCATTATTGTACTGTCATTTCATATTCAAACTTGGAATTCCCTGAATAGATTTTTGGTAAGTTTGGTTTTTTCGAACTTTATCTTAATAGTGTGTCTCGTGTAGTACACGCACTTCATGTTTGCGGAATATTGCGAGCGAGGTTCGAAGCTCTCGATACTCAAGTTTCACTTGTAATATTAAGTACTTTGTCCATTTCTATTATTATAAAAAAGGATGCAATTGTTGACGTTTAAAGCGAGTGCGAGTGGCGGGCTTGGTCATTATTTACAAAATGTATGCTGCATTATTAAAATATATATATTACGGGTCTTAATCGCGTGAATAATTTAAGGTAAAATACCTTGTTTATTACCCGACGTTTCGACCGTATTGCAACGGCCGTGGTCACGGGTAGACCCGTAATATATATATTTTAATAATGTGTACAAATCGCGAAAGTTTATCAACATTTATGTATGCTGCATTATTGAATTTCATCTATTTGAGCATGGTGCTCACAGATGACAAAAAAGACGTCAAGAGCCAATAAAATATAAACATCTCATAATGATAGGCTTAATGACACTCCTCTGCTACACAACCGGTCGGCTAAAATACATACATAATATGTACATATTTTAGCATACCGGTTATTTGTTGTTCAGTTATTTTTTAAATTTATATATTATAAAAATATAAAAAATAGCTTGTTTAATATTAGAAAAAATATAACAATAGGTATGTAGTTGTAGATAGTAGATATGTGTCGTTTTGTAACAAAACTAGTCTAATTGGGACATTTACATTTAATGATAGACCGCGTTGGTAAAGAATGTTACTATGTTCTATATTAACTTGAATTTTGTTTGGTCCTGTTTTGTGACCACACTTATCTACTAATTCATGATAGCGTTATCTGTTGCGTACACATGAAATTACTTTAATGTACAATGCCAGTATCAACTGACTCAAACTACAGTGAAACAATCATTAGTTTAATGTCCTATACGCAAACATTTACGTGGGGGCTTCCACATATAAATAAAATGGTTAATAAAGCCGTCCAAAATTTATAGTCACATCAATAAAACGGTGTGTATAAATAAATCAGGGCTGCGACAAAGCCCGGCTTCAATACGTCAAAGATAACCGATGGTGAATAATCGCGTAGTTGCCAACAATGGCCATTTGCATTTATAAATGATTCATGCGCGACGCGCCCTGTTGTAAGAGAAAACGTTCTGGCTGATCGTTGTTGGCGGAGTTTTGACGATTGCCAACCCTACGCTGGTGAGCGTAGCGGGCAGCGTGACGAGCGGAGCGGCTTTGAATAAGCCGTGTGTGCTCTCCCTGAACTATTGGGTTCCCTCGAATTGTTACATTTATTAAATTACAATTAATATTGTACATTAAGTATAATATATGCTTGATTTCCACGTCGTCAAAACGTGGCGCTAAGCCTGCGCTAGTCGTAGTACAGTTAAATTGGGCTTTCACATATTTTGGTATAGTTGTTAATATAATTTATTTTTCAAAGATCAACAAAAATTAAAGATTAATTAAGAAGACAAACTCAAAGGTTTCCACTTCCAAAATAAATGGTAATTGGTTTTCATGTATACTTATATGTAAAGACTAAATTTGATTGTTTTCCTTTAAAAACTAAATAAATTAATATTCACAGAAAACTCAAAATACTGGAGATTGTATTTCGTTATATGGAGAGAGTCCACTTTATTACCATAACGTGTGTGTGCGACGTATAATCGTAGCTTCAGTTTTCTATCGGGGAATCCACAAAGTAAATCAAATTCTGTGCTAATTGCGTCGCTCTCCTCGCCGCTGCAACCCAAGTTCTAACGCAAATACAAAATCGTACTCTATAAATAGATATTGTGTGTGGAAAACCAAATATTTTCACAGCGATATCGTTTTGATGAAGTTCGCCTACAATGTTTTATCAGAGCATGCTTGTTTTTGTCACACATACAAACAGACAGCTCCATCAAATAAATACTCACACATTCGTACAAAGTGTCACACACACAAGGAATACACCGGCTATTCTATCCCACCCACACGCCTGCACCTAATGTGTATGTACACACGCGCACATTCAAGAGCTCACAGTTACTATGTCATAAAATAGCGAGTGAATAGCAAAGGCAAATTTGCAAAAAACCAAGCGATATGATGTAAAAGTATACGTCTACTATTCGCGATTGAGTTCATATACATTGTCTCGAAGATAATGTGACTATTTCGATATTACTATTAAATAATACCGAGTATATTTTATAGAAACATTCAGATGTGAGATTCTATTTTCAATATCTGTTGCGCTTAAAAAGGGCTTAAAAGGGCTTTGTATTTAAAATATTACCTAAAATATTTCTCAAAATTCAATTTGATTTTAGTTGGCTAAATATTTATCAGTATAATACAAAAGGCAGAGATACAATACATAGATCATGGTATTTTATAATCGTTTGTTTATAAATATAATATATAATAGTCCGGCCATAAAGCCTGTTACATAAAAACTTTTTTTTTAACTTTTTAATTACTTTGAATTTAGAACGCGTTTATTATTTTTAAAAGTTCTTTCGATTTTGCGCCATTTCACATATTTTTTCGTGTTCATTATCAAATTACAATATGGATTGGGGTGTTAAGGAAAATAGGATTGCGGTGATCGCCTTGCACAAAGTGGGTATGGAGCCGTCGGTCATATTCCTGACACTTTAAAAGATTGATATCAGCCGTATGTTCGTATATCGTACTACCAACAAATACAACTACACTTCCTCTATCGAAGACCATAAAAAATCGGGGCGGCCGCGTACTGTTAGAACTACAAAGGCTGTTAATGCTGTTAAAGCCAGAATTCGTCAAAATCCCATTAGGAAGCAAAAAAATCTTGTCGTGAGAAATGAAGATTTCCGCTAGGACTCTGTCGCGTATTATAAAACAAGACCTGAAGCTCGGTGCTTATCATCGATATACAGGACATACCCTGAATCAATCTTTACAATTAAAGAGAGTGGATCGGTCAAAACGCCTTCTGCCCCGATATGCAGGTGAAGGGCACAGAATCCTAATTTCCGGTAAAAAAATGTCACGATTGAAGAGAACTACAATAAGCAAAATGATAAAGTGTATGCTCACAGTTCTAAAGAAGCTGCTCAAGTGGTCGGTAAGGTACAGTGTGGTTTGGTCGGGCGTGTTTAGCTTTGTGTCTCAAGGCGTCACAAAGCTACATTTTTTGTGAAAAAGGAGTGAAAACTTCAGCCAATGTGTATCAAGAGACAGTCATGGATTGTGTTGTGAAACCTTACAGCAATACACTTTTTAAAAATGTACCGTGGACTTTCCAGCAGGACTCTGCACCTGGTTACAAGGCACGAACTACCCAAGCCTGGCTTGAAACCAATGTTCCACCTTATAAAAGCTGAAGACTTGCGCTCCTGAAGTATGTTCAGTTTTAGAGGACATGGCTTGTTCTAAACGACACGGCGACATTGAATCTCTTAAAAAATCTCTGGAGCAAGCAGTGGTGAAATTTCCAATGAAAACAGTGCGTAAATCCTTAGATTCGTGGCCAGACAGATTAAGGGCCTGTATAAAAGCCAAAGGTGAGCATTTTGAATAGAATATTGTGAATAAAAAAAATGCATTTTAATTTGTAACAGAACTTATAGCCGCACTAGGTATATGTAATTATATAACTTTTGAGAAATCTTGTAATAAATAAATTAAAAATCATGTCACCACAAATTGTTATTTAAAGTTTTTTGTCTATATATACTTCTGATCGATAAATTGAAAGTATATAAATGGCAAAATGTTCATAATAAAGCAACACTAACATGTAGCTGACATGAAAACAATGTTGCCTTGCTGAATGATGTAAAAATCCAAGACAGATTGAGGTACTTTGATAATTAGAATATTTAAAACTTAGCTTTTAAAGAAGATATCACTTTAAGATTTTTTGTAGAAAAATATTTGCTAATATAATAATTGCGCGGACGCACCTCAAGAGAACGCGTGATGAGTGTTGTTTGCAAGCCAAATTTAATTTAAAATATTTTCGCTGCCGCTGTTTAGCCGCCGACAGTGCTGCGTAATGAATAAAACATTTCTTACTCATACGTCCCTTCTAGCCTTTTTGATACGGCCACGGAAACTGCGAGTTCACCAACTGATGTGTAATGTTAGGCTCCTTTAGATTACTTTGGAATCTGGGAAATGATCGTGCGCTAATGGATGGATGCATAGATGTAAATCAACTTGATAAATTAATTAATCAAAATATCAGTTAGTGTAATGATGGTTCTAAATAGAATTTCGTAGTTAAGAGCTGTGGTTACGTAGGTACCTACGTAAGTATAATAGTATTGTAACAAATATTAATTTCCTCTGATATTGAGACTGAATATCAATGCCTATACACAATCCAACTATATAGGATGGTCCGTTAATATTTACTGCCTCATCTACACCACTTTAATGGCTCCACATCGAGCGAGGCAATATAAAGCTTTGACGATTTTCTTTTCAGAATTTCAAGTGATTCTAAAGTCCTTCGGAGTTATACGGCAGGTTTGCATACCGCAGTTCACTCACACACACACACACACACACACACATTAGCTACCATATATATTTACATACACTCACGCACAAATGCGTAGATTTTTAGTGACCTACTCAGGTCAAATTGAAAGATATTTTATTCTTTCTTCATCTAAAATATTTTATATAAATTGTGTTTTTTGAATGAGAGAATAATAGAATAGAACAAATTGTTGTAAGTAGAGGACAAGAAAAGAATAATGAGAAAACTTACCAACCACATTGTCCTACATGAAAATAAAAGTGATCATATTTAAAACTCATAAACATTTCTACCCCTATTTATTTATTTATTTAAAACTTTATGCACAAAGTTGTACAAAGGTGGACTTAATGCTAAAAGCATTCTCTGCCAGTCTACCTTAGGGTGATGTAGAAATGGAATGTGTGAAAGGTGCAGTAACCTAATTGTAAAATAAGAACTTCCTTATTATTCTTACATAATACACAAATAAAACAATAAAACTATACCATACTATACATTGCCGTGTGGTGCCGGCTTAAGAATAGTACCACCCCATCTCTTCCCATGGGTGTCGTCAAGGCGACTAAGGGATTTCACCCCGGAGGACGGGCAGCAGCGTCCTCTGCGTACTTAAAGCCTTACTGCGATCGCCAACCCGCTCGCCAAGCGTGGCGATTATGGCAATTACCCCCAGGATCTACATACTAGTAGGTTCTACTGGGGAGACCCGTGCCCAGCAGTGGGCCATCATATGGGTTGATATGTATGTATGTATGTATACTATACATACTTACAAAAATACATACATACATATATACCTACATACATAACTATACAATAGTATACATACTTACAGCAATACATACATACATACATAAATAAATACATAGATGCAGACTAATATTTATGTTACTAATGTTGTGATGATTCAGCTGATCCATCAAGGAATAAAGTGCGTACCTTCCATTTAAAATTAAGGCGATTGGGTGCCATCCTAATTTCGGGGGGCAGGGCATTCCAGAGAGATACAGATTGAACTATAAAAGAGCATCCGACGAATCCAGAAGAATGAGCAGGGCATAAAAGAAGTAGATTGTCGGAAGATCGAAGATCTCTACTGTGATTTGAGTGCAGGTACTGAAAGTAGGAAGTCAAGTAAGAAGGGGCAGTAGGAGAATTAAGAATAGAATAGAGTGTAGTGAGAGCGCGTAAACTATGTCGCTGGCGAATAGGGAGCCATTTAAGTTCGGAACGGTAGGAAGAAACATGGTCAAACTTACGAAGATTGAAAATGAATCGAATGCAGTTATTTAGAAGTCTTTCAAGTTTATTAAGGAGCTCTGCATTCAGGTCAAGATAGCATACATCACCATAATCAATCAGGGGGAATATTAGCGTTTGGACGAGCATTACTTTAGTTTTATAAGGAAGAAAGTTCTTGAGACGATATAACGCCCGCAAAGTACCCGTAACCTTTTGACTTACATTTGTTATTTGAGTATGCCAGTTGAGGGTGGTATCAAGGAAAATCCCGAGATTCTTAACCGAAGAATGTAACGCGATAATGGAGCCGTTAAATATGACAGGTGGTAATGTGTCGGTGTTCAATCGAGTTAAAAGGCGTTGACTCCCTATCACAATGGCCTGACACTTAGATGGATTTATAGTCAAACCAAACTTGTCTGACCAGGTCTTGACAGCGTTAAGGTCCCCATTAAGCTTAGTGATGGCCTCGGATATGTTATTCACATTGGCCTGGGCATATAACTGCAAGTCATCTGCGTAAAGATGGAACGCACACTGAAGGACATTAGTAATGAGATCGATAAAAATAGAAAATAATAGAGGAGAAAGAATACCGCCTTGAGGAACACCAGCGTCAAGATCGCGCCAACTCGATAAAGTATCACCCACGCGCACGGACTGCTGGCGTCCCCGAAGATAAGATGAGAACCAGTTTAAAGAACCTGCCGAGAACATCAGATGAGATAGGATAGAGAGTAAGATATCATGGGTGACAGAATTGAAAGCATTAGAAAAATCAACCAAAACTAAAACCGTAACTTTGGTATCATCCATGCCAGTTCTAATGTCGCCAGTTACTTTGAGAAGAGCAGTGGTGGTGCTATGTCCTGGCCTGAAGCCTGATTGAAACTGGCTCAACAAATTATTTCGATGCACAAAATGTGTCATTTGTTTATGCACGCAAGCCTCCAGCACTTTAGATAAAAACGGAAGAATAGAGATAGGTCGAAAATTATTAGGAAGAGTGGGATTTGTAATTTTAGGCAGAGGAATAACAAAAGCATAACGCCACGAAGACGGGTAAGTCCCTGAATCTAAAGAAAAATTGATGATGTGTGTTAAAGCAGGAAGAAGATGATCAAGAATGGGTATAATCATGCGACGGCTAATACCATCATTACCAACAGCATTCGATTTGATAGAAATAATTATCTTATTGATCTCGCCAGGTTCAACTGAAGAAAAGTGAAAGAAGTCTACGTTGGGGCGAGGAAGGTTAGCTAAGTACTCACAGGTACGACGCTTGGTTAGATGATCAATAGGTACGAAGGAGGTGAAATGAGTATTGATTTCATCTATACCAACCGCCAACGGAGGATCAACACTTCCATGTTTGCCAATTCCTAGAGTCCCCAAGAACTGCCAAATACCCTTGGGAGAAGATGAATTAATATGAAAAAGAATATGGCGGCGTTTAGCGTTGCGAATCATCTGATTACACCGATTCCTTGCAGTTTTATAAAGGGCCCAGTTATCATCATCGCGGTCTTTCTTAAATTTGCGAAAAGCTCGGTCTCTGCGCCGCATAGCCATCCTGATTCCATTCGTCATCCAGGGAACTTATTTAACTTCTGTAGGGGCGGAATATCAAAAATCTGTGGCATCATAGATAACCTTGTATATGGAGGAGTATAGAGCTGCGGTACTGCAGGTTCAAAGCCAGGCAAACGAGGGCGCACTTTGTGTGAGTTTGTTTCATCATCACTGATTTGATAAGAACTATTTGTTTTATTATTCACGTTGTTTTTTCAATGATTTGTCACTACAAACTTTTTTAAACACAAGGATTATATATATTTTCGAACTTGCGTTTAATTTGATGAGGCACTTAACGTCATGTCTTCAAAATGTTTTTTTTTTTTTGTCACTTTTCATTTTTCTCTCTGATACTCACATAATTGTTCAATCATTTGAGTCGTTGAGGAGTTATGAGCGGACATTGGAACATTGGAAGGATACATACCTACATACATACGCGTCTCACACAAAACCCTCGCCCACAGTCGGGTAACAAAAACCGGCCAAGTGCGAGTGGGTCTCGCGCTTTGTGGGTTCCGTACAAAGTATAGGTGTGTAAATAGTTCCATTATCACGGGACCCAATATAGACACACCGCACTGTGTCACCAGGTTGCAAAATGGTTACTCATCAACCGTGGTTACCCAAAGCATTTCAAGCCACGGTAATATACGACCCATTGCTAATATCTAATTTAAAAAGGATCTTGTCAAAAATTTATATTGAGTAACAATCGATTTTTAAAACTTTGAAAAAAGAATGATTTTCAGACCAACTTTTTCACAGTTTTTAACAGGATCTGTATAACGAAACAATATTGAACAATTTACATACATAATATCAGAAAACTCACACTAGAACATCTGATCCCCAACTGAAGAGAGCCTCTATTATAGCAACCTGACAACTTGTGTTCGTAAACATACTTATATAATTCTAAATAAATACTTTAATATCTAACAACAAACTTGCGTTAGTTACATCATTAATACCAGATACAGTGTAAACAATCGTGATCATCACATATATTTATGCTGCATTAGATTGGAATCCACGACGTCTAGCTTAGCAGTCAGGCTTTCTTATTCATAATATGTAACATGCTGGGTGACGTACTGTATTCCTACCTAAGTTATTTAATTAACCTGTATTAAGGAATAGGTACAGTGACTATTTCAATTGGAGGTTGATTTTATAAAAAATATATTATGTTATGAACTATCTTTTTCATTTTTTTTTTCAAAATATTGGCTTCGGAGGTAGGGGTGGGGAATGGTCTCTTTTCATAACAAATATGACCAAAAAATTATATTTGACTGACTGGAATAGCATCCGTATATGAATTAAAGAAATACATAATTATGTGCTCCAAGTTTGGAAGTAATCGGTCTAGTACATTCGGAGCAAATCGGCTATGACAAACGGATAGACGAGTGATCCTATAAAAGTTTCGTTTTTTCCTTACAGGGCACGGAACCCTAAAAATAGAAGCTTGTAATTGGCATACTTAATTAAGATTTAATACGCTCCGTAAAATAGTTTTAGAGTTGCTATTTGTGAAATTAGCCGTAAGCGCCTAAATAAAATAAATTAATATCTTCTAAAACCTAATATGGAGAAAAAGAAACAATATTTTTAAAGAGAATGCGTTATATATTATGTTTTCTACGCACTGCATTTACTCGTAGTTCTGAAAGCGAACAGAAGCTTCAAAGAGGCGTAATTGAATCTCTCAGAGGAGCCGATCCTCGGGGATGAGACAAGACATTTGCATACGAGATGCAACGCAAAGCGCGAGCAAATACACCGAAGTGTGAGTATGAAATAACTTTCAACTATAAATGTTTATTGTATGATACAAACCCTTGTAATCCCAACGATCTCAAACTCTTCCTCGAGTCCTCTCAAGTATTAGCTTCATGTTTTTTTTTAAATTAGTTATTTAAAATTGCTAGCAATGTGAGATTGGGTTCCACATTACTAGCAATTTTATTATCCGACGTTCTTATGGTGTTTTTATACCACCAGTCTACCCGTGACCACGGCCGTTGCAATACGGTCGAAACGTCGGGCAATAAACAAGGTATTTTACCTTAAATTATTCACGCGTTTAAGACCCGTAGTATATATAATTTTTCAAGAGAAAACGGTCTCTCGAAAATGTGAAACGTCAAATAAATTGAAATTTGTTCTCTTCCGTAACTATAATATTAGCTCCAGTATCCAGTACAACTTTCTTGGTCCTAAAATTAGTAAAGTTAGTTAATCTCTCTGATGTATCGACCTGCTCGGCTATATCGACTTAACTATGAAGGGTGATCAAGGGTATGAAAACCTAACCATTGTTTTACTATTTCATTTGTCTTGAAAGACCTTGAAAGGTAGTGATTGGTGATATTGTTAATTACTGTAACCACAGGGCAAAGAAATATCACGTGTGTGTCAGAGTGTAATGACAGATGACTTTCTTATAGCAACATTACGTCTTAAACGTTTACTCTTCTTATACTGTTCCGCTTATTATGCTTTCACTAAAAGTCTTGAAAATACTTTACATCTTAAACTACTACTCGTCTTTAAATCGTTTGCATCTTCGACTGATGCTCGTCTTCAACTGTCAACTTATAACTAACTCACAATAAAAAAAATTAATGGTACGTCTTACGGGCTACTTGGGCCTCTCCCACCACTTAACCATACCCTTACTTTAACAACTTAAAACAATGCAGTATACCATTTGTGCTCCTATGCAATATTCATCATCTATAGTTCTATTCTTAAAACTATCCTAACAAAAACACATTGGCCCCCACAAGAACTCATCGGCGTCATTCTTACAAATTTTAAAGACCTACTTATTATTTCTACAATTGTTAAATGTCCCTTCACTCACATTTGGCGCACTGGAGGTCTTTTACGAACTTAACTAATTTAAAATTATACAACGTGATTACAAAAAACAAACCCTACATCTGGCACTCATCTTAACTATTTAAAATGACACGACATGAAAAAGTAAAGATTCTAAAATATATATCCCTTATCGAAATAACGGGTAAACAATTGAGTCATAATAGCTATTTATAGCGTAGCATAGGCGCCCTCTACGCCGTAGACAATCGTACTACGCACGTAGTATGGCTCTACAGAATACAATACAAAGTTACTAATATAAATGTGAAAGTAATTCTGTCCGCCTGTTACGTTCTCAGGCTTAAACAACTGAAATTTGGTATGGAGATGGAGATAGTTCAAGTACCGGGAAAACCATAGGATAGTTTTTTATCAAGAGAACCGACATCCACGAGCGAAACCTAGTGGATAATAATACATTGTGAATATTTTACTTAAAGTACAAACTATTGTTGTATGTTTAAGTATGTGCCAACTTATATGAATAGAACGCCACTACACAATAATATTTAGCCTTTACATAGAAGATTTATACTATTAAGCGAAACGAAATATATTCAAATTCAATATGTTCATAGTACATAGGTACTCCATATTCTAGGTTCAGTAATAAGAAAGTTCCTTTGCATTCGAAGTTTAAGCACGTAACCCCCGAGGGAGGTCCCAGAAAGGGTAGTCCGAGAGCCACAGTTCACCAGCGAACATTATAAATTCGAATGAAGCAATTTCTAACGATAAATGCTCTCTGTCTGACGTGGAACTAAAGTATCCTCTATTCTGTGCAAGGTAGGTATAATGTAAACTTTTTTTTTAAAGACGGTTCCTACATTAGGGAACAAGCCCGGTATCGCGGGAGACTTTACAAACATACAAGTCACGGACACAATGTACACCCAGACTCAGAACAACAATTCGTGTATCACACAAAGTGGTGTCCCGTGTGGGAATCAAACCCACGACCTCTTGCGTAGCAGATGAGCACAAAATTGTAAGCAGCATGTTACTGTTCACAAACATTCAACAGTTTGCAATCTCACGAGGTAGATTATAGTCTAACGGTATATAAAATTGTACGGGGCCAAATGAGGGTAAATCATTGGCCTCCAACCTGCCTGCCAAGTTTTGGCAAAATTCAGTGGTAGCCTTGTGTTCTAATTTCACTCAGGCTGCGTTTAGACGACGCTAAAAAAACCTTGCAGCCGCCGTGCGGTGACCGTGTGCCGGCCGCGTACTTGCGGTAATTCGGACAGGTAATTGTAAAGAAAATCATAATACTATTTTAAATATTAATTATATTCTATTCTGTTAGAAATTTGAGAAAAGCTCAAAACGGGTAGTAGTTTAATAAAAATCAAATTAGCTTGCCAAATCAAACTAATTAGGTTATGTAGATTTTTTTATAAACCTAATTTATCTATAAAATACAATATATTAATAAATTTGCCAGCTTCCGTATAATTGTTCTTAGTTATTCTTCTCTTCATTTTCATGTTATGCACATCTCCTCGTCTCTATAAACGGAGTAATTTTCAAACAGACTGAATTAATACTTTTATATTAACTCGGTATGCAAAAGAAAATAAAATAAAAAAAATATATTTCGTTTTCTACATTAAGTTACATTTGGAGTTTCCATTTAAGCTATATAATGCTTGTGAGAGGAGATTCCGCAAAAGTAGGTTAAAAATAAATTATGAAACATCCATTTGGTATAACTAATTGACACACTATAGTCAGTGACAGGCTTTAAATATGATTGTTACATGAATAGAGCGCAACTGAGCAATATTTATTAATACTATGATAACTTTTATAACTAAAAATACATTTAATTTCAACATGTGAAATCAACACATTTTTATTTCATGTCTTTCTTGTTGAGTAGCGTACTGTAACATATATGTGTAGGCGCTGTAGGCGGTAGCCTAATGTCTCAGACCTCTGACTCTCAATTGTGAGTCGCGGGTTTGAATCGTACCCATTATAGTACCGACGTGAACCCACTCCTAACACAAGCTATTGAGCTTAGCTGGCTGGCTCTGCTTTTTGACAATTGATGGAAAGCTGAATAGATTCAGTTTTAGTTTCCTAGGTGATCCTTCGACCTCATCTTACTTCTTAGGTTGCATATGCATAGACGGTCCAAATAGTTGAACTTTTGAAACTTAAAAGAGGTGTCGGTTTTTGGTATCGTTATCATTTGTTTCATTGTTACACATTTTTATGTCTAGCCCCTCAGCTCGCAAACAAATGATAACGTGCGATGAGGAACTATGTTCCAATAATAATTATATGGTAGCAAATCATTCAATTAATACATATTTACTCATCGTTAATAGAAATGGCATGATCCTGCAATTACAATGAATTATAAGTTTACCAAAAAACAGTTAATTCAAGTGAGACCACAACAGATGAAATTACAACATCAAAGATTGTACCGCTTTATGGCAAACAGTAATGTATAGGCTATAGGCAATATGAACGCTAGCAAATACTATATAGTAATACATACTCACCTCCAGTGCTGTTCGTACAGTCACTTTCTAAGGTTCTAGCATCTACAATAAAATTCGCAACTTTAAGGTGTGGTCAAATTGAAGGATTGTCGCCATGATATCGAGCGCTTATTCTTTTTTTTTTCAAATCTTTAATTAGTATGTTTTATTTAATGAATAAAAAAATCTGCCTGCAAATAGGTTTTGAAGCACAACACTATTTATATTGGCGCCAAAATTAAAAAAAAATATTAAAGTACCTAGTGTCACTCTCACAAATAAGACAAATCTATTGACACCTCTCAAGCTAAAATCCATCAAGCCGTTTAGGTTCTAGGGCGTGCCAAATTAATATACATATATAATAAATATTGAAACGCCATATAACCATACTAACACTTCGCACACACGCCTATAAAAATAGCGACAAGTATATCGAAAGACGTGGCGGCACTTCAAAACTTAATCGTCAAACGAATGTCACACTACCCATCGGTAGCCATGTTTAAATGAGTCAATACACTGGTAAATTAATCAAAACAGATGTTAGGTCAAAGGAAATCAATTAGCGATTTAATAATTATCCAACACATATACGAATAACGCATTTAATACTTAATCATTTGAGCAAATATAAACACTCGAAAAACATAACCCTCCTTCTAGCGCAGTGAGGTAAAAAGTCTTATGCCACAATAATGCAATCGGGTTTCTCATTGGCAGTGGCAAAAAGTAATAACGATATACAGCCGTTTGTTGAAATTTGGTACTATTATACGTTGCATAGTCAGTCACAGAAACCCAGCGCTTTGTCTACTGTAAGGTGAAAATGTATTCATAATCGAACCTTATCTTATATAGCGAGCACTAATACCGAACATGAACAGATGATACAAGTAAAGAACATACTCTCTATTAAAGTAAATTCTTAAGCCACGTTGTAAGGCCTGATTTACACTTGTGAAAATGTGGGGCGCAACCGCGGCCAGCGGTGGTGGCGGCGGCGGGGGATAGTTTATATAATTTATACAAATTTTGCGGCAGTTATCCCCTGCGTTATGGGGATTCGGCCGGACCACACGCGCGTAATGAGTGTAATGTTTTAGTTCTGTTTGTTGACGTGTGCTGGAGGCACACTAAGTTCATTTAAAGTCAACCTAAAGAATAATATTACCAAAATAAACCTAAGCAACAAAAGTATAGAAGACGTAGATACCACAAAGTTCTTAGGATTAACAGTAGATATTAAACTGGATTGGGAAATAGAGAATCTCGGCAAAGGGATGTGCAACTTCGCCTACACCTTGCATTCTTTATCACTAGTTGCTAACACAGAAGCTCTATTAACAGCACATTAAGGGCTTGTTGATACAAATCTTTGCTATGGCATAATCTTTTGGGGCAATTCAATAAATACATGTATGGCGTTCAAGGCTCAAAAAAGATGGATCAGGTCAATATTTCATTTAGGGACTTGCGGATAGTTGCAAGCCCTACTTTTAAAAGTTAAATACTCTCCTTGCTGTGCATATACATTCTAGAGGTTGCAATGTTTGTTCGAACAAACCCTACACTCTTCCCACGCTTAGAAGACGAGGTTTCACGGAATAGTCGTGATTCACCACGTGAATATCACTGTTATTGTGATATAAATGTATATTTAGTTTAACAAACATGATGTTAGCAAATACATACTAAGATGCAACTGCCTATCTCTTTCAATTTTTTTCTATGGGAAACTCGTGCACGTAGTTTGTAAATCGCACGGACTGCACGTTTTTAAAGAATTCAAGAACTATTAGCCGCCATGCCCCAAAGCAGTATGCCATTTGACATGGTGCTGTGGAAATAACTGAAATAAACTAGCTTTGCTGTTTCTACATCCGTAAGCATTTGATATTTACACCGAGGTATCAAGCCGCGGTGTAACCTATTTTACCGTGCAATTTTGAATGATTCTGATATGAATTGGTTTAACAGAAAACATTTAATGCAAAATACTGCTTCTTCATAAAAAAATACAATAGGTACATAATTATTATCTGCATTTTGGATAATAATTATGTACCTATTGTATTTTTTTATTTATTGTGTGTTCATTTGAATTTTAGACTAGAAAAAGCCCCGAATTCATAATAAGCATTATAAAAATGTATTCCAAAATAGTATTTTGTAAATAAAATAAAAAAGTTCGGTGTGCCCCGGGCACTACCGAGTCGTCTCTTAGCCCAATTTGACGACGGCGTCGTAACACGCATTCATTAACACAACCTTATTGTGTTCGCGCACTGAGCCATACTTACTGCCGCGCCCCTGTATAGTGTGTAGTATGCGGCAATCTCTTTAGAATTATCATATTTAACGGCAACACAATCATCGTCACTTGTATGTGTTTACTAGGTCTAATGTGATATACTAGTGTTGGAGTATTTGAGAGATACCTTTTATATATATTATATTTGGTGAATTAAAACAAACTTAAGAAAAAAATAAGTTAAATAAAGTTTATTTTTTTTAAGAACCTCGCGGAAACCGATTGGGTGAAAAACGCTGTTTATTATTTGGTCGGTTTGAAAAGGATACGTCCAAATGAGCTGCGATAAAAATAAATTTAAAGTGACATACCACGGTCATAGTGAGGGTTTAAAAATGGTGTAAATTTACCAATCTTACGACGTTTATAGACAACATCACATAGGGTAAGAGGTGCGCTTGAAATAAAATAATTTAACATGGGCGAAGGTACAAAGCGCTACATTACATCTGCAATGTAACTGCAGAGTTTTACACAACAACAAAAAAATCCTGACCTCTTCGTTTGCCCCACACGACATTGAAGTAAGCCACTCAGACTTGAAGCACTTTTCCACTTACGAGTACGTCGTCTATAGCGGACAAATCGGCTACAAGTGGGCGGGCAGTGCGGAGCGAAGTTGTGCGGTGGCGGCTAAAAGCATTGTCTTGTAGCGCCTCGGCCGCTTGCACCGATGCCAATATAACTTACTGCCTATTAATGTATCGGTGGATGCGGTTACACAGATAGCGCGCCTTACATTCTTTATCTTGGCATTCTGAACCATAACTCGAGCAAAAATTATATTTTTGGCACTCGTTGACCCAATAAGGTATGTGACAGAACTGATTGCAATATCTTGATTTTATTTTAGGTTTTGATAAAGTATTTCGGGGATTTTCTGTAGATTAGTCAGACCACTTAATCTGTTAAGCCTAAACAAAGGCGATATGTGAGTAAAAATAAAAAGTTATTGCCTTTAGCTTTCTATCTATCTTATTAGCCACTTAGAATAAACACACGGCCACTACAATTGGAACTAATACAAGGTTTTGTTTCTTTTAATTACCTAACAAATAAGCAAGTGGAAATGAGATGCAAACTCATCTTGCTTGGCGTTCTAAAGCACAAAATCGACGTGTAATTCAGACGCTATTAAATAATCCTGTGTATCCTGAACATGGAGGTAAATTTGACCGGGGATCAGGCATGTAGCAATTACATGCTGGCCTTTGCCCGCCGGAAAAAACTTGGATGTCGAAACAAACAAGTTATTTTGGGGCCAACACAAAGAGTCCATGAATTTATAATGCGAAAGGAAATTAGCTTTTTCCTCTCACTTGGCTGCGTCGGTGGGGTGCCGCCGGGCGCTGGCAACTAGTGTCGCCGTGTGGACACACTCGCAGCGATACTGGTCTGTTTAAAAACAGTTAAAAAGCGCTCGCGATGGCAGTTGATTTCGGAACCTATTAATACTACAAATATCTGTCAGTCTCAAGAGTAGACGAGAAAGCCTTGATATATTTTTCAACTAAATTGTATAAAAAATATAAAAGTGGAACAAATTTTGCTAAAAATTCGCAACCTAAATGACTTCTAAGAAAATTAAATGTTAAGAAACTGGTATCTTAAAGTGAGAGAACCTCGCAGCACAGAGCGTGCGAGCGCGTTCATATTTAACTGGTTTTTAAGGTGTGTCTTACCCCCGTGCCTCCTCACCGCTCCTGGCGCCCCTTTACACGCCTCCGAAAAGGAATTTTTAATATACCTACATTTTTTATGCACCTCTAGAGATCTTTTGAAAAGACAACAATCATATTTAGACGCAGGGAATTTAAGGTTGTCACAAGTATATCTTAATTAGTAACTGGTTAAAAAGGAAAAAATAAAAGTTTTACAAATAAAAGGCTTCAATAATCACAAATTATAATACCACTACTGCAGACACGCTTAACAAAAAAGGTTTTTAAATGTCGTAAAAATAAGAATCAATTTTTAGACACAAAGGGACACCTAGATCGCAATGATAAAATTTGTAAAACCTCTGCCTTCCATAAAATAATACTAGACCTTGTTTAGCAATAAATTTAGTGTTGTTATAAAATATAAAGTTTATGTCCCGAGTTATTAACGATTTTCTTATGTCGCCGTAACGATACTTTAAATAGATATCAAATATTTTATGAAACGCAAACGATCAATCTTTACGGTACAAATATGAATATCGTAACTATAATAAAATATTTATTGCTACTCCGGTATTTTTATTTAGGGAACAGCAACAATAACCAGTGAAGGAACTAACGTTGTATTTAGGACCGGGCTCCAAGTAACACCCAAGCTCTTCTGGAAACTCAGGCAACAATCACTCTTTAGGCGCTTTCGACAAGGCGTATAGAACAAACGCGTCCTAATTAATCTAATAGTGTATTGGGCTCACCACAGTCACATGCAGGCACCCGGAGGTGAACGCGTGCCGTGCTTGTGTGAGTGTGCTTGTCAGCCCACAACTAAGTTTCAACTAAGCGAAGGTGCATGGTTATGTGTTAATTAAACTGTGGTCATAACGCTCGTAAAGTCCTCGAGCAGCTACTAACACGTTCAGACTAGCACCTCATGCCCATGTCATGTACATCACTGCCCCATAACCTAACAGTCTTGCTAGGCATGGTGCGCCACCACACAGCTAAGGATAAGCACTAATTATCCATTCTCTCTTTTTATATCAAGCTAATAATCAAAGTTAAAAAAAAAGTTGTATAAAAGAATGTCGAATAGAATATTTAATAAATAGTTAGCCTTTCATTTAATTTATGTCGTGATCACTTCACTTTGTTTCTAGTACAATTTATTTACTTCTCGAAAGGATAATTATCTATCTCCTGAGAAAAATATATCGATTTTACTTTGCGAGAATGGTAAGTAGAACACTCTCTCTCATAATGGCGCGAATTTCTTAGTACATCATAAGTCCAGCTTGACATGGCCACTAGTGGTACACCCCGCCATGTCAGCAAATACTCCGTGCTCCACCGATGGTACACGCCTGGTTAAACATGTTAAACAACATATAGGTAGCTTGTTTTCTAATTATAGTTTACTGTTTTTCGCTATTAGTATAACACGAATTGACCAAATTAGAATCATGACCGCGAAAAGCAAAAATAACCACTTTTGAATAAAACATCTTGAGTATCATTTACCTGTTCAAGTTCCCAAAGTAATAATAAAAAGCAATTTCTAAAGTGGAAATAAAATGTTTAAAAAGCTTCGCTGGGCCGTTACGTTTCATTTCCTGTGACGTCACAATATTATAGACACCTTATATTCACGAGGAGAAATTATAAAGCAAAGCAAAGACAGGGCATTTATAAAACTCCGGTAAGCTCCCGTGTACCGGCGAGGCCACGCCGCCAGCGACCTCACTTACTGTTTTGTGTAATTAATAATGCGTAGCTACTACTATAACAGTAAGACTTATATTGCTCTCGCTTTGGAGAGTACCCGAATGTATATAATTGAACCTAACACATCTATCCCTAATCTATATTTATATCTAATCTGAATATCTAATACTCGTATATAAAATTCTCGTGTCACAATGTTCGTTCCCATACTCCTCCGAAACGGCTTGACCGATTTTTATGAAATTTTATATGGATATTCAGTAGGTCTGAGAATCGGCTACTATCTATTTTTCATACCCCTTAGAGTTTGTTTGTTTGTTTGAACGCGATAATCTAAAAATATTTTATTGTTGGATAGCCCATTTATTGAGGAAGGCTATAGGTTATAACATCACGCTACGACCAAAAGGAGCGGTGCAGCAATGAAAAAAGTTGTAAAAAAAAAAAGGAAAAAAAAAGGGAAAATTTACGCAGACGAAGTTGCGCGGGTCAGCTAGTAACTTATAAAATTGAAATAGTGCAATGCCACAACACTCGATTCTTAATATCAACAAATTAACATCCGAATGCTGTGACGTAAAGACAGGCTGATAATGATGATATTGTATGTTAGTAATGATACTTGCCTGATTATATTTGCCGTGTGGTGCCGGCTTAAGAATAGTACCACCCCATCTCTTCCCGTGGGTGTCGTCAAGGCGACTAAGGGATTTCACTCCGGAGGACGGGCAGCAGCGTCCTCTGCGTACTTAAAGTCTTACTGCGATCGCCAACCCGCTCGCCAAGCGTGGCGATTATGGCAATTACCCCCAGGATCTACATACTAGTAGGTTCTACTGGGGAGACCCGTGCCCAGCAGTGGGCCATCTTATGGGTTGATATGTATGTATGATTATATTCTGTTCGTTATTCTATGCACTAGGTACCACCGCACTGGCTGGATCAGTTTTGGTTAGACTTAACTAGTTTATATTTGGGGGCCTAGACAAAAGTCATATGCGAATAGCTATGTCGCTAATGGAAAAGTAGGTACAAAATGTATGGAGTTGAAATATGTCACGTGGTCAATCAAAGTCGATGTGTAGATAAGTTGCAATTGATAGTATCTTCACTATTTTATTTCCATTTCATTGATCACTAATTTAGCGAACGGTGGACGACTAGTATCTGGTGAACGAAATAAAATGGTGGATATAATTTTGAAAGAATTTGACGGTTTCGGTGGAGACCATAGACATTTTTTTACTTTTTGTGAACGATCTATCGACCTATTATAAGCGTTAGCGAATTTACTATAGAACTAATGTACCTTGCCTAGGCCACTAGGCTCTATCTCTTACGGCTCCAAAAGCTTCTCAAGCAAGAGGTCATTGGTTCGAACCCCACCCAAAATACTAAGCAATTTAGCTCAACTGAAGGGGTTTATAAGTTTTATAAAAGCTATAGTAAAGCTCTTTTTAAAGTTTACAAGTCTGACATTTTTTTAATTTTCAAAGCTTATTTAACACATCATCCCAGCAGGACTTACTTGGCCCACTTGTCTCGCTTACTCGCGGGTCTCCGGGCCGCCAGCGTCCCTCGCCCCGCTAGTGATAGATCACCCGCCACGGGCAGCCGGTGTAAAATCTGCATCTACTTACTTACCCTGGATTTGCACTACACTTTATTTGTGCTCTTATAAATCGCCGCCATCATACCTCGAGCCACACAATTACGGAGAAAAATCTTGTTTTATATTAACCTTTCCTACGTCTCAGAGTTTTATCTCAAGATTGTGTATAAATGTTTATTAAGAGCGAGTTTTTTCGCTGAAATTGAGCAGTGTCAGTCTCTTCTGAGGAAGGAAGTTCAAGTTACTAAAACGAATTAAAAAATAGGTAAAGTGTACATCGTACGGTAGTCACCAGTGGTACAGCGCAACGGCTGCATATTTGAGCGTCGTGTCAGCAGTGAGTTTACGATGCAGTTTACATTAGCAATCAGACAATCTTTTTCCAGAAGGATAACATGTGTGAGGATAAGCATGAAAACAGGGACATTGGGAAAATTCTAGGACGGTAGTAAAAGAATGGATAGTAGAAAACTAATAAAGATTTTTACTGTCGTATTCTCTAACTATTTTTAGGAGTCAATAGGGGCTAATAGGCATAAGAGAGGACTGACCATGCGATGATTAGCTAACGACTTCACTCCTTCCATTTTTAAGCTATGTTCTGACCAACCACAAATTAAGACGATTAGATTAGACAACAACGTCAAAAGTCAACGTTTAAATAAATTTGAATTATCGCAATTATTCTAAATATCCGTTACTTTGCAATCATCCTAGAATTTTCAAAAAGATCCTGTTTTGGTGATTTTTCTACGACACATACACGCATATCATAATTGGAGCTAGTACGAAGAAGGAGTGAGTCACTAGATGAACTTCGAGTACAATGAACTCGTACGTATTCCATTGGCTAAAGACCCAATGCTTCTATATTCTGTCCACTTTCTAAAAAAGCTTGATGATGCAATAAATATGATAGAGTCAAGTATTCATGTGAAAGGTCTTTCTTCCCGAAGCTGGCGTCGTTCCAACCGTTCCTGTCCCAGTTCCAGCCAACTCTTACAAGTCTCCTGGTGGGAAAGTAGCCAACACATTTTATTAGCTATGTTTAATAGACTTACTATGAAAGTCACTTACAGTCAGTATCTCTGTACGATTGCCAGTTCGATTCTTGAGTTATTGAATCTAATTCAATTAAATAAGGTTTTATTTAAATGTTTTATACTGTTTTGATAGTAATATTGTCTGAGGATTCAAAGTAACTTCAAAGTTTATTGTCACAAAGATATGTAGAGGTTTGTTGCAAAAATGAAACGTTAAAATTATAGTTAAGGTAGGTGTTAATTATAGTTAATGTATAACATTTTTTTTGAAGATAATCAGCGTTATGATATTATGGGTTCTACATGGGATTACTAGTAATCCTGTTAACCCCTCTATCTAAACTAAATTGCTTGCGTTAGGAGTGGATTCACGTCGCTAGGAGGAAATCGAGCGCTTGGGAGAGACAGCGTCGAGATCTCACCGCAGTGGTGGGAAGTGACCTCTCGTTGCCATCCGTGGTTCTGTCCATGATGAAGGATGTGACCGCATTACACGACCCCTTGCTCCGGGCAAGGGGTCGTGTAATGCGGTCACATCCTTCTGTGAGGTCGTCTAGAAGAAGGTGGTGAAGCGCGTCATAATCTTCCACGCTCGTGGTCTTCCGTGGACCCGCAGCTACCCTGTCGCGTAGGCCAGCGTATGTGTGAAATGACTGGAACGCATCGACATCATAACATTTTCCCACCATACCAAAACAAGTAATGGATTCACGTCGATAGTATAATAGGATTCGAACCTGCAGCCTCACGATTACGAGTCCGATGCCTTAACCATTCGAATACAGCCGCCGCCGCTTCAGATATAAAATAAATGCTTAAACAAAAGTAAAGCTAACAATCAATTTTCAGGTACGTTGTATGGTACCTACCATAACAGACAAAGGTTATACGATCACTTAAAAATGTCTCGTTCTCAGTAAAAAGTACATCGAATACCTTCCAGTGTGAGTGTGACAGTAGTGCAATGAATTCCGAATTCACTGCAATAGTTACTGCATTAGTATTCCTCCTTTGTGTCGACGAACGATATCTGTGATATATTGCAACCAACAGTTTATGTGTCTGAAAGACAAGAAGCAAAATCAGTAATAGAAATCGCCGAACAAATATTATATTCAAACAACTGAGATCTGAAGTCATCAGCCAGTCGATAAATTTTATTATATCTGATGATTTAATTTTTTTATTGTGTTGTCAGTGAATGTCTGTTAAATGGTTTTCAATTCAATTCATTAACATATATTATTTCATTTATAATATTAACTCATCATCGTAAAATAAATGTATGGGTTTGCTATTATCATGTATCGTAATGTATTCTGCGACTTATACTACACTATGTATCAGTACATGGAGTACATATATAATTATAATTATTATTCATATAATGTAATATACATAATTTTATTCATCTTAAAGACCGTCTCACACTTGACTGACTCATTGGCGCAGTGGGTGTGCGTACGAATTGACCAAGAGGTTGTTGTGGGTTTGATTCCCACATGGACAAAGCATAGATCCATAAATATTGATCCCGATTCTGGGTGTAGTCTGTTAGTGATTTGTACCTTTGTAATATCGTTACAATACAAGGCTTGTATCTTAGTACAAGTGTTGTGCAGTAATACATTTTTTTACGAAAAACCTAACAGAAAGTTTGATATTTTGTATGTGTGAATGAATTAGTCACCAGCTGTCTGTTATGTATAGCTTTTATGGATGTACTACAGTTTGATTATTATTAAACCCACACTGTTTTGTCCTTACAATGACTTCTGGTGATTTGTTCGTTCATAATCTTGTAACATTTGACAGACGTATCCAAAACGTTAAATAAAATAGTCAAAACACGTAAAGTGACCAGACCTTCAATGCAACAAGTAAATTCCCCGACAACAACTAAAAAGCCTTCTCGGAAAAGGGGACAAATAAGGTGTCAAGGGGATATAATTCCCTATTATTATGCAAACAATATCTGTTGTAAACGTTCAGAACGGTGAATATAAAGGTTGATGGCATTGAAAGGTTACACGTGTGTTATTACTAACTATTGAATGTAAAACAAAGCCAACAGCTGGCACACTCCCAGGAAAGCAAACATCGTCGAATAATGCGTATTTCAATATATATCTAAGGCGAAACAATAGGTAATGTTATTATGTATATCCTAAAAGTGGGCTGTTTCTTTGTTTTATACGACTATTTATACATAATTTTATAATTTATACGACTCAGCCGAATACTCTTCCTACAAGTATCACTTAGTTTGAATCTCATGTTATTACTCTCACTTATAGATGAACAATAGAGATATAGATAGTTAAATACTCAACAACCTTTAGCTAATCCTGTTACAGAAAAACGAGTTAGGAATAGAATTTGGAAAGTTAATTAAAGGTTATTCAAATTTTAAGGTTACAATTAGAAGAAGAAGAATAGATGATCAATCAACAGTTATAGTATTATATGGTGACAGCTTTTCAGTCACCAAGAGAGATATAATTCATTTAACAGAGTTAATGATATCCATTAATGAAAAAGTAGGTTGTAAATTTATTATATGTGGTCTACCTTACTCACAGTCAGAATCTGATATACACAACGAGCACATACAGAGCTTGAACTTTTTACTTTACAACGCAACATATAGGTATGTTAAGTTTATACTATTTTTCGACACGAATAAATTTATTCGTAACTTTATTTTAATAAAAAGTACTATGTATTTGTGTACTATATTTAAGCGACAGGTTGCTAAATTATTAGCATTTAATATATACGCCGACCTTGGTACAAATAGTGTATCACAGCAATCAGTTAGTTCTACCAATTCTTCTAGGATCATTAATGTAACTCCTAGTTTAAACTAGTTAATGAGACAACAGATAAGTTAACATATGATCATAGTACATCAAAATATTCAGGGCTTATCTGGCAAGATTGACGAAATAAAGTTATTTTTAAATACCCACATTGTTGATATTTTTTGTGTCACAGAACACTGGTCAAATAATCATGAACTGATTTTAAATAATGAACATTAAAGTATGGTAAGCATGTTTTTAAGGAAGAACATTATAGTATGGCAAGCATGTTTTCATGTCCGGCTAAAGCCTAATCACTTGTAAGAAGCAGTGTGAAAGAGTGTACTGTACCATTTAGTTTTAATTTAAAAAAAACCCAATGATTTAATAAAAATATTTAAGTCAATTAATTGCAAAAAGACAGCAGACTTATTAGGTATTTCTGTTAAATTAATCAATTGCACAATAATTAAAATAGCACCACATTTAGCTACAATATTTAATCGATGTGTTGATACCGGAGTGTTTCCTGATTTAATAAAACACAGTAAATTAATCCCTTTGTTCAAAAAGCGACCCTAGTAATTTTAGACCTATTTCTATCTTAAGAGCTATTAGTAAAATCTTTGAAAAGGCACATTTTAAATCTAATAATAATAGATTGCAGTAATCTACTGCATAGTGAACAATATGGATTCACAAAGGGTCGTTCGACAGTAGATGCAGGCTCTAAACTACTATAACTCATATATAGTGCCTGGGAAAACTCGCAGGACGCCATTGGTGTTTTCTGCGACCTCTCAAAAGCATTTGATTGTGTGGTGCAGTACACTTCTACTGAAACTTAGGCATTACGGCATTACGGGTACAGTGCTTAATCTTGTTGCTTCTTATCTTAGTGAGCGAATGCAGTATCAATTCTGGGTCGTTTTCTATTTTTGGTGTATATAAACGATCTGCCATTTTTTACCAGTAACTTATGCGATATTGTTCTATTTGCTGATGACACTACTCTTATATTCAAAATCAATTGTAAAAATGATTACTCTGACGAAGTAAACAGGTCCCTCGCATTACTTTTTGACTAGTTTACATTATTTAAATTCTAAAAAAACCAAATGCATTAAATTTAGTTTGCCAAATGTAAGAAATAACAGTACAAATCTTGTTTTAAACAATGAAGTTATTCAATTTGTTGATTCAACGGTTTATTTGGGAATCACTTTGGATAGTAAGTTACAGTGGGGCGCCCAAATATAATATCTCGCAGGGAAACTTAGTTCTGCAGCATATGCAACACCTTACCCCCATATCAAGTTTATAAACATTCAAAGATTGTAAAATTGGCAATTCAAAAAGAATAGCCGCGAGTTTTTATTGCTAGGTTCTTTTCTCCGGCTTTACCTATTGTTTGCGAACATTACATGTGCCTTAACGATGCTCCGCGTTGTTACCTTTAACAGAAAACTTACATGAATGCGTTTGCATAAGCTTTAAACCGTTGTCCCCGCCCATAATTCGCCTAAACCAATCATTATCCTTCCTTTCACGGAAGAAACGAATATTTCTTCAGCAGGTTCAGTCTTCTCACTTCCAAATGAATCACAAATGCACTGTACATATCGTTTGAGTATTCGTGGTCAAGGTAGCGAATATGCAAACGACCCGCTTAGAGATACTGGTATACAATTAATAGAAGCCTATAGACAATAGTAAATTGTATCTCAGCAGGTTCAGTCTTCTCACTTCCAAATGAATCACAAATGCACTTTAGATATCGTTTGAGTATTCGTGGTCAAGGTAGCGAATATGCAAACGACCCGCTTAGAGATACTGGTATACAATTAATAGAAGCCTATAGACAATAGTAAATTGTATCTCAGCAGGTTCAGTCTTCTCACTTCCAAATGAATCACAAATGCACTTTAGATATCGTTTGAGTATTCGTGGTCAAGGTAGCGAATATGCAAACGACCCGCTTAGAGATACTGGTATACAATTAATAGAAGCCTATGGACAATAGTAAATTGTATCTCAGCAAGTTCAGTCTTCTCACTTCCAAATGAATCACAAATGCACTGGTAGGTTTGTGCACTTCGCCCGAACATAACACACTAATAATACAAACATGCCCATACGTCTCGAGATCATATTAAACTCGTAGACGGCGCAGTCTACAATGCAATCGCTCAACCGGACACCTAATTACCGCTCCGCCTATAACTTGTTCAATACTCTAATCAATCATTCATCGCACCTCGTTACTTTACCGCACCTCATTAAATACGATTCGATCACCTCTCTCACTCTAACCTATATACAAGACAGAGACGAGAGTGTGTATCGGGTTTAAGCACGTTTAGCAGTGGTCCAGTAGTGAATTAAACGGTGCATTTGTGAGATAAATGCCCAGCTGCATTCGTGCGGCAGTGCGGCGAGTGGAGTTGCGCGCGCCCGCCGTGAGATGGCGCTGATTGCACTCATTAATCATTACGCGAACATGTGACGTCACCGGTTAATGCCAGTACCACTTTACTTTCCCCATACAGTGGAAGGTTTCGAGTACTTGTTATTATTTTGTAATAAAGTGGGTTCCGTTTTCGGTAAATTAATTTTTTTTTTAATTTCGTTAAACGCGAGAGTTTACTAAATGAAGTTAAAATTGAAGCGCAAATGAATATATATTTTTGTACGCGCATATTTTATCGGTTCAAAGGGTTTGGGGAAATTCAATTGAGCTTCGTTTGGTGGCTCAATTTAATGTCATTGGCTTTGCAACAACCACTGCACCTGACAGTTTGTGTTGCGCAACTGATAAACCAAGCAACGGCGTTATGCTTGGCTGTTAGAATTTTGATCCTTGCTTAATATAAAATTCTGAAAGATTTGCAAGTTAGTATCTGTTTCGAGCTGAGAAGGAAATACTTTGTGTTTATTATTAGAAAGTTTGTAGAGTTTATAAAATTTTAAAGAATGTGAATCGCGTAGTACTTGTACTCGTAAACTGTTTTATTTCCAGCACTTTACTAAATATTTTCTCTGTTTATTTACTTATAATGTTATCAGCTAAGATGTAGAGCTGTATTCTGCAAGTATACTGAATAGCGCCACAACTCCACCGTGCCATGACCGTAACTTATGTAGAGACGATATTTTGTCCAGCGCTTCATCCCGGGACAAATGGCGCTACATTTGACTCTACATACGAACGACATGATGAACTGAGCTATACAGAGTGCTTGGGTATTTGTGCTCTTGTAAATGTGAGTGTTGTAAAATAAAATACGAAGAATTTTACACAAACATCAAATCAGAGGTCTAGATAGTAGGTACCATAAATAGTTTTATTAGGATTCCGTACCTCAAAAGAAAAAAAAACGGAACCCTTATAGGATCACTCGTGTTTCTGTATGTCTGTTTGTTATAGCCGATTCGGTCCGAACTCACTGGACCGATTAAGTTTAAATTTGGTAAACATATGTATTTGTATGAAAACAAGAACACATAAAGTAGAATGGAAGAATTTTGAACTTGAGAGCAATTTTTGCGGGCAAACTAGCAAGTTAAAAAAGTTAACATATCAAACGAAAGGGCTAGTTGTAAGGATGTCAATGATTGGTAATATATTATCTTTTATAATAGACCATCCCCTCCTCTTTTCTTTGAAGCTACTGAGCGTAATATTTTGTAAAAAATTCAAAAGACAGTACTTATTATTTAGTTGACAGGTCTTCACTTTAAAAATATATAATGTGAAAATAACGTGGTAAATCGACCGATCTGTTAGTCTAGTGGTTAGTGACCCTGACTGCTAAGCTGAAGATTGTGGGTTCGATTTCCACCTGCTATGTTTTACCCATTGAGGTTGATATTATAGGCGTACCCAGGATCATTTTTCAGAAAGTTTTCGTAATTTCGGGGAGCGGGGGAGGTGGTACAATTGATCGGCCCAATGTTTAATAATACCATACCATATTGAACTTCAACGGGAAGCCTACGATAGGGCTCAGAAGGGGTTTCATTCATGGCTTTAGATCAGTCCATCACGGTAACTTCTGGAATTCTTCAAGGATCCATATTAGGTCCGCTTCTCTTCATATTGTACATTAACGACATAAAACACTGTTTCCTCAACTCCCGTTTCTTGATTTACAACGACGACCAAAGTTTTTTTTTTTTAATAAGGTAACTAGCAATGTGTGATTGAGTCCCATATCACTAGCAATCTTGTTAACCCCTCCTAAAACCTTCTAAAGTGTATGTGAATGTCAGATTTTGTCTTGATTGCTCACAAAAGAAACTTCAGCTTAGTTTACCAAAATAAAACATAATATCAGATACAACAAAAACACAATAACTTTCAGTTGACAGCATTTGCGATCTCGGATATCGTCATACTAGATTTAAAACTGCACCTAGATCAATACATAGATAATATAATTAACAAAGCATAACTTAATGTATAGTTTTGTTATGCGATCCTGCATTGATTTCAAGGGTCTTCTACTTACTTATGTCTGTCTAAAATTTTAGTTCGTTCCCAGTTGGACTTCACAGCCCAAATCTGGAATCCTGTTTATGATAAATACGTGAAACGACTTGAAATGGTACGAAAAAACACCATAGATATTATCCCTCTAAATTACCATATAATAATTTATTACAAGAGCATAGACTTCTTAGCCTAGAGTCCAGACGCAAGTTACTGTCTGTTATGATGCTTCGTGCCATTATGTTTGACTGCACAGATTATCACAAATCAATTCTGTTATGTTGTACCCTAGAACTGTATTATGGCGCGAGGTGTTAGGTGTAGAACAAACGCTGGAGCACGGGCACCTCTGCGCCGCCTCTGAGTATCGTTTAACACACATTTTTAGAACTTGACATCTTTGCACTATCACGAAACAATTTAAAAATAATTATTATTGAGGCAATCAAGTCACAATAATATAGTATAATATAATTTATCCGTTTATTTAGTAGCACACTAGTCAGGTACATATCCTTACTATGCGTACTTTTGTAATCTCATTTGTGTTTGTTTTACCATTTGATGAACCGAATCCCGGACAGCGTATAAATGTTTTTATTCTACTCAATAGATATTAATCCGCGGACATTGGTGTGGGTTATACGTTTATTAAGCTAAAATTGTATCTATAGCTAAAAATTACTGTAACGTATAACTATTTTATGTCCCCGATTTACTCCCCTGGATTCGCCCATGGTTGATACATTTTTTTTTATTTGTATGCTATCTTATACCAATATTATAAAGCTAAAGAGATTGTTTGTTCGTTTGAACGTGGCAATCTCAGAATCTACTACTACTAGATAGTCCATTTATCGAGGAAAACTATAGGCTATATAACATCACACTACAACCAATAGAAGCGGAGCGGCAATGAGAAATGTTGCAAAAACGGGGAAAATTTACGCAGACGTAGTTGCGTGGGACAGCTAGTGTAGGAATAATATGAAGTTTTTAATTTCCAATTAGGTTACAGCACCTGCTAAAATGGAATGTCCATTTCTTCATCACCCTAAGGTAGACTGGCAGAGAATGCTTTTAGCATTAAGTCCACCTTTGTACAACTTTGTGCATAAAGTTAAAAAAAAAACACCAAAGCCTTTTCATCAGTCCTCTAAATGGTGTTTAATATAATGGTGGATGCACCTTACCTGCATATACATTTTATAAACAAACAAACATTGTAAACATTGGCAATTTGATAAGAGTGGCCGCGAGCTGTTAATGCCTTGTCTCTTTCGCCAGCTTTACCTATTGCTTGGGAACAGGTATTAAATGTACATGTAGTAAAAAAGGTATCGCTAACAACAGAAGTAACTAACTGGAAATCAATTGTTTTTTTAATTCTTAAAATCATACTTATATATATTTTTGTTTAATTTCATTTACTGCTCTGTGGCGCAGTGGGAGTGTATCCGACTGCTACGCAAGAGATCGTGGGTTCGATCCCCACCCAGGATAAAACTTTGTGTGATGAGCACGATGGTTTATTCTGTGTCTGGGTGTAATTTATCTATAATATGTATGTATTTAGAAATATATAAGTATGTTTATCAGTTGTCTGGTTTCCATAGTACAAGCTCTGCTTAGTTTGGGATCAGATAGCGTTGTGTGAGTTGTCCCAAGATTTTTTGATTTGATTTTTAAAATTTGTTATTTGCTACTCAATAGAGCAGTTTGGCTAAGTTTTGTAACTACTAGCAATGTGCGTCGCACATTGCCGTGGCCCAAATTCCTTTCTATAACCACGGTCGGTGAGTCGCCCTTTAGCGACTTGACTGGTAAAGTGCCATGTGTCTAGATATATTCCCCGTGATGATCGAACTATTTACATACTTATAAGTTAGTACAGAACCCTCAGTGCGCGAGTTCCACTCGCGCTTGGTCGGGTTTTTTTGCACTGTCTCTGCACGAGGTGGTGTTACTGTACAACGGTTAAAATTGCAACGGCATAGAAGAACGTACAGACGTAACATCATCGTGCAGTTTAAATTTATAAAAGTTTAAATTCTTGCTTTCAAAAGTATGGATGGTGCAATGATCAAACTAACGAATGCGATCCGAATTGAGACTTAAATTAAGTTCAAGACTCGGCATTCAGTGGTTCTCAAATTGTTGTCTCAAATCTAAATGCACTTCGTAACCGTGATTGGATTTTTTGGAAACTTGCTCGCGTTACGGAATTAGTAGGCGATGTCTGATTTTCATTAAACAAAAAATGTCCTCGACTTGACTAAGCCTACATTGCGTTAATAGCGTGCTTTGAACTAACACGCGTTTACAACAAAGTCAAAGTACTTTATCCACTTAGGTTAAAAAAGTAATTCTTATGAACGTCAAATCAAATTTGGAATAGAATGATTCTACGTTTAATGTAACTTTTTTTTATTTGATTGTAGTCGTCACATAGTTACACTAAAACTTATTTAATACCACCTGCATCTTATAATTCACAAGTGTAAGCCAGTACACTGGTTGTCCATTCATCTCTCAGCCTCGTAGTGTCGGGTCGATAGCTCAGCTCACCGCCACAACTCACGGCTAACGTTCAGATAAACCGATGCGACGCCGACTAAATTACTACGAACAAAACGGTTACAGATGTACCTTGTGCGTCAACAATACCTTGCTGATTGTATGCGCAAGGATTTTTAAGCTTCGTAGGCTTTTGAGTAAAAAAAACCACATGTGTAATGTAGGTACTATGGTCCCTTATCTGTATTTCTACTATATCACTAGATTCCCTCTATGCTTTAAACTTAGACTCATACACAATACTTTGTTCAACCACGCAAACATCACGTGCTGCTTGACTAAATAAATCAGTCTAGACTAACCACCACAGAGGCCTGTTTTGGTCCTTGTTATCTACAAGGACTACGAGTAAAACAGGCCTCTGTTTACTGTCTACATATCAACCCATATGATGGCCCACTGCTGGGCACGGGTCTCCCCAGTGGAACCTACTAGTATGTAGATCCTGGGGGTAATTGCCATAATCACCACGCTTGGCGAGCGGGTTGGTGATCGCAGTAAGGCTTTAAGTACGCAGAGGACGCTGCTGCCCGTCCTCCGGGGTGTACTGTCTATCGGCCTTTTTAAATCGTAGTTTTTTATAGATCAGATATACTCGTTTATACTCAAAATTGACTAGCACTACGTTACAAGGTGCAACATACGGTCAACATTGAACATACGGTAACTACGTGGTAGATATACATCATACGTAGCACGCGGTTGGCAAGGCCTAATAAGACGCCGTTAATAATGTGCATCTCGTGTCGTGCACGCCTCGTTACCGACGACAAATGTCATAATGTAGACACACACCGATATATGGTAGAGGCAGACACGGCAAAACTGTGAGTTTATTTGAAAAAACACTGAAGCAAAAAATTAACTATTATCCACAATTATTTCCTGATGAGAAACTTTGTGATACAGAATCTATCAATAAGCTTAAAAAGATTAATTGAAATGGCCAACCTGGCCCAGATGTATTTTATTTCATGAATATGTTTGTAAGTATGTGTAGCATAAACCATGAGTCCCTATATTTTTTTACCGATATTGTACTATCAAGATTCAATACACGAAACTTGTAAAAAACAACCCTTATATTATCTATGCTATAAAGATGCCTGATAAGTCTGTAAGCTTTCTGTAATAATATGGCAAAAATGGAACCCTTTTAGTGTCGTCATGTCCGACTGTCTGTCTGTCTGTCTGTCCATACGTATGTCACAGGCATACTATTACTCATAGACTACACAATGAATGTTTATTAAATTATGTGAAAAGGTATCTTGTAGTAGGCGTTACTTAGTTTGATAGCTAAATAATAAAAATAAATATTTTTAGGGGGAGCACAACTACTGTAACAAAAGCTAAAAAAATGTTTTTTTGAGCATACATCAACGTGTGGCACATCATTTGACAGGTCTTTTCTAATTTTTTTTTTAATTAACCCCAATATTTTTGAAAATAATCGCTCTGAAAGTTGAACTCACACTTATCTTTTAAGCTGTGTGACCAAAAAAAAATGAAAAAGTAGCGCATAACAAATACCTACTTTATATACCGTCATTAAGTTATTGCCGAAAAACTGCGTTACTCAACAAAAGGGCGTAAATGCCATGAACATACGCTCTTCTGCTGGGGCCATTATTCAAGTCGGATTTTTATACGGCAACGGCTCCGAAACCCTACACTAAGCATGATCCGACATGCTATTGCCCGTTCGTTTAGTATATATTCCCGTATGTGCGAGCAGCGGCACGCGGCGCGAGATATGTGCAGCAATCAACCGTCGCGCAACATTGTCTCGGCGCATCAACAACGCGACGCGGGCCCGACGCGGTACTACACATTTGTTACCACAAATATGCCCCTACTATTAACTCACAACCATTTATCTCCGTATTTTTCTCTTCATTACCTCGCTTTTTCTTGTCTCACAGAAACGTTCTTAAAATGATCGCTTACTACACTTATTTATTCCGACGCTTCTACCAAAGTTAAAAATTGTTTGTTTTTCTTTTATCCTATTGAAAAAGTTCTACTTTTGTTAGTTATTATAGTTACTTGTTGACTTTTTAAGTCGGCGAAGATGGTTTATGATGACAAAAACTGCGAACAATGACAACTGCAGTCTCATCAGTCGCTTAAATAATTATTTCAATTAAAAAATACACTCTAAACACGACTTAACTACTAGGCGTAAACTAAAGATAAATACACACGGAACTAACACTTGTTACAATTATCTTACGTACCTACATAAGTACATTATTCAAAAATGGCTCAACAAATAAAGAGCGTCAGAACCGTTTACCGATCAATAAGTGCAACTGGCTATGAGCGCAAAGTTAAAAGCTACATACAAGTTGAAAATTTAGTTTAGGAAATATCGTAAGCGTGGCAAGTCAACCGTGCAGTCTAGGAACTTTGTGTTACGTGCGCGCCGCCGAGCGCGTGCGCCGTGTGCGGCCCTACTATCAGATCTTGAACCTCGCCTCGACGTTCTTTAAGCGAGAACTCCCAACTATGTACGGCGCCATTCCGCGGAGCAGTCTACGGAACAATATAAAACTACTACCTACCTAAATACCTGAAACATTCACGTACCTTGCGCTGAGTGGGAAAAACTGCATTCGCCTTACGAATACCACGCCGATTACAACTATACCGCCACCCTAAATCCTATCTCTAAATAACAAAGTCTAATTTTGTTTGTGTAGGACGCATCATAAGTTGGTCAAGTATTTAGAGTGCATTACACATTCGCGGGAGTTAAGTTGGAGTTGTGTGACTGGATCGGAATGCTAAAACACGCCGGGTAAGGGGCACTCAAATGTATGCATGCACTTTTACAGTAGATAGTGTCAGATGAGGGCAGCGCGCGCCGAGAGCTCGGCGGCGTGCGGCGGCGTGTCGCTGGAACATATTGCGATTATACGTTGTAACCTTCAGGGAGTCGAGAGGGTAGCCGTTTTGCTATGTTGTTCACTTGTTGTGTGTATCTTCTTGTTTGAAACGCTTGGGCTCACACACTACGTATATAATAAAACTGAAAACATACTAAAACAGGAAAGAATTTATTCTTTTATAACATTTTTAATTTATTATAATTTCAGTCATTCCAATTCGTTACAACGAAGAGCTACTTTTGATGATGTATTTAATCAAAATATCGACTAAGAAATATGATTCAGCATTAAAATAAGGAGGAAACTACATACGGTATTTCATACTATAATTCTAAACACCAGATTCTCGGAACCGGATCTTGTTACGATCAACATGAACGTCGACATCGTTAAAGTTAACTCAGTATAAATGTGCTTAGTTCAAATAGCAATCACACTGCTTACGTACTTAGTCACGACTTATCAAGCTGCTTGCGTGGCCGACTGTACTGGTGCAGACTGTACCTGTTGACTTAGAGTTAGTACTCTGGCACAGGCGAAACAGCGTTCTACTTAGAAAACTCGTAAACATTTAACACCTAGCAGCAAAATAACCCACCGTTTAATTTAAGTTTAGTTAAAATCTTTTACCAATGTGTCAAATATTAAAAGAGAACACATATTGTAGAAATATAACAAACATCTTTTTAGAATTCCTAAGTTTTGTGAAGATGTCTCCTCAAAGAACACGTATGTCAGGATATCCAAATACCACTACGTTATATAAATATATCGGCCAACCGCAACACCTGCAGGTAAATAAGACGGCATTAGTGCTGCGACAGCACGCGTCAGCGGCCCGGGACGGGGCGAGGGCGGGACGACGCCTTCTATCTATTAAATATTGAAAACTAATATCTTTGCTCGCACGCCAGGTGCCCGCTGTCCGATCTGCTTTCCTTAACAAACGACCGACTTGTATATCGTGCGGACGATACATAGACACAACAAAAAATGGACGACAAAAAAGTGGAAGGTTCTGTTTCGTAGCAAACCAATTATGTTCTACTTGTAGTATGTTACATATGTCTCTGTATTTGTACAGCTGGATTGTAGCTTTCAATATATTTGTGGGAGTTTCGAATTTCTTCTTCTACGTAGAACTAAGATCTGGTCTTGTTTATTTGCGTGAATAATTTAAGGTCGTCACGTCGGGCAAGAAACAAGGTATTTTATCTTAAATTATCAACATTTAAAAACTTACTTCTTATAATATTTATTTTCTAAAAAAATATTGCTTAGTAACACGAATATTTAATGTTGTAGTCGTTTGACAACATTAGTTCAAGTAAACTTTAAGCAATTTCCAAACTCAAAGCCGTATTTAGCCAGCTAATAAACCACTAAATACAGTAAGAGCACAATCAACCATTCATTCGGTGTGTAGCGCTGTTGGGTGCGGCTCGCCAAGCATCCCGGCTAGCCCGGGATTGCGACGGGATCCCGATGTATTTCCCGGCCCGCTTGCCATTGTGGAATTCGAAACGCGCTGCTACGGATTTTGAGTACAATTGCTTCCGTAAAAGATATTCGGTTTTTGAAATTTAGAACCGAGAAAGCTTTTCGAAGGAGATGCAGTCAGCTCTCTGTGAGGAGTTTATCCTGATATCTTTGTTTTAAAATTGTGTTGCTTAAGTTTAATGCGGCTTTGCCCTTCTCATTGTGAGGGCAGACAGCGGCCGAATACATTAAAAAGCTGTGTTTTACATTTGATTTGATTTCGATAAATTAATTACATGGATTGTTTTCTCCAGTGGATATTTAATAAGAATAAAAATATATATATTTTTTTAATAAATATTACAAATTATTAAAAAAAATTAAATAGGTCATGTCCTGTATTTGATTTATAGAATTTCAAAAGAACTTGATTTCTAGTGAGATCTCACTTCTGTTATTAGTGAAACCATATTTTATTATTATAAATTATTTATTTTTGTTTTTACCGTTAAATGGATCTCTGTAACGAAACAATATTGAAAGATTTAACTTATATCAGACAACTCACACCATACCACCTGATCCCAAATTGAGGAGAGCCTCTACAATGGCACCATATTACAAGATTGATGCAAAGGCAAGAGATAAAATCATATTAAAAAAGGAGACTTGAGATTTAATATATCAACTACAATGGATTATATAGTAGGATATACTTATCCCAGAGGGCAATGGAACCCACAAGCTCTAGCTTAGCGGTCAAGGTCACTAACGACTCGACCAACAGGCCAGACGATTTGCCAAGCTATTTTCACCTATAGCCCTTCTTTCAAATTTATAGGCTCAGTAATTTCAAAGAGGGAGGAGGAGGAGGGAGGGATTTTCATTAATTTCCTAAATAACTAAAAAAATACATATTTGATACCCTTATAAAAACTTTTTAACAAAAAATATTACCGACTTCAAAAATAAATACAAGGCAACTAAAAAGCAAAAAATAATATACCTAGAATAACAAAAACAAATTAAACATTTTGAAGTTGGTGCCATGAAATAGTAGTCTTTATGTTTTATTCGGCACCAACTTCAAAATGTTGTGAAGTTTTTATTTCTCACTTTTTAGTGGGTTGGTTTATAATTCACTTAAGTTACAATAGGCTTATGTCATCTGCTCAAATCCTTTTACGAAATATTGCTTGCCCCGATGCAGGGCCGTTAATTGTTGAGGAGTTTACTATCAGCTTTATTACATTGTATAATAGTAGTATATCGAGATTAAAGTGCTACTCAATACCATATTAAAGTACTTAATTGAATCGCAAACTGTGAAATATTGAATAGGTCGGCTCGTAATTTTTGGTCTTCATCATCAGTTCCACTTCACCAATTGGTGTTTTTAAGAGTAAATGCACGAATCACTATGAAATATACCTAAATCACTGTAGGTGTGCTTTTAATATTTTAAGAGTTCCCTCGATTTCTCCAGGATCCCATCATTAGATCGTGATCTGATGGCAATGGGACCAACTTGGAAGTATACCCTTTCAAACACAAAAACAATTTTTCAAATCGGTCCAGCCGTCTTTGCGTAATCGGTGAACAAACATACAAAAAAAAAAAAAAAAAAAAACGAATTGAGAACCTCCTCCTTTTTGAAGTCGGTTGAAAACAAGCCTTTTATATGCTTTCATGTTACACTATACCATTTTCATAACGGTTTTTCAATTTATTGTTTTGCCCCTAAAATGCCCCTCATGTTCAAAAGTCACACTTCTAATAGGTTTTCCTGTAATCTATAGATTAAGAACTGTATATAATATATATTTTCTTTAATATAAACTATATATTTAGTATTTTTTGCAAAATATTAGTCTCAGTAGCTTCGGGGATAAGGGGGCAGGGGGAAATAGTCTGTTTTTATGGTTTTTCTCTAATAACATTTAAACATAATGAAGTATGAAAGATGAGAAATAATAAACAATCGGAGGAACTCAAGTCGATGCTTAATAACAATATCTTAACTAATCATATTAAATTACCAACGAGACAAAACGCCTGTTAAGATCTTATAGTTAGCAATATACATAATCCCAAAGCTAACCTTCACTACCTAGCGCTTTCCGACCATGATACAGCGCAGTCATTAACAGTACATTTGGAAACTTACAGTAAACCTAAGGTAATGCCCAAATTTTGGTTTAGATTTGTTAGAGACCTGTAAGATAATAATAAAAATAAATTCAAAGAGTGCCTAACGTCTCTATCATTCTCAGAAATATTTGATCACCAAAACACCGATGAAGCTTTTAATATTTTTCACGATACTAATAGCCTATTCTATGACTTATGCTTCCCTATTAAAACAATTAAATATATAATCAAACCGACATAAAACAAATAGTTATCGAAGGGTATAAAACGGTGCTTTACAAAAAAAGGGTTTTATATCTCAAACACCATCTCAATAAATTTAACAAGAACCTTATCAAATAGTTTTACAAACAATACACGAACACACTTAAAAAATGTATACTTACCTCGCAGCGAATTGATAGTCAATGTTATATTACCTCATCAAATACCATATGTAAAGCGGCATGGAAAATAAAAAAACAAACAACGCAACTAATAAATCGAAAATCGATAGCATAATGGTAAACAACATAAAATACGAAAATTCAAAACAAATATGTCAACTCTGTAACCAATTTTACATTTCATTAACTAATAACAATTTATGTACTAACTGTTATAAACCTTCTTTACCTAATAATTCTAAAAATGTCTTCCTAACTCCAGTAGATGAATTATAAATATATAACATCATTCAATATTTAAATAATACTAACTCTACAGGTTGTGATAGTATTTGTACAAAAGTATTGAAAGAAAGTGCCATAAGCTTGGAAGCCCCGCTCACATATAGTAATTAACCTTTCCTTTACAGAAGGAAAACAGCCCTATAACACAGATTCCAATTTTAGCAAAAGTTTTTGAGAAGGTTATGTATAACAAAATATACCAATTTATGTCAGTATGTAAAACCTAAAAAAGGAAAATATATATGGCGTACCACAGGGCAGTATTCTTGCTCCACTCTTATTCCTTCTCTATATCAACTTTCCGATGCAATCAACCACATTGTTTATTGTTCGCTGATGACTCAACGTTGGTTATTAAAAGTAAAAACATAAAAACCCTAGAGAAAGGAGTTAGTAAGACTATTAATATAAGTATAACTTGGCTAGAACAAAATAACCTGAAAATTAACATTGAAAAAACTAATATTATCCAATTCCAAACATACAAGGCAGGCGTACAAAAATTAACAATAAGACACAAAGACGAACATTTAAAAAATGCTCTTGAGGCCTTGGCAACTATTTTATCAAAATGAGTATTAAATTAATAGTAGTTTGCTGTCATGGTAAATGCCTAGATTTCTAACTACGACACGTGAGGATAGCACTTGCCCTTTTAGAGTATAGGACGTTGGAAATGTTGATCGCTGACGGCTGTATGTAACGTGTAGTGAAATGAAAGCGTAGGTTGATTAGATGACTATATTTATCTGAGAGCTTTTCCTTCTCTGACCTTTCTTCAGATTTTTCCTCATAAAGAAAACTCTCTAGAAGCATTCCAAATTTTAAAGCGTATCCTAATTTAAATTTAGGGTTTACCTAACCAAATTACACACAGCCAGTTTCGAATTATAATACATACTATACAAAGAACTCCATGCTTATCTGTTGTCATATAAACCATGAAAATATTTGTCGACATGACAGATTTGATTTATCAAAAATAATTGTTTACAATAAGTATTAAAGAGATATTAAAGAAGAGAATTTTATAATGGCGAAATATATAGCTAATGGAATAACACTACGAGGATATATACATACGAGGTAAGAATGATCACTTCAAACGACAGAGCATTTCAAAGGATTTAAATCTAGTTTGTTAACTTGGTAGTAAATTTCCACACGTGATAAATCAGACTGAAGAGCTTCCATGTCGCTGACGCTAGAAATAGAAGAATAAATCTTCATGTCGTCTGCAAAATAGCAAGTGAGAGGCACGGAAGCAAGAGTCGATGTCGTTCTCGTAGATCATAAAATGCAACAGACCAATCAATAAACCTTAAGGTACACAACTAGGAACAGGAACCTAGCTGGAAGTATAATTGTTCATAAGAACAGCTTGTTGTCTGTTTTCAAGATAAGAGGAAAACCATCTCATTAGCAGATCTCCACCAGCGTCAAAAAGCTCTGATTTAAGAATGCTGTGGTCAATTAGGTAAAATGCTTTACTATAATCAGTGTAAACGATATCCCCCTGTGCATACTGCTAGTTATGTAGTCATATAAGCGGCGTAGCCTAATGGCTAAGGCATCGGTACCGCAATCGTAAAGTTGCGGGTTCGAATCCTACCTATTATACTACCGACGTGAACCCACTTCTAACATAAGCCAATGAGCTTAGCTGGAGGGGTAAACAGTATTGCTAGTTACGTGGGACCAAAATCTCACATTGCTAGTTATCTTTATTTAAAAAAAATATAAAATATATATAATATATAATAAAGTCAGATTTGTAACAGTTGATCGGCCTTTAAGAAACCCATGTTGAGAAAGGCTAAATTAGGTTTTGAATGCCAGATAGACCTGATCATTTATCACTCTTATAAGCACCTTAGCAAGAATGCAAAATTTCGATTTCAAACTGAAAATAATTTATAATATCAGTTTTGGATCCCTTTTTATAAACTGGTGTTATATAAGCTAGTTTCCAGATTCGAGGAACTGTACAATTAAAAAGCGATTTATCAAACAGAAAAAAGAGTTTTTTAAGAATTGTCACTGGTATCAAGAAATGACGACCAAAAGTGAGATAAAAATGGGTAATATATTGACTCGACAGAAAAAATAGACGTATTACCGTATTTAAGATAGTAAGGTATAGCATTAGCTTTGGAGCTACGTATAATAAAGCTCCAAAAGCTCTTCGTGGGTCTTCTGCCGTGGAGTGAAAACAGCCGTTTTTGTATAATTTATTAAGTTATGTACCTTATGTCTTACCGTTAAGTTGTACAACTATTAATAAATTAACATATTGTATAACATTGCTTTTTGATTTTATGAAAACTATAGATATAATTATTATCCTATTAATCGTATTATAGGAATAGTTTTTGTATAATTACTACTAACAAAAATTAAAACGAATTCGATTACATAGAATGAATTAAAATACGATTGTATAATGGAATCGTTTTCCAAGAGAAGTACATAAATCACAACATAAAAGAGCTAAATCGCGCTAATTCGATTACAAATGAGCGAATAAATGAATACAAGTATGTCTGCGGGTACTCGCGTGCGCGCCGTGCCGCGGCCGTGACGCGCCCGCCGCCGCCACGCGACCCCTTCATTAACAAGTGATAAATCTCCTTAACGCATTACTGTAATCACACAACTATTTGCATCACCTGTAGCGCGCTTCGTTTCTTGTGTTTTAGTTATCTTTTAGATTATGAACACAATAAACCATGCGCTTTAACAACTACCTTGTATTTATTTGTCTGATATAAATATTTAACAATTAAATAATTAACCGTTCACGGAATATACAAAGAATTGTATCTACACTCACAAAATGTTGACAAATGACCGAGACTGAATAAATTCAGAAACACAATACTACTCATCCAGGATATCACCAAAAACAACAATAAGTAGGTATAGAAACTAATACGAGTTTGTCGAGATCGAGATCCTCGATCACGACAATCGGTCGAGAATGGTGACTGTGTGAGGCCAATTAATGTATATGTCCATAATTTTAATGTATGTACATTAGCCGTGTGTAATCCTAAATAAATAAAATTAAATAATATTCGTTAAAATTCAAAACAAATTGAACCATATTATTACCCACGTTATTATTACCTAATTACAACTAACCGACAGGTAACCTGCCACCTAGGGGGGTTATAACCACCATAACACTACACTCTGCCTAAATACTTCATAAATATTTTTTTAAAATTACAATTTAATATTAACATAAAACAAAGTACCTACATTTCCGATGTAGTACAAGACGCTCCGCAGCGCTGCAGTGACGCGCGGTGCATCTCCCCATCAATTACAGCGTGTAATCAGCCGCGGCGAGGCGCTTCCAGACCAGAGATGGATGCTGAACTCATACAAGTACCAAGTTACAACACAATGTATAGGTATATACAGGTCCCAAAACTATGCCACACGGAGGGTAAGTACCTACCTTAAATATTGTAGATAGAACGTTTTACTAAAGAGAGACTTCATATGATATTAAAAATAATTAGAACTGCATTCAAAGTTTTTTGTAATAATTAGGTGTCTGAACCGGGAATCGAACCCTCAAAACATGGAAAAGAAACACTCTGTATTCTTACGATACCGATAGAAAGGGACAACCATAAGGATTATTTTTTTCTATAAATATTTATATTTTAAATAAGTAATATAATAATAATAATCCTCGTGACTGACCCTATAGACTGGTGTCATAAAAATACAGTATAGTGCTCTTTCACGTTAGGCGGGTTCGATTCCCGGTTCAGACAGGCGCTTATTTAAAAAAAAACTTTAAATGCAGTTCGATTTAGATAAAAAATCAAAATAAAGTCTTCTTTCAGTAAATTGTTCCATCAGTAGTATATCCGTGTGGCATAATTTTGAGACACCCTGTGTGTAAGTTAACGTAAATATACAGGTACATTTACGTTAACTTACAAAAACACATGACTCATCATTTTTGGTTCTATTTTGCTTCTGAGTATACTGATATTGTTTGGATTTATTATTTGTAAACGATTTCACGACATGTTGTGTAGTCATTGTACTCATTTTATAATACTTAAATTTATAATTGCAAAATATCATAAATTAAAAAAGCATAGATATAAACATTGTGGACAATTAATCTTTGTAATTTCTTAAAATTAGAAATGTTTAATGAGATAATTTTATGTTGGTAAGTACGTTTAGAAAGCTAACTATATTCTAACACTACGAGCTGCTTGCTCTATTTGTTTCCTCCCGGAGAGCGCACTGAGAGACGTAATCCTTTCACATCGTTTAAACTACTGCTGCACAAATGTTTCATTAGCTGCCCCATAAATAACTAACAACGGCAACATTACGCCGACCTGTTAATGTATATTCATCCACTCCCATATATCTCTGCGAAAGGTACGCTACATTTAAATGTAAAATTTACTATAACAAAATAAACTGTGCACCAAATGGTCGAAAAACAAAGCATGTTTGGAAAAACGCATTCGTTCATAGAGTAACCCGTCGGTTGCCGGTGGCGGATGCGCGCCGACTACCCGCTGTTAGAACACTGCGCGTGGCAAATATAGCTGCGTTTAGTTAAGTGCCAAACACGACACTGTGCAAACAGAGAATAGACTAATTACTAACTCGACAAATAAAACGGTTTAGCGGGTGTATTGTTACTTTGTTTGTAATGTTTTTTGAGCTTCTGTACTTGTCTGATGATGATTTTCATTTAATTTATTTTAAATGGGAATATATATTTAGCTTCTCTACTGAAATCTAATAGGTTAGTACCAGATTAAAGAAAAACATAGCTAAATCATCAACATATTCAAGCAAGGGGAAACTGTATTAGGCCAATGTATTTGAAACTTTAAAAATAAATAGGAGATTTTATAAAGAAAAAATATTCATCAGATCTCAACATTTTTATCTCAAAATACTTTACATTTTCTGGTCAGCGCTGCGCTGTGTATGGGCGACGAGTAGTGCGAAGGACAAACTGCACGGTAATTTATGGGCCACGCGGGAAATTAGAAGCGCGCGAGCACCGCAGCGAGCCCGCGCCCACCGCGCCCGCGCGCCGCGCGTCTCGCGTCGGGCCCGCGCGGCGGCGGCAGAGGGTTGGGACAATTAGTGCTGATCGACATCGACGGTTATTCAATTCGATGTTCATTCTTTTGGTTTATAATGAAGTGTGAATTATTGTCTTAAAAAAAAATTAAGTGCAAGAACAAAAAAATGCTGACTAAGTTCTAAATCCTACGCTTATAAAATTGGCTAAGTACTTTCTACTTAGCCAATGTTGAGAAAAATAAATAATAGAAGTAAATGGTTTGAGACACACGTTTATTGTAAACTCTTTCATTCAGCGGAGTGTTCGCGGCGCGTCAGATATCCAGAACTGTAGGAATAAATATTTGTAAGCGATTAATCAGTTGACGAAATACGACCCAACTTCTGTATTACTTACAAAAAGTTCATTCGTCATTTTTAGACAAATAAGTACCTATAAACATTGTTAAATATTGTACGATAAGTAGCGATTTGTGTGAAATAGTTAAGCTCGATTTACTAATAAAATCATTTTTTTAAATTGTTTATGACTCCACATGACCAGTGACTAACTGTTTGACTGACTAACTCTATATTAAAAATCTCCACTTAAATACTAAGTAAATAACAAAGGATTTACATCGTACCAGAACACGTACGTTTGTTTTACATTTACGAGATACGAGATATTATATTATATTATAACTTCTTGTAAACCACGCAGCGGATTTTGATGTGGTTTTCATCATCAATTAGATAATTTCTTTCGAAAGGATTATTTGTATAATACATACATATTTAGTAACTAGCTGACCCGCGCAACTTCGTATGCGTAAATTTTCCCAGCTTTTGCAACATTTTTCATTGCTGCTCCGCTCCTTTTGGTCGTAGGGTGATGTTATTATAAACTTTAGCCTTTCTCGATAAATGGGCTATCCAACAGTTGAAGAATTTTTAAATTCGGACCAGTGCAGTGGTTCCTAAGATTACCGCGTTCAAACAAACAAACTATTCAGCTTTATAATTTTAGTAAAGATATCTTATTAATAATATCTTGTGACACTTACACTTTGTGAGGTTGTAGGGGGTAATCTCTGGATCAACTGAACCGATTTTTAAAATTATTTTACCAATAAATATATATATATATATATTGGTAAACATTCCTAATCATTACAATTTATATAAACGATTTTATTGAATCTGTTTTATCACGTATTGCTGAGTAGCCATATTGCTCTTATTCACGTCTCGCATTCAAAGTCTTGTTAAAGTTATTGTCCTGAAGAGGAGTGCCAAAAAGTATAAGTTCTTTATAAAGGCTGATATAACGTCACTTAGGTGAGGTAAACAAATAGCCTACGGTCAGTCAGCTGGATTGCCTAGCGTTTGGAGCCCAGACGACTTTACCTTTGTAAAACAAACTAAACATTTTACAACTATTTTGTAAGACTTAAAAAATAATTTAGAAATAGTATACTGATTAAGAATAAGGTTTATCATCGTCAGTCACCTAAATCTTGTAACCGAGCTCCTCAGTCACGCGTTAAGGTTGTATAAAATCGGTACATCGCCCCCTCTAGGATTATTAACCTAATGTCATTTGTTAACTATAGGCTAAATTATTGATTGATAAAAAAATGATATCGTTTGAGTACTCGCTGTGTCGGAACTACGATGAGCTCTTAAATTTAGGACAGACCTACAGGACAAACAGACGACGTAGGCAGTATTTTATTAGCAGTAGAATGCTAAAAAACGCCGAAGTGGGCCTCAGCCGAGCCAAAACCAAAAAAAATAAAAAAAAATAATTTACTTGTATACCTTTCTTGATTTCTCAGAACAACCTGGGCCTTTTAAAAAACATAAGAACAAAAGCCAGTAATATAACCAGTTCAAAATGTCGGTCGGTTCATATTTCCCGGAATATTTAAAGCGATGCATAAAGCGAGCCTGCATAAATATATGAGGCGGGAGTATATTTTAAATATTCACATACGCGCACAATAGCAACAAATGGCTCGGCTCGGAGCGCGACCTCTGTCCCGGCGTAGCGCTGTACGTAGCCGTCCTGTAGACGCGTAGCACTGTACGTAGCGCTGCTACGTAGCAACAAAACGTCGCCTCTCGTGAGACACGCCACTCACACACCTGGCTTGCTTAACCGGCAAGATAGTGAGGAGAAGGACTTTGATATTAGGTACAATATCAATAACATTGATTTATGATTACTTTCTGTAATCACAAAACTATTAAGTCTCAAAATTGTAACTTCTACGTACTTTTGTGTTCAGTTTATATTCCAGTAACACCTAATGACAAACTATTTTAAATACAAAATGGCATTTCATATTTAAGTTTTAACATCTGTTTCATTACTTGTTTGCCAAGTTTTAGGAGATAGTCTATAGATGGACAATATTCACAACTTCGTTACTATAATTATATTATACTGTGCAAAAGTTACAAAGATAACAGCAAGCGTGCAATTCGAGTAGTCTCGTTAGATTTGATCCTAAAAACTCAAAAATTAAAAGTAGAGCCTTGTCCAGACTATCGAACAACGGGCGACTTGCATAACTGAGGCATATTCAAGCGGCTCATCTCGTGAGATGCACATTTGCACCCCTCCTACCGCGCGGGTGACCCGCGCCCCCCGCGACCCGATACCGGCGCCCCCTGCCGGCGACCTCTTTGTGAAACCTTTTAGGATATCATCTTTCCCCTCCGGGCAAATAGCACGACAGTCGCGATGAAATATTATTCAATTTTACAGTAGTTATAAATCGAATGTTTTGTACAAATACAAGTGTTTTATGACTATAGCTCGCGCCAAGTGCGATCATGAGTTATGGACTGCTCACGGTAATACAATCGCTTACGTGAAATATACTGCGCGGGCGCTTTGTGCTTATTTCTATTACCTTAAAAATAAAAACATGGACAAAATTGAGTAGTATTTCAATCAAAATCATTAAAAATCTTTTACTTTTCTTAAAAAAAATGCCACAATAAAAAGGGTGCTACAAAAATCTGTGCTAATTGAAATCTCGATACAATAATATCTCTCGATATGCAATTATCTTCAGCCACAAAATGACACTTTATCGACAGCCAGTTTGAGTACAACGTGTAATGCCAGCTAATACATAGGAGCGAAGAAATCGCGGCGGCTAACGAGCCCCGAGCGGTGACGTCACGCGCGTCACTCGCGCGTCGAGTTAGCGGGTATTGTGCGGTACCGATATGAGACGTCTATCCTATACATTACCGATATTGTTTCTGAGATATTTCTTACTTTTTTTTGACATTAACTGGATCAGCAAGATTGGTGCAGTATATGGAGATAATGTACAGTCGCGGAATTAAAATGTTCGCCAGTTTTCATTTAACGCTTTGCAAAAACGTGTTACCTTTTCAAACTATGTATCACATTAGACGGTTGTAAACTCTTACGTTCTTAATTAATGCATAACTGTTTGATAACAGAGTTTAAACTTTTCAGACAAATATTTCTTGACTATGAGTAGTTGAACTAAAACCTCTCAGATGACTGCCTCAGTGGCGCGGTGGGAGTGTATCCGACTGCAACGTAAAAGGTCGTGGATTCGATCCCCACCCAGGACAAAACTTTGTGTGATTAGCACGATGGTTTATTCTGTGTCTGGGTATTATTTACCTATAATATGTTTGTTTTTAAAAATATATAAATATGTACATCAGTTGTCTGGTTTCCATAGTACAAGCTCTGCTTAGTTTGGGATCAGATAGCGTTGTGTGAGTTGTTCCAAAATATTATTAGATATTAGAAGATATTAGATAATTAACTAAGTGAATAAATGGAACGTATATATCTATCTCACTTTATCTTTAAAAGCGGCTGTAGCTTAATGGCTAAGGCATCGGTCTCGCAATCACGATTGCGAGACCGATGCCTTAACCATTAAGCTACAGGTCGCGGGTTCGAATCCTACCCATTATACTACCGACGTGAACCCACTCCTAACAAGATTGCTAGTAATGTGGAACTCAATCCCACATTGCATACGTGAAAATAATGTGTTAAAATGAGACAGTTAAAGCAGTGTTTGTTCCTTTGGTTCCCTTTATGCGAATTGAGAAGTAGTCGTATAATGTTATTCATTCCCATTGTAGGTGCGATATTTCTAAACAGCCGAGCTATCATTCGTGTCTTTCAAGAAGCTGTCAACCAATTTACTCAGTCATTGCCATTGACGTAGAGACCAGGACTGCGCCTTACAGTCCATCAAATCTAAGAGGTACCGTTTGACGTTTCATATTTTTCAAACCGAAACAACTTTGTTCATACGTACATTATTCAGTTTCGATAACCTTTTTCATAAAACCATGAATTTAGAAAGATTTCATTATTGTATCTAAAAATGTACAATTCTTAATATCTAAATGTAATTGAAAACTTTCAAACATAGCAAAATAACACATATTTACACAGTAAATAATTTCTAATAGTTATATTCTTGACCTCATTACAAAGTTACGTAGTTAGGTCACTGCACGTAGTGTTGCGACTCTTCGGATACACTTGTATGCAAAAAAATCGTTTACATATACGAAAAATCGAATGTATTATTTACAAATTACACTTGACAACCAAACAAATATTTTTTCATGTGAATGGGATTTATCTCACATATTACGATTACATAACTAAATAGTTATGTAATCGTAAAATATGAGATAAAACCCATTCACCAAAAATACGTATTTATAAATCAAATATATTTGCTTCTTTAAAAAGTTGTCGAAAGCGATTTGTCGATTTTTGATTTTCGCGCCCAAATAAGTCGGGGTTTCTCGCGCTAACGCTGTCGAAATAGTAAATGGAGTCAGGGATAGTGTTTTTTACATTTATTTTTGTGTATGATAGTATGGGTTTGCATATTACAAAGAAATAAACAAATTTTTAACAAGCACATCCATTGATTTTACAATTACAATTTTTTCTTCTAAGTCTTATTTCTACGTCTAAAACTAATAAAAATAAGGTATGTAGAACCCATTCACAAAAATGTTGTTGCCTGATGTTATAAATTAACGACGTTACTGCGCGACCGCATAATGCACTGAATACACAGATACCCTAAAATAAATTAATTTAATTATTTTTAGGTCAATAGGCAAAATCGCAGGTGTCCAAGTCTCTACAATTTTTTTTTTCTGGCAACACTGCCAACTACAAGCGCACGCGGTCCGCTCGGTCGGTTCGGCGTCAGCAGTCTCTCGCCATCTTGGAAGCTGACTGTGCGCGTACTTGCTTTCTCGTTTGTGTTTTACAATTTGTGACTTGGCTATTACTTTTCTGGACTGATCATTCTTTATCCGTTTACCTTGGCAATATTTATACTGGACTCCGAACTAAGCAAGTGTTTATTAATAATGTCGAAAAGAGGACGTACTTTGAACAGCCAGGCTCGTGAATTGGTGGTGAAATTACACGAGTATTTTGAGCGTGAATCTCAAAATGGTGGACTTCTACTGCCAGTTACACAAGTTCGGGATCGCGTCGGTGAAGCTCTCGGTATTGGTAGCCGCACCGTTGGCAAAATATTAAGTGAAAAATATGGGCCTTCGGGGAGTGACAGTAACGTACTTCACACACCGAAAAAACGAAAAAGAAATAAACCTGTGACAGGCATCGATGAATTCGATAGTCATGCTATTAGAAACCATATATACGGGTATTTTACAAGAGGCAAATTTCCAACATTGGCAAAGTTATGTGCAACTTTAAAAGATGCCGGGCTGTATAAGGGAAGCATAGAGTCGTTGAGAACGGTAATAACAGGAATTGGCTTCAGATACAAAAAAGTTGACAAACGAAAAATTGTTATGGAGCGACATGACATAATTATGCAGCGACTAACATTCCTGCGCGAAGTTAAACAAATTATAAACTGGGATAATGTAATATTTTTGGACGAAACCTGACTAAATTCCAACCATTCTGTGCCGAAAACATGGACTGATGATTCTGAAGCTTCGTGCTCGAAGGTGCCGATAGGAAAAGGTGGACGCCTCATAATATGCCATGCTGGGTCAGCGTCTACAGGCTTCGTGGAAAACTCTTTATTAGCTTTCCAATCCAAAAGCACTAAAGAGTATCATGAAGAAATGGACGCAGTAAGGTTCCGAGAGTGGTTCTTAAATTTATTACAGAATATCCCTCCTAACAGCACAATTATAATGGATAATGCCCCATACCACTCTGTGCAAATTGATAAAGCACCTACGTCAGCCAATAAGAAAGCAGATTTGGTGGCATGGCTGCAAAGAAAAGGAGTGGATGCCGACATGTCACTATTAAAAGCTGAATTATTACAGTTAGTGAAATTGCATAAACCACCAAAACCGACATATGTAATTGACCAATTGGCCGAAGAGCACGGGCACAAAGTCATACGACTTCCTCCGTACCATTGCTAATATAATGCCATTGAACTGATTTGGGCCCAAGTTAAAGGTAATATTTTATAATATTATAATAATAACACGAGTACTTCTAACATTTATAATTTAAACAATGGTTTTCGTCTGCTATCAAATAGTTACATTATTGTTTTACAGGTTATGCAGCAAGACACAACACAAAACCACCCTTCAGTGTCAAGAAAATGGAAGGTTTATTAAAGGAAGCATGTGCCCAAGTTACACAGGAAGATTGGAGTAAAGTAGTACAAAAAACAAAGAAAATAATAATGGACGACTTCGAAAGAGACGTACACTTTGATAATGTAATGGACAATCAACTGGTCATTAATTTAAATGACGATGATGACGAAGACGACGATACTAGTACTAGTAGTGAATAAAAAAATATCCTAAACATTTCTTTTATTTAATTATAACAATTGATTTCTTAAAATTCGGATATTATAGTAATCGATCTCTTAAAGTTCGGATATTATAGTAATCGATTTTTTCATCCCATCCCTATCATTCAATTGTCAGAACTGTCAAACGGTACTTCTTAGATTTGACGGACTGTAACCTTACAAAATTGACTACTCTCTAGAAAAAGACAACGCTACTTTGTAGACAATACCTGAAATATTTTTTTTTCGCATGTGGTTAATGCATTGACGTATAAACCTGGACCGTGCCATCCCTTTTAATATAAAAGTAAATATTGACTTCAAAGCGTGAAAGAGAAAAAAAACTCGTGCAGCCTTTGCCAGTTATTGTCCACAAAATAGCGTTGTCTCTTTCTAGAGAGTGGCGTCATAGTCATAGGCTTTATGGCGAAGTCCTGGTTCTATACGTCAATGGGTTAATGTATGTCTACTTTCTTAACGAAGCAGTTTTATTTTCAAGGTTCCATCTATTGCTTTATATAGTGGAGTTATTAATCTGAGTTAAACCTTATTTTTAGTTTGACAACATCGACATGTTGGCGTCACTGTTCTTTGATTCGGTTCAAGCCTTCTAGGGGCTTAAGGTGACGAACATATTAATTGTAACTGTACCTTAATTATTTTTCTAAATTCACCATTTGTGAAATGTTATAAATTGTCGCCTCATCTATCACCACGAATAGTATAGCTAACGCCGTAGATTTAAATCTAAGTATTTATTATGATAGATAAATAATTTCTTAAATAAGTAATCCATGTTTAAATACATCAGAAAGTTCCTCTAAATATATAGACTGCTAAGAACATTGTGCTTTCTTTTGGATTCGACGTAGTCGGATAAAAAAGGGTAAAAATCGTTATAATTATATTAGATTATAAAACAAATATTCTTATCAGCCTCAAACCAAAATAAACTTATAAAACTAAATAAAATATCAGTTGCGTGACAGCATTTTAATGTAGTAGATATCTGATATTTCATAATGGATATAATAGGTTGGTACTAACAAATGAACATCGGAGCGTGGTGGAGCCGCCACCATTAGCTGAATTAAACGCCTCTGTGCGGCCAATGTACTTTCACTGACATGCGACAGGGCTGCCGAGTGCCGACTCGTCACAGCGACAGTATACGACCACCGACAGAGAGCCAAACAAAATGTAGTCAATGATATTGTGTACTCATCACTAATCTTACATAAGGTACCAGAGTTCAACCTTCATGGTGTAATGGTTGTAGCACCTTACTGGAATAGCTGTATATATACGAATATATTGGAAACATATTCATTTAAAAAAGTGCCAAAGGGCCATGAGTTTTTATTGCCAAGTTCTTGTCTAACGGCTTTACCCTTGCTTACAAAATTTGGAATACAATGATTCTACATTTCATGCCAAGTACATTAAATGTAGAATCATTCTATTCCAAATTTTGTCAGACGTTAATAAGCGTTGCATTTGTGACCTAAATGAATAAAGTATTTTGACTTTTTGACTTTTTCGAATGGTTGTACTTCTAATATAGTTTATATAAATTGTATCAACTAGATTGTAAACTATGCCAATAAACATTATTATTTGAATTTATTATTATTGTTATTAAAAACCTTGCATGTTACTTATTATAATTTCTGTCTACCCGTGACCACGGCCGTTGCAATACGGTCGAAACGTCGGGCAATAAATAAGGTATTTTACCTTAAATTATTCACGCGATTAAGACCCGTAATATATATTTTTTCATAATATTATAATATGTTTTTGCTAATAAAATCCTACATAAACGAAACGTGCCTATCCACAGCAGGTGTGGTTAATGAATTTGATGCTGATTCAAAAATTATATAAATGTCTCATAAGTTAAAATTACAAGGAATTTCAATAACACATTCGTTCTTTTTAAAAGAATTGATAAAAGTAAAGCGTCAGGTATCACGCAAGCGATGTCACCCCACGAAGCGTCCCACATCCAAATATCCACCTTTACAAACACATATATACTTGAACTCCCCGAGCCCAGCTCTAAACATACCCACTCACATCACTTTCACTCTCAACTTACGAAAGAAAAAGTCCTTTTTTATTTCGACCGAGTGTTTTAAGTAATGAACGGTAGCAGCCCTGTTTCAGAAGAAGATGTGAGCAATATAGCAGCGCGTCATAAGTAATGTGTAGGTACATTATTGTGTCGTAAGTAAACGCTCTCATGGAGCCTCGCTATTTATTTTTTAATCTTGTGGGAGGAACATAAGTCGAAAGAAACAGACACTTTGTTATTTGAAGAGTGGCTGTGAAATTCAAATATATTGTTCGTTTGAAGTGAGTGTTTACTGTATTTAGTGATGGAATAATTGTTGTTACAGTATTTATGTGTGAAAACAAGTGGAATTACAATTTAAAACAAAGTTTTAGATGGAGATTAGTAAGTAGTTTATAATAATAAGGTTTTGAAGTTTATCAAATTAACTTCAATTAATGGCACGAAATCCTCTCAAAAATTTTGTGATTTTAATAACTTTTCTCTAAAACTCTTGCCTCCCACCTATCGAGAGCTGTCAAAGTCAGCATCGTAATAATTAGTACCAAAAAATTATTTTGTTAAAATTAAGTGAAAGCGTCACTTTTTAAATGCTCTTAAGAAGCTCTCGTCATTCTCACGTAAATAATATTGTAATCATAACTAGGTACAAAGAGTTTCTAAGGTCTTTAAAAGAATCTCACACTAATGCAGACTCAGATTTCCGATTCAAGGTTCTAGCTTTTGTCTAACAGATGGAGTGCAATTACCCAGTAAATAACCCCCATGCTCCGGGCCACGGTATTTACGCCGTCGTTAAGTCACCGCGTGCCAAATTTACAGCGAGTTGGTAGCGTACAGCACGCGGCGAACTATGAGATTAACTAGTAGTAACACCAGGCATGGGGAGCAAATATTGTTATTGTTACTTTTGATTTATGTTCTTTTAAAGCAATGTGGGTGTTTTCGTAAAGTTGAAAGTTGCTGAGTTCGCATTTCATGACCTCTTAGCATGAATAAAAAATCAATCTGGCTACTTCTAATCTATACTAATATTATAAAGCGAAAGAGTTAGTTTGTTTGTTTGTTTGCTTTGTTTATTTGTTTGTTTAAACGCGCTATTCTCAGGAACTACTGGTCCGATTTGAAAAAATATTTATTTGTTGGATAGCGCATTTATCGAGGAAGGCTATAGGCTATATAACATCGCGCTACGACTAATAGGAGCGGAGCAGCGACGAGAAATGTCGCAAAAACGGGGCAAATTTACGCATACGAAGTTGCGCGGGACAGCTAGTGTAAAATAAGTTCATAATGAGTCTTAGTTTATTTGCAAAAGCTTTGACTCATTTCGACCTTACGGTCGGTCCTAATCACACTCAGGAAGAAAATTGTCTGACTACTTTGATAAGTCAATAAACACTCAATCCAAATGAAGAACAAGACGCTTTCCGTCCGATGCCTATTTACTCAACAACGCCAAGTGAAATAGTACAGTAGAATGCAATGTAGTGCAGTGGCGGGCCGCAGCGGCAGTAATTGGTAACGGACACTGGGCGACGGTGTCGCGTGACGACGCCTCGAGGCCGCCGCTTTCAGCTCACTAGAGATGGCCTGCTTGATCACAAAATACTGTGACGGATAAGAGAAAAAAATCTTGACTTATGTTAAAGCTTCCGCTTACTATACTTTTCAAACATATTAGTAGGTAAAAGGATTGATTTGTTTTGTCAATCCCTTCCTACAGTGTAAACCAGCAATTAAATTAATAGTTTTCTCTATTATTTTACACTAGCTGTCCCGCGCAACTTCGTATGCGTAATTTTCCCCCGTTTTTGCAACATTTCTCGTCGCTGCTCCGCTCCTATTAGTCGTAGCGCGATGTTATATATAGCCTTCTTCGATAAATGGGCTATCCAACAAAAAAATATTTTTTCAAATCAGACCAGTAGTTCCTGAGATTAGCGCGTTTAAATAAACAAACAAATATCAACTTTTTAATTACTTTAAATTTGTAACGCGTTTATAATTTTTAAAAGTTCTTTCGATTTTGCGCCATTTCACATACTTTTTCGTGTTTATTATCAAATTACAATATAGATTGGGGTATTAAAGAAAATAGGATTGTGGTGATCGCCTTGCACAAAGTAGGTATGGAGTCGTCGGTCGTATTCCAGACACTTCAAAAGTTTGGTATCCGCCGTATGTTCGTATATCGTGCTATCAACATATACACTTTCTCTGTCGAAGACCATAAAAAAATCGGGTCGACCAGACTAGGTAAATAAATGGGTTTAACAGATAACTGCTGACAGACTGCGCAAATAGCACAGCTATAGCTAAAAAGTCTTTGGTTTGATCGCTGAGCTAAGGTGTTTCAAACGCTTCCAGTTTATACTGGCTGTAAGTGAGTCATATTCAACGTCTCGTCTTCTTAGTACCGTTGACTGAGAGATCAGACTACAGGCAACAGACGTCGATAGAGCTTACCTAGTCACGTACGGTTGTAAACCTTCAGTACTAGTATAATATTATAAAAGATATTCACAAAATATAAGTTTATAAAAAGCTTTTCGTAAAGAATATTAATATTATTGAAGTTTTGACAAAAGATAATTGGTGCCCTTAAATGTTTAGTTTATAACGTGTTCATAGTGTTTGATCCACGAGCCGTGTTCGTTGATATCTTTACAAAGACGAAGTAGCGTGACACGCTACTAGTACGTCGCTTATTACTTCGTATAAAGTAAGCTTAAAAACTTATAAATGGGTACATTAATTACAATGACATCGATTATATTTACAGTAAGTAATAATTACAATATAACTTGGCTGTAAAACCTAAAACAGCAATATCTCCCCGTAATAGCCTTTATAATTTATGAGTAACAGAATAGGCTATAAACAATTTGGCTCCATATTACACGGACACTTAATTCTTTAGTGAGCTTTCGACTCGAGCGATTAACAGCTCGTTGTCGCCTCGAGACACGAGGCACGTCCTCGCGCACCTTGCGCTCAGCGCCGAGCAACGAGCCCTCAGCAAAGTAAGTACATATAAAAGCGAATGACTCGTACAGAGTTTATATTAATGTTTATTGATTTTAAACTAAGTGCCTATTTTATTTTAAGAACTGTCATAAGCTAACTTGGGCATATTCTGTATCCGAGGATATTGGAGACAAGTCAAGTAGGGATTTTTGCTGTGACAATTAAACTGAATATTCAAAATATCAACGCAAAATTGCAGAATGAATAAAACGTTCTCGAAAATGTAATGAAAACTCGATGCTCTGGTAGAATAGTCTAACCTAAAATGTCAACACCATATACCTACGTAATTATAGTACCTAAGTACACGTCATATGTCAACCGCGCGATGTTGCGGGCGGTGAGCGCGCGCGGTTGTGCTTGCGCGGTACGTGGTGCGAGGTAATCCTGCAGACGAACAATGGCTAATGTAGCCGAGCAGCATTACACACGCCATCTAACATCACGGCCTGCGCACACCAGCGCAGCGCTGCCTGAGATCAGAGGGCATTTCTATATATATATAAGTTGTATAAAGGAAGCACAAAGTATAGGTACGTATAGCGTTTATACTTATAAATATGCAAAAACAGTTATTTTAAGAAAAACAACAATCACCTCATATTTGGTGTCACAAGAGTTCACTTTTAATATTGAGATCAAATTCGTACTAATATTCAATAGTATTAATATCGTATCATTTTAAATGTAAAGTTAATTTGTATAAAGACTTAATCAAAATCAAGCCGCTCGTGTACAACAACAGCAGCGCGATGTCGGCCACGTAAAGTGTTGCTGTGTTGTTGCGTGCGGTCACGCGTGGTGGTCCGCACAAGTGTGAATTAGTGCGCTTTATCCAGGATTAGCGCAGCTGTATCGCGCCGCACCGCACCGCATCGCGCTGCGCCGTGTCGCGCCGCGTCGCTAAGCCGCTTAGCGCGTTAATGTTTAATGCGCTGCTGACTCCCTGCTTAGCTGAACGTTAGCACAATAATAATTTCTGCGTTATTGTAACGAAGAAATTATTATTGTGCTAACGTTCAGCTAAGCAGGGAGTCAGCAGCGTATTAAACTTCTGCGTTATTGTAACGAAGAATGAACCATAATTATAGTTTATGAACACATTTTTTTACCTTGAATAATTTAATTAGATCTAAGGCAGTATCTAACGAGCTAGTCAGATATCAGCATACTCGTAGATCATAATCAACATATATAGCTACGTACAGCGGTAACCGGGAATAAGCGTCGTTAATTAATACGCCCCTCGACGCAGGTTGAGTACAGTCGGCTCGAAATTAAATGAAATGTAAGCAAACTCATCACGCATCAGCTTTTCATCTTTGAGCGCGTGTACGAGCTAAGTGCCAAGTTGTAATAGCTTTCGTCAGCAATGACTTGCCGAACTCAGTATTGCTAAACTGACATAATTATATTTAAACTTGTTTTTGATTTAAATGACTAGATACCTATTTCGTGTGGCATATTGCCTTAATCCAATATTATACTGCGATACACACTAAGGCTTGAAGCAACATTATTAGAAATGTTAAACATAAGGAGTCTTGATGTCAAATGTTTCCTTACTGTTAACTAGTTTCCGACATAAAAGGGTGGCATCTTACTCAAATGTCGATCTAATCACCCATCCTTTATCGAGGCCCACCGTCCCACAAACAAAGTGTTGCCGTCATAAATAAAAGTTGACGGCGGCGTGTGACCGCGGCCGGTCGCCGGCGTCACGTGATCGCGCCGATGATGTATTGTCGCGGGACGCACCGCGCGTCACGCCCGCCGCCCGCGCCGCGCGCCGTGCCGGACCGGACACCACGCCGTACATAGGGTTGAACGGGTAACATTTTAACGGTATATAACCACTCGAGTAACGGTGGATGTACTTAGTGCTTTCTTTGCTTGCAAGTTGTGAAAATTAAAGATATATAGGACATTTTTTTTTAAATCTGCGGAATATTGTGTTACAAGTAAAAATATGTATTCTAATACCCCGTAGAATAGATTTAGACTTATTTTTAGAGCTATCATTACTTCATTTTACCCGTGTCGTGTCTTGTCGGCAGCCCTGCCGGCGGTGTGCGCCTGCTTATTGACACTGACACATTTTATTATCATTGGATCGGACGCCGCGCGCCCGGACCCGCCTCACATATTGTTCTCTATAACATGTAGCTTTTATAAAAACCCCACGATAATATTAAACATATTTTTCCGCGGCGACGGCGACTGAATACTGATATCTATTGTCGTGAGAGCTTTGTAGTTGAGTTTTAAGATGACCTAGATAATCTTAGGTACAATTTTCTTATCTTTGAAAGAGAAAAAAAACATTGGTTATGTAACTGTTAAATATTCCTCAAATAGTCAAAGACCCTATATACTATTCCTATATTTCTGATAAATCAATCTATTGAATTGACCAAAGTAAATGTAATGATACATGTCGCTATTGTCATGCTGTCGGTAGGTAGGTAGGTACTAATCTTAGCGATGTATCCGTCAGTACCCCAACAGCAAGTCAATTAATGTGTACTACAATGTTCGCATCGTTAACAGAATATTAGTATTTAGTACTACGCGGTAATTACACCCTGTTCACTGATTACATATTCATACTAGAATCAATTTTATTACTACCTACCCACCTACCTTTAAATGAATGGGAAAGTATAATTTGTTTATGCATGAATATTAAAGGATTTCCTATTTTGGGCGATAGTCTATAAAATGGTCCTTCCCTTCGTTACTTTGGTGTATGCAGCAGCAACGTACCACCACTAAATCATGGACAAAGAGCACACCCAGACTTGGAACAGCAATATGTGGGTCACAAAATGTTCTATCCAGTTTGAAACTCGGACCCCGGTCCTTAATGATGCATTTCTAAGCGCAGCTCTCTACAGTGCATGCGCGGTGGACATATTTGCGCATGCGCCAGTTTGCATGGACTTGTCACGGCAACGAAATAAAGATAGTGAATAAGGAATCAGCCCCCGCAATCAGCGCAGCAGCTGTACACACTCCCACTGCGCAACTGAAGTGCTCGTGAAACAAAGTCCACTTTACCAATATGCCGTGTTCTATGGCACACATGCTGTGTCTAAGGCCCGTTCGCCCCTTGTCTCGAGCTATTCCCCGCGCAAACTTTGTAACAACATCTAATGTTATGATTGTATTAAATGTATTCTGCGAAAATGTTCCACAAATATTAGCTGAGAAACTTTACTTAAGAAATTTCTTTAACGCCTTGTTACCGTTTGACTGGAACTCCATAGCTCTTATTTATATGTTATTAAGGTTGAAGTTATGAGGATAATTAAATTATCGAGTGTAAATGGTGTTGTAAAGTTTACAATGAGCTAGCACCAGATGATTTTGTTCCCATACGTACAGTTATTTCGTGATACTGTGTACATAAAATAATATTTTGGTTTTGGCGCGGCGCCGCTCGCGAACAATACTTGCAAAAGATGACATGAAATTTTATTAGTGCGCGTGTAATTGTTTGTTCTATTGAAAATGTTACAGGAAATATTTCAGATGAAGGAAGAAATAAGGCGATGAAATGGAAAATTCTTAGGTATCTATAGTTTAATACAAAAACGATTTGTATTTATATTATTCTGTTTATTATCCTTTCTACGAATCTAACTAACTGCAAAAATGTAACAGGTAGGGGTAAAAAAGTATTTCCGTATTTTGAATGTATTATTAGTAATCAAACCTCTTTGGTCGTACTAAATGTAACTGGCTGGTTTTATTACCATTAAATGACATTCTGAAGATGCAATAAATAAAAAAAAACAAGTTCCCGCCATTTTCAATTGTTTTTCTAGCAAGCAAAATGATCGTATATGACGATGAAATTCGGTACATTTTAAAGTTTTATTACAAAAAAGGTAAAAATGCGACGAACGCCGCGAATAACATTTGTGCGACCTAATATGCGGTATCAATACCAGTAGCACAAAATATGTGGTTCAAGCGTTTCAAGTCTGGAAATTTTTATGTAAAGGATGAGGTTCGCTCTGGGCGCAAATAAAATCAGTGCCATCTCTGAGCAAGTGGAGCAAGATCGACATATTAGTAGTAACGATTAACGACGGTTGATCTCAAAACAGTTTTGACAGTGATCTAAAACTTCATATTTGAGTACCACTTGATCTCTCTGAGAATAACACAAAATTTACAATACCGACCCATTTCTTAAACGGTTGATGGCAGGTAATGAAAAATGGGTCACTTACGATAAGAATATTCGAAAAAGATCTTGGTCGAAGCATGGACAAGCCCCACAGACCGTGGCAAAATCCGGCCTGACTCGCAACAATTGATGCTGTGTGTATGATGGCATTGCACTGTGAAAAGTACCGATCTCTAATTTTTTATAGCAATGTGATCATGGCACTATACACAAGATGACAACAAGTCATCGTTCAAAACGGCACATACTTAATATAAATGAATAAAAAGTTATACCTATTTTTTTTTCTTTGTATGATTAATACAAAAATACTTTAGCCCCGTCCTTATATGTGCCACTTGTCCGTAATAATAAACTCTATCTCGATCCTTGTCACACCATTGGGGTTTTGCCATGAACACTTTGAATACTTTTGCCCCGACCTTATACCTATAGGGATTAAATTTTTGCAGTTGATTAGATTGTAACAATTAGTTAATCATTTATTTTTTTCTATATTTACGACTTTCTATATTTATAACTTTTACGCTTACGCTTAGCGTATGTCAGTCCCATCATACCCTAAACTTATTAACAATTACAATACCAAAGTTGGATCAAAATTTGAACAAAACTATAGCAGCATCGTCATTTGGTTCAGATAGTATTTGGTGGAATATTACATCGGATCTGTTCAAATTCAAACCCAGTATAATATTATGTCTATCGGACACATTCGACCAACAAATGGAGTAGATCCTCCACAACTGCACATTGTTCACAGTTGGGTGTAGTTATTTTCCTCACCATGAAGGCAAATTTATTTCATGGAATATATCCAGATCTGAATCAATGAGCACTATACATAAACCAGGGCACACGAAGCGGCTGACATTGTATCGTCCTGTACCATATTCCTTTCTCTAATGATCGTTTATTAAAGTATTCATTCCAAAACTATTAACAAATGTTTTTAAATTTAGGTAAATAGTCGGTATAGTTTATACAGATGTTACATTCCTTCCCGTTTCTAGCGGCATGGGTTGCTAACTTGTCAGCCTTTTCGTTACCCCTTAACCCAATATCGGCTGGAACCCATTGCTATCTCAGTTGGACGCCCTTAAAAATAAACGATATTGGAATGCTTATTGCGTTTTAATTTCTAATTAAATTTTACAGAAACTTTTAGTAAATCGTTTATATTTACGTCCTGAGGAGCAACTAGTCACACGCTTGACAACAAAGAAACGCGTGATTTTTTTCGACAAACCTTAAAGGAGCAGTATTGCCATCTTCAAAGATTATAAACTACAAATTATATTTATATTACATTACAAACTACACGTGAATTACGAGCCATGCCTGCACTCTCAACTAGCAACGACCTACATACGACGGAGCTGCAGACTCGGCGCCTCGTGTCGTCCCCGATCACGCCACGCCGAGATGACATAGATTCTAGATCTTACATACCACGGAGTTGCTGACTCGGCGCCTCGTGTCGTTGCCGAACACACCACGCCGAGATGACATAGATTCTAGATCTTTTAGCATAGGGCACTTCGGTACCACCATCGTCCGAGTCTAGACATACCTTTTAAATAATTGTAATTTCTAATATCGAAATTAATTAAATCTAGTATTACTTATACTCTGGTTTCTTTTATCTCCCGGCTGGCGTACTTACCCATAATTGGCGCAGTCGGTACTTCTTCGGGACAAATTCGCGGCGCGTATATTCCTAGAAATCGGATTTGGCTTGACTTCGCATAGTCGCCACCCGCGTTCGCTCCGAAGACAAGAATCTATCAACCTACGAATCTACACCGGCCGAGGGCGTATTCGAAAATCAATACGAGAACCAGACATGCAGATTTTTTATATGTAAGTACTTTGAAAGTTTTTCTTAGTGTTGCTTCCTTGTCCCTCCTTCAAAATTTTCCACCTACGGAAAACCGGAGAGACACCTGTCTCGAACCGGCAGGAACTTAGAAATAGGGATTTAGACAAACATAGACACTTAGATTTTAGTGATTTAGAGTTAGACGTATTCTTCAGTGAACAAAAAATGTCATTCACCGTAGATGAAATTTATAAGGCTGTTAGAGCGGTGCCAGAATTTGACGGCAACCCTAACGTCTTAACTAGATTTATTGCAATATGTGAGACCTTGATAGAGGCTTACATAAAAGATGACCCAAATTTTAGGTTAACTAATATTTGCTTAATTAATAGTATTTTAAATAAAATTACTGGCCCAGCCGCCGCGACGATAAACTCGAACGGCATTCCTAGTAGTTGGGCAGAGATACGTAAATTACTCGTAAATAATTTTGCCGATCAGAGGGATGAAACTGCCCTCTATAACGATATTGCTATGTCATTCCAAGGTAACAGCACACCGCAGGAATTTTACGACAGATGCCAGAACCTTTTTAGCATGGTAATGACGTATGTTACGTTACACGATAACGTGGCTACCACCGTACAAGCTAAACGCGAGTTGTATAAAAAATTAACATTAAAATCTTATATAAGAGGTCTAAGAGAACCTTTGGGCTCTCGTATTAGATGTATGAGACCCGATTCAATAGAAAAGGCTCTGGAATTTGTCAACGACGAACAAAATGTAATTTACCTACAGCGAAGAGGTGACCCAGTAAACGATAGGCACACCGCATACAGCGCGAATTACACGCCGCAATTAAATGGTGCAAAGTTTGCAGGTGAGGTTGCATCTACTTCACTTAGAGGTAATTTACCATATTTAGGTTCGAACGGGCATACGCCCACGCATATACATATCCCCCCGCAAACCTCGCAGTGGAAACCCGCGTTCAGGTTTGACCAGAAACAAGCTCACCAGCAGGGGCACTCGCAACCGCAGCTTGCCCCAGTTTCTGGGCCTAGCCGTACCCAACAGATGTTTCGCGCACCGCCACCGAACTATAACCCGCGTAGTAAGGTATTTAAGATACCACCTAGGAATGATCAACCATTCTCCTCAGGGCATAAGCCAATGAGCGGTGTCAGTCACTTTGTACCCAAATCCCTTCCACCGACAATGACAGGACATGATTGGCAAAGATCAGGGAACCCGCCATCTAACAATTATTTTAAATCGCGACAGGTAAACTTCAACGTGACAGCTGACCCTAATGACTCATATTACTATTGTGACTACGATAACGAGCACGGGGCCGAATGCACTGCGTATGACGTTAACTATACCGACCATTATAATGACTATAATTGCAATGAAGGCCAGCAGGAGTTTACTTATGAGACCGAAAACGATGACTCAAATTTTCGCGAGGCTATCCCGAATACCGAACCAAAATAGAATTAAATTTACAATCAAAAAGGGAACTTCGTTATGTACAGATAGCTAACCCTCCATTAAAATTACTTGTCGATACTGGGGCAAATCAATCCTTTATAAGCCCCGAAGCCGTCGAGAATTATTTTTCACATATACCTTTGAACTTTGACCCCTTCGAAGTAACTAATTCTCGTATGAGTAGTATACATAATTATTCTATTACGTTACAGAACTTTCCAGAGTTTTACAAAAGCAAATTAATTAAACTATTCATCTATAGATTCCATAATGATTTCGATGGGCTATTAGGGTTGGATATCTTGAATAATTGTCAAATAGATCTTAAGCATAACCTTTTAATTACGGAAAATGCTAGTATACCCATGCTACCTTACACTTGTAGAAACTTAAACTCTCAAGAAACAATACCCGCGCGCTCTAGTAAACTAGTAAAAATACAGATGTATAACTATGACGGCGACGTATACGTAACCGAACAGATCTTGTGCAATTGCATCGTGCACGAATGTATTACAAACGTTAGCGACGAAATAGCCATATTAGAGTTAGAGAACCCAACCGACACCGATATAATTATCCCGAACGAACGCTTAAACCATCCTTTCGAAGCGTATGCATTCAATACCGAGTGCAATAGCACTGAACAAGATCCTCAACGCGTAAGCCGAGTGTTGTCGCGCTTACGTACCGGTCATTTAAACGCCGAAGAAAAAACTAATTTAGAAACTTTATGCAGTCGTTATGCAGACATATTTTATTTAGATGACGAACCTCTTAGTTTTACTAATAAAATAAAACACCGCATTAGAACTATAGACGAAATACCGATTTATACCAAAAGTTATCGTTACCCCTTTGTGCACCGGAAAGAAGTTAAGGAACAAATCGCTAAAATGCTACGTCAAGGCATCATAAGACCCTCAGACTCCGCATGGAGCTCCCCTATATGGGTAGTGCCGAAGAAAATCGACGCGACTGGGGAACAAAAATGGAGACTCGTTGTGGACTACCGAAAATTAAATGACAAGACTATTAATGACAAATATCCTATCCCTAACATTACTGACGTCCTTGACAAGCTAGGAAGGTGTCAATACTTCACGACCTTGGACCTATTTTCGGGCTTCTACCAAATACAGACACATCCAGACGATATTTCTAAAACAGCGTTCTCTGTAGAGCACGGGCACTACGAATTCTTGCGTATGCCGATGGGACTCAAAAATTCCCCATCAACGTTTCAAAGGGTGATGGACGAGGTACTCCGCGGACTCCAAAACGAGATCTGCCTGGTATATCTCGACGATATTGTCGTATTCGGGACCAGTCTTCAAGAAATGATGGTAAATCTAGAGAAAGTATTTAATAGATTGCGTGACTCCAACTTTAAAATACAGTTGGACAAGTCTGAATTTTTGAGGTTGGAAACACCATATTTAGGTCATATCATTAGTGGGGAAGGTATAAAACCTAACCCCGATAAAGTTTTAGCTATTCAAAAATATCCACTTCCAAAGACCCCCAAAGAAATTAAACAATTTCTAGGACTCATGGGATATTATCGTAAATTCATACCCGACTTTGCTCGTATTACAAAACCTATGACGAAATGCTTAAAAAAATCAAAGAAAATAGTTTTAGATTCCGACTACATCGAATGTTTTGAAAAATGTAAATCCCTACTGACTAACGACCCCATACTACAATACCCTGACTTCTCAAAAGACTTTATACTGACGACGGATGCATCAAACGTCGCAATTGGTGCAGTCCTATCTCAAGGGACTGTAGGAGCGGACAAACCTATCTGCTACGCATCTAGGACTCTAAATGATAGTGAAGTTAATTACAGTACTATAGAGAAGGAGCTTTTGGCTATAGTATGGGCAACTCAATACTTCAGGCCCTATCTTTTCGGTCGTAAGTTCAAAATAATTACCGATCATCAACCACTTCAGTGGATAATGAACGTCAAGGAACCTAATTCAAGACTGACTAGGTGGCGCCTTAAACTTAGTGAATACGACTATACAATAGTATATAAAAAAGGCAAATCTAATACCAACGCAGACGCTCTATCACGAATTCAAATTAATAATCAGGAAACAGAGTCCTTGATAGTTCATCACACTGAAAAACCTTCATCTATATCGGACTCTACTACAGCTACCGCCCACACAAGTAATGAAAACCCCATCCTTGAGGTTCCCATAACCGAAGAACCCTTGAATAAATTTCACAAACAGATAAGTTTTACTATAGTAGGCGATATTAAAAGACGTCCAATCACTACAAGACCTTTTGACACGCATACGCACACCTCTATACAAGTGTCCGAATCGAACCTCGAGCAGGATGTAGTCAATGCAATTAAAGAACATGTCAATCCAAAAATTAGAACCGGCCTTAAAATTACACCACCACTAGGAATGTACTCTATAGTCCCTATTATACAGAATAATTTTAAAAATTCAAGCATGAACCTATCCCTTACTAAACACGAATTAGAGAATGTAAAAGAGTATTTAAGGCAGCAAGGAATTATTAGAAATTATCACGAGGGTAAAACTAATCATCGCGGCATAACCGAATGTTACCTAGCACTATCTCGCGTTTATTTTTGGCCTAAAATGAAAGAAGAGATAACTAAATATATTAATGCTTGCGCTATATGCGGACAATCGAAGTATGACCGTAACCCGATTAGGCCCCAATTGAATATCGTCCCGCCAGCAACTAAACCCTTAGAAAGAGTACACCTAGATATTTTTACGGTACAGAATGAAAAATATTTAACATTCATGGACGTTTTTTCCAAGTACGGGCAAGCTTACCACTTGAGAGATGGAACAGCCCTAAGTGTTTTACAAGCTGTAATAACTTATTGTACCCACCACGGATTGCCTCTAACTATTGTCACAGATAACGGGACAGAGTTTACGAACCAACTCTTTGCTGAGTTCGTAAGACTTCACGGAATAATACACCATAAAACGTTAGCACACTCACCAAATGATAATGGAATAATTGAAAGATATCATTCAACATTGTTAGAGCATTTGCGCATACTACAATTACAACACAAAACTGAAACTATCGCTAATCTAATTCCCTATGCGTTATTAGCATATAACAGCTCAATACATAGCTTTACAAAATGTAGGCCCCATGATATAATTCGAGGTCATTTTGACCCACGCGATCCCCTAAATATAAACGTATCAGAGCACTTCATGCAACAATATATATTAAATCACCGGGAGCGAATGAAAATAGCATATAATCTAATTAATGAATCGTCGTTAGAAAATCGTACCAGCCTAATAGAAAATTGTAATAAGTCTCGTGAACCGGAAGTAAACTATGAACTAAATCAACAAGTTTTTGTTACTAACCCCCAAGCGAGTCGGCAAAAGACCGCAGCTCGTTATACGGAGGATATCGTACTAGCCAACCTACCAATACACATCTATACATCAAAAAAGAAAGGTCCCATTGCCAAAAATCGTCTGAAGCGTGTTCCTAAATCATCAAAATTGTTACAGATTACTGCTAACAACGACCGCCCACCTGACAATGACGCTCGAGATAAGACTTGATTACTTGGGTGACGGCCCCGGGTTGCTTCCCTTTGACCTTGGTCCAACTAAATTTATAACCCATTACCATCCATTTTTACATTACCTAAACCTGACTGACATCGAAAGTAGACTTAGTGCAGTAGAATCGCAACTAAACTTATTTGAGGCTAAACTGGATAGCGAAAAATTTCCATTGTATGAAGCTCAAATTAATTATATTTCTAATAAATTGGTAAAGATTCACGAGCAGATAGACAGTCTGGAATCACATCGCACCAAAAGAAGTCTCTTCGATGGCTTGGGTACAGTAATAAAAGAAATCACTGGAAATTTGGACTACAAAGACGCTCAAAAATATAATTCCGCCATTAAAATATTAGAAAATAATGAAAATACACTTTCTTCCGAACTAAAACAACATATAAGTCTCAATAAGGAATGGATGACACAAAACGATGTACTACTGTCGCAAATAACCGATAACCAACAAAAAATCAATAGTACTTTGGAGTCTGTCATCCACAGTAAAACTTATGACCAAAACTTATTAAAGTTTGTTAGGTTTAATCAACTTTTAACTATAATAAGCGAAAATGTGCAAGATTTAACGTCAGCATTAGTTAGAATAGAGGATAGTTTAGCTTTTATCCGTGCTTCCAGCACACATCATAGTATGATTAAATATGATATTTTAAAAGGTATGGTCAACCAATTAAAATCTTTATATAATGAAGAGCAGGTACTAAATATAGATTTAAGGGAATACTATAGAATTATAAAGCCAAGTTACTTCTACGCAGATAACAGAATAGTTTTTGTCTTTAAAGTCCCGGTCATTTCTCCTGGCACATCCAAATTGTATAAATTAGCAATCGTCCCTAATAAGTATTCTCAAAGTCCTATTCCACCATATCCTTATATAGCAACCGATGGGAAAGCATTCATGTACATAGAGGCTGAATGCCCGAAGTTCAATGAATTTCACATCTGTGAGGAAACTATCAACAATCGACCGAGAGAACAACGAGACTGCATGCAGAGCCTGATTGTGGACCAAGTCATCGACAAGACCTGTTCACCAACTAGGATAACCCTGAGCAAACAAGCCCTAGAACAACTGGACGACCAACATTATACTGTAGTGTTCCCGAAACCGGCAAAAGTAGAGCTACAATGTGACCGGCACGAGTATGTAATTCTCAATGGAAGCTATTTGGCAACTATACCAAAAACATGTCACCTTAGAACGGAGGAACTTACAATCGTCAACACGAATGACGTAGTAAAAGGACAGCCGCTCAAGATAACTGAAATACCCTACGCAACCTACGGCGACAACCAGTCTATAGCAATCCCGCACTTCAAGTTGAACACCATCAATCTGAAAAATCTGCACAGTATCGAGGATAAGATACTACTCCAGCATCCAATAGAGTTGCAACCTGTCGAGCAAACAGAAACATTGTACCATACGACCATACCTTTCTATGGAATATTAGTCGGTGCAGTCATACTCGTAACCGTCGTCGCAATCCGTCGCCATGTACTACGCACTAAGGTAGTAACAGTGCAATCACCACCCGAGGAGGTACTACGCACTAACGTAGTAACAGTGCAACCATCACCTGAAGATGCCAGATACTCTACACCAACGGCACTCAAACCAGAGAAGGATCCGGCAGCAACATTCTCGCTCAAAGTTCTCAAATAGTTGCTGTTCTAAGAGGGGAGGAATTACGAGCCATGCCTGCACTCTCAACTAGCAACGACCTACATACGACGGAGCTGCAGACTCGGCGCCTCGTGTCGTCCCCGATCACGCCACGCCGAGATGACATAGATTCTAGATCTTACATACCACGGAGTTGCTGACTCGGCGCCTCGTGTCGTTGCCGAACACACCACGCCGAGATGACATAGATTCTAGATCTTTTAGCATAGGGCACTTCGGTACCACCATCGTCCGAGTCTAGACATACCTTTTAAATAATTGTAATTTCTAATATCGAAATTAATTAAATCTAGTATTACTTATACTCTGGTTTCTTTTATCTCCCGGCTGGCGTACTTACCCATAATTCGTGTGTAAATAATAATATAGCTCACTATATTAAGTAGGCAGAATATAACTTGAATACAATATATTATTCATGTCTATTTATATCGCGACAATCTCATCATATTGTGAGATTTCGTTTTCCCCAAAGAGCTTATAACTCTTTTGATGAATTGACTATTTATCATGCTTTCAATATTATTCACACATTTCACCGTTTAGATTTGATTAAAACTTTCTTTGCTTTATAGTAGAATCGGTATGAAACAAAATTCGACACATGACTCCTCAACTTTTCATTCAGTGAACTTGCAAACAAAATGTGTAAAAATGACATAACTAGTTCTGCCATAAATACTGTTACATAAAAACTTTTCTTTTTTTCAACTTTTTAACCACTTTGAATTTGGAACGCGTTTATTATTTTTAAAAGTTCTTTCGATTTCGCCCCATTTTACATATTTTTCATGTTCATTGTCAAATTACAATATGGATTGGGGTGTTAAAGAAAATGGAATTACGGTGATCGCCTTATACAAAATGGGTATGCAGCCATCGGTCATATTCCAGACACTTCAAAAGCTTGGTATCAGCCGTATGTTCGTATATCGTACTATCAACAGATACAACAACACTTCCTCTGTCAAAGATCACAAAAAAAAATGCAAGATCGCAGCAGTCTATGACTGATAGCAAATGATACCATTGACGTATAGACCAGGACTGTACCATCCTTTCAAATAAAAAGTAAAAATTTACTGCAAAACGTGAAAGAGAGAAAAACTCGTGCGGCCTTTGACAGGTATTGTGCACAAAGTAGCGATGTCTCTTTCTAGAGGTGGTCAATTTTGTAAGGTTATGGTGCAGTCCTGTTCTCTACGTCAATGAATAAAAATCTGAACGATTAACAGAACATCATCTGATCCCAAACTTAGCAGAGCTTGTATTATGGTAACCAGACCACTGATCAACATACTTAATTATTTCTAAAGTGTATTTAGATAAATAAATATAATAGATTTAGACATAATATAGATAAATTACACCCATACACAGAATAAACCATTGTGCTCATCAAACAAAGTTTTATCATGGGCGTGCAAGAAGACGCGTATTATAAAACAAGACCTGAAGCTCGGTGCTTATCGTCGATATACAGGACACACCCTAAATCAATATTTACAATTAAAGAGAGTGGATCAATCAAAACGCCTTCTGTCGCGATACGCAGGTGAAGAGTACAGAAATAACCTTTTTAAAAAAAAAAATCACGATTGAAAGAAAGCACTGCAATAAGCAAAATAATAGAGTGTACGCTCACAGTTCTAAAGAAGCTGCTCAAGTGGTCAAAAAGGTACAGCGTGGTCATCATCCTTCGTCAGTGATGGTTTTGGTGGGGCGTGTCATAACAAGGCGTCACAAAGCTACATTTTTGTAAGGAGTTAAAACTTCAGCCAAAGTGTATCAAGAGACAGTCTTGTGTGAAACCTCTCAGTAGTACACTTTTTGAAAATGTACCGTGGACTTTTCAGCAGGGCTCTACACCTGGTCACAAGACACGAACTACCTAAGCCTGGCTTGAAACCTACGTTCCGGACTTTATAAAAGCTGAATACTCAACCTTTAGACTACAAATTATACTTAGTTTTAGAGGACATGGCTTGCTCTAAACGACACAGCGACATTGAGTCTTTTAAAAAATCTCTGGAGCAAGCAGTTGCAAAATATCCTATGGAAACAGTTCGTAAATCCATAGATTCGTGGCCAGACAGATTAAGGGCCTGTATAAAAGCCATTTTGAATAGAATATTGTTTTAATTTTTTGCTGAGACTTGAATAAATATATACATATAAGTTTTAGTAATATTACATTACTTCATTTACAAAAAATGCATTATCATTAGTAACAAAACTTTAAGGTGAACCCTTATAGGTTTGCCATGTCCGTCCGTCTATCCGCAGCTTAGCTCAGAGACTGTTAGTGCCAGAAGGCTGTAATTTTGCATAGATACACATATTACTTACGCCGACAAAGTGAAATAATAAAATCTTGAAATACATTTTTTTCAGGTTACCTATCCTATATGTATAGTGGGGATGTGACTTTTTTTTCCCACCTACCCCATCCTGTGGGGTTCCACAGAACGTTTTTAGATTTAGGGAGTCGTTTGTGAAATTGGCATGCACCTTTAATAAACGAATACGAACCCGATGTCTTATCCATTAGGTGCCGCTATATAATAAAGAATACGTCCTCGAAATTTCACGTCGCTACGATCATCGGTTTAGGCTGTGCGTTTATCCATCAGTCAGTCAATCAGGACAAAGAACTTTATGTATATAGATGTGGAATGATGAACGTCTAGAAATAACAAAATATAAAAATTGGTAAATACTTTATTTCATTATTTTGTTTTCACACTAGTTCTAGCAGAGTCTACTAGGCCGTAGCCATGAGAGTAGACGCTGTGTAGTGTTTTCGTAGCATGATGATTTCGCATCATGCTACGAAAACACTCCGAATGTGAATATTGAGTATGAAGCAAATCAAACAAAAATAGTGGTAATTGATAACAAGTAGGTAATAAAGTTTAATTGTCTATAGAAAAGTAAATATATCTTGTTTGATACCATAAACAGTATATTCTTGCATTCACCCATTGTGTTGTAACTTTACCGATTGTATTCAGTAGCACAAACTCACCGCACTTCATTCCACTTCATCGCATAATGATACACCTTTCCAAATACTTTTATTTGTTCCCAATATTACGTGTACAGATGCAAAACAGTTTAATGCGATGCCGAACAATATCGTTACATTCCACGTTCGACATAATATTTGTGGAGCATACAAATGTGTATGCTTAAGAAAGAGATAAACAGCGAAGCGTTCGGCGGCACACGTGTCAGCCGAGTGTGAGTTTGTGGGGAAATATTGCACCGTGTCGTACCGTGCCGTGACGTATCGAGTCTCATCGTGCTGCTCTGAGTTGTATTCCACCGATCCATGTTTCATTGTGTTATTTTTTAAAATAGTAATTAGAAAACATATAATAGCAAAATAGTCTCCTAACGTATTTTGGTTTCTGTTATGCGATACTAGCTAACTACGAAAAACATACTAAAGTGTGCAAGTGTGTGTACAGGTAAAACTACACTCTATATACTCTAATTCTAATCTGAAATCTGACACGACCAAAAAAAGTTTTTTTCGCTGCCTTTTATTACGACCCCTATATTTATTTGACTTTAAAAATAGCATTATTTATAAGTATACATATAATATTCAGTGTATACATATAATGTTAAGTGTTCTAGTAAGAGTGCAGTTTTAAATTTAGCTTATTTTTTTTTTCTTGCATGTGGCAGCTCTGGAATTTGGCAGCTGTCATCTATGATTGTTCCAATCATAGACTTAGAATATGCTCGTAAGTCTATGGTTCCAATTATTAAAAAACCGGGCAAGAGCATATTGGACCATGCTTGGTGTAGGGTACCGCACCTACTTCTAAATCCCAAAAAAACTAAATGTATTAAGTTTAGTTTGCCAAATGTGAAAAGTACTAATACGAGTATAATTTTAAATAATGAGGTGATTAGCTTTGTCGACTCGACAGTTTTTTTGGGAATTACATTAGACAATAGGTTACAGTGGGGCACCCAAATATCATGTCTCGCAGGAAAACTCAGTTCTGCAGCGTATGCTGTCAGCAAAGTTAGACAGCTTACGAACGTAGAAACAGCTTGACTAGTATATTTTGGTTATTTTCACAGCGTCATGTCCTACGGCAAATTGCTTTGATGCAAGGCGGCTGATATACAAACTATTTTTATTCTTCAAAAACGTGCAGTGCGTGCGATATATCAACTAGGAGCACGAGTTTCCCTTAGAGAAAAGTTTAAAGAGATAGGCATTTTGACAGTTGCATCACAATATATATATGCAAACGTTATGTTTGTAAAACAAAACTTACATTTATATAACAAAAATAGTGATATTCACTCTGTGAATACAAGAAATAAGCACAAATTGGTAGGTCAATATCATAGACTTCATAAAACTTATAACTCATTCATGGGACTAGGTGTTAAATTTTTCAATAAAATCCCAGTCAGCATATCGAGTCTACCGGTAAATAAATTTAAGAATGTAGTCGAGAGACATCTTATACAAAGAGCTTCAATCGATGATTATTTAACTGACAAAGATAAATGGATGTAGTTCGTTGCTCCCTATTAATGTATTGTGTTGTATAGTTTATTGCATTTTACTAGGTGAATATTGTTGTCACAGTTTGATAATGTTACTTAGGTACTAGTTAAGAAAACGATTTACTTTTGTAAGTAAAGATTCTGCGTGATAAATTACGGCCATTCTTTTCTTTCCTTGAAAAACATGTATACTTATTCATTAAGTAGCAGTAAATTGGCCAATATTTAAGCACATAAAGTTTTTACATCGTAAGTGGATGCTCCTACTATGTTGTGCCCATTGAGGCTGATGTATCCAAATCTCGTGTACTCTTCTAATATTATTGACCTCTTTTTTTGCATCAGTCCTCTAATATGGTGTATAATATAATGGTGGCAGCACCTTACCTGCATATACAGTTTATAAACAGAGAAACATTGTAAACATTGGCAATTTGAAAAGAGTGGCCACGAGTTTTTATTGCCTGTTCTTTTCTCGGGCTTTACCTATTGTTTGCGAACAGGCATTACCAGTAAATGTAGAATCGACTTTTCACAAGTGTAGTATTTTGCTTCCTAAGTGAATAAATGATTTTTATTATTATTATAATGTTTTTAAATATGTTCTAGTAATATTTATGTACGCGTTAAAATAATCCGTTAGGTGAGCGCAAGCGTGCGGTACTTTTGTTGGCATGTAATGTATGTGACGGCGCCAGAGTGGGCCGGCGCGGCGGGGATCGCCGTCCGCTACTTAACGAATATCAACTGCTATTGTACTGTCGAAACACTTTTAGAAATATGAGTATTATCACAACAGTATCGTTCTTTTGTTTGATGTCAACTGATGCTGAAAATGTAAATTTGCGCCGAAATTAGGCATATTCCCTGCGTACTATGAAAAAAAAACAACAATGTTAAACATCTCACATCACCGTTCCAATTAAGTAACCGCATAGAACCTCCTAAACTTATAACGAAAACCTAACTATAAATATATGTATCTAGTGCGTGGTCAGATCGTCCACGTGAGCGTAACCCTGCGAATGCTGTCTCGCGATGTGCGCCATACATCACCGGAGGATAAATTCACCTGAATTTATCCGCACTTACGGCGACGTTTTATTCGCTTGACCTCCTCTCTGCCCCCCCCCCCCCCTCCCGCTCCTCTGCTCACCTCCTGCCTCACCCCTTTCGACGCCCGGCTTTGTCCGACGCTGCAAGTTCAACCTTAAAATATTCACAGCAGTGCCATGTTTATTGAAAGGTAAGTTTGTCTAGAACACTAGATGCTATTAAGTGGAGTTTGTATGATAACAATGCTGCTGTAGCTAGTGAATTAATCTTTGATGAAACATTTTGTTGTTCTAGTTTAGGATGATTTGCTTTGATGCATGATTTGGTACGCTTCGATGAAACGCCCTCAAAACTTCAGACAGCTACGTTCAGTCAAACAATTTCAATCACTATTCTCCCGAAACATAAATAAATTTATTATTTAATCGTGTAATTTTTTTAAGGACAATGTTATAGCTAAGAACTATTACAATTGCCATTTGAAGTAAATACGGTATGATTGATTAATACTCCCGGCTCTGCTAGAACATCGATTTCATTATCTGGAACACTAGGTACCATTGCCGATCACTTTCTTAATCACCTGATGCAAATGTAAAGTCCAATCCAACCTGACCAACGGGCACATATGTAACGTCCGCATCACGTCGCATGCGTGATTGCAGCCGCTGACGTCACGACGCGTCATGGCTCGTATCGCGTCACGGCAATTAAGCACGCTCGCGGCTGTTTATTGCCACTAAACGCCGATGGTGATGCCGCGCCGATGCGGTGCGAGCGCCGCGATTTCACCGAGCACTCAGTTATTGGCGATTAAATGCGTTGGTTGATTTAGTGTTGAATGACACTAAAAACGCTCTTGGAAAACATTAGCTTTGTTTGACTGATGATTTCAAAAATCGTAGGTAATATTAAAATTGTGTGGCTTTAGACATTTTTGGGAAGCGTTTACATTAGTTATTTAACTTACAACAGACGATGGTTATGTTTCAATTTCAATTCAAAAACTCGCATTAAATTCGTGTATTTTAATGAAATTCAATAACCATATTAAAAGTTTCAGGTCACTATGTCTTAAAAATAAGTCGTGCATTAAAACGATTACGATTACAAATTTATTGTAGCTACATATATGATGCGCTTTTCGAGTATACTTAGGCGGCATATTCATTCACATTTGATAATATTAGCACTTATTTATACTAATATTATAAAACTGAAGAGTTTGTTTGTTTATTTGTTTGAACGCGGCAATCTCAGGAACTACTGGTCCGAATTGAAAAATTCATTTTCTGTTGAGTAGCCCATTTATCGAGGAAGGCTATAGGCTATATAACATCACGCTACGACTAATAGAAGCGGAGCAGTAATGAAAAATGTAGCTAAAACTGGTAAAATGTACGCATACGAAGTTGCGCGGGACGGCTAGTATACTTCATAACATGGGCGTACTCAGGGGGGGAGTGGGAATTGGAGTTAAAAACCCCCTAAAATTGCAAAAAGGTAACAAAAAAATGTTCAGTCAATTGTACCATCCAAAACCCACGCCCCCTACCGAAATTACGAAAACACCCCCCGAAAAATAATTCTAGACACCTATTATTATACACCTTTTAATTACGTCTGTTAGCGTTACAATTCGTCTAACACAAAACCTTTTAATATCAAGAATATTGTACATTATTAAACAATAATTTTACAATATAATAGCTCGCCTAGACTCCACAGCAAATTATTGTTTCTAAATGTTGAATTAATACGATTATTTAGGCATACTTATGCATTCCTGACAAATGGATAGAACAAGTCGTTCTTGAATTGCAATCATTTAGTAAATTATACTTTCATAACATAATGCATAGTTTCCCAAATACGTTGCACAAAAGAAACTACACACATGGCTCATACGAGTACACCTGTATATTGCCTTGTTTTTCCTCCAGCTTAACTATAATTGTAAAGTCATGTCAAATTTGTCAACGACTTCTCACAAGTTATTTATTTTATTTTCTAAGGAATATTAACAATATGACATAATTATGCATTCTTGAGACTAATAGGTTCATTTCCGTGCATAGCGGCCTATTGCGGCCGCGCGCGTCTTTCGATGAGCGGCTGATGCAGCGGCCGATGCAACAATAGTCTAAAGTCTAATTAAATATTTTGATAATATAGCTATTATACCGGGTATTAAATCAGGAAACCATAATATAAAAATATTGAGATAATACATGGACAAAACAAGTTATTTTTATTTTGTTACCCTACGGTCAATTCGGGATTGGGGCCGAAAAATACAAAAATAAAAGAAAATGTACCTGCATAAAATAATATTACTAGCTAAATCGTACGTTGATAAAATGCACACAGAAAGGGTGAATATAGTCGCGCAATAGGCGCACCGTCGTGTTATAGGTATATATATATAAGAATTGCTCGTTTAAAGGAATAAGATATTTATTTAGAAATTAATATATAAGTATGTTTATCAGTTGTCTGATTGCCATAGTACAGACTCCCCTTAGTTTAGAATCAGATGACCGTGTGTAAATGTATCCCAAGTAAATATCTTGAGAACGAAAATAATAATGATGATATATTGTTCCCACAGATATCTGCGTATTGTTGGTACCTACGTCGTGGGACGGGCGGCGAATGGCGGCGGCATTAACTAAAGTATTAGTGGCGTCGCGGCGGACGGTAAAGCAGCTGACACATGGTGTGTGCCTATTATGATGGAGTTTGAGCGTCACTATTATAATTTAATTATAGGGTGACAGAATTGTGGTGTACTAGCTGTCCACCCCGGCCTCGTACGGGTGTACCTACCGACGAATAAATAAGAAACTTTAAACTAAACCTCGATTTATCAATTTTGTCTTTTGTAAGTCGGTCACTAAGTATAAAATAGACCTGACAGTTTTACATACTTTAGCTTGTGACATTATACACATTAGTTATAATTATAAATTTATGTAGCTGACCCGTGCCCACTTCGTTGGGCCGATGACACTCTATTGTTAAAATAATTTTTAAATCGGTTCAGTAGATCCGGAGATTACCCCTACAACCTCGCACACTTTTCCTCTTTTTAATATTTGTATAGAAGTATAGTTAAACGGCCAACCTAAACAGTTTATTTAAATATCCTTGCTACTATATACGAAGACCCACGCCGTCAATAATTTATTTTTTGCCTCGGTGGCGCAATTTTGTGAGCACGACTGCTATGCTGGAGGTTGTGGGTGCCCACACGGGACTGAGCTTTGTGAGTTCCATGTCTCGAGTGTCGGTGTACTTTGTGGCCTTTAATTGTATGTTTATAAAGTTACCCGCGACACAGAACTTGAACCTTATTTCGGGAGTTATCTTCTATCGAATAAAATAATAATAACCTATGAAATAAAGTATATGTATCCGTCTCTGCCTGTACAGCTTGGTGCGGGGGGGGGGGCAGACGTGGTGGCGGTACTAAGCCGCCCGCACTCCAATAATTATATATGAGCTTTACTTTACTCAAAAATAAATTAAGGGCGACACGATCAAACAGTCAAAGCTCTTCAGTTGAACTTAGTACATCATTTTATTATTAACTAAAACAAAATTATCTATATAATTTCCTTTTTTTTAAATAAAAGATAACTAGCAATGTAGGATTGTGTCCCCCATTACTATATACTGTTAACCCCTCCAGCTAAGCTCAATGGCTTATGTTAGGAGTGGTTTACTAATGTTTGTCATAATTTAAAATGCCATAATTTCACATGCCATACCGGTATTTGCCATAATTTCATTAGAAATAACGCTTCAGTTGCCATAATCGTGAAATGACATAAAATGACTTTCACTAATTCCATTGGTCATAATCGATCAAGTGTCATAATAATTTAAATCCATAAATGTATTTGCTATAATTTTCGTTTTCAATAATACCATTTTCCAAACACAATTATTGGCAAAACAAGTGATGGTTTCTATAATTTCAGCAAAGAAATTATAAAAGAAGCCAAAATTTCATTGATGAACATTGAGTCGATTCTTAATGGAGAACCAGAAAAAAAGAAACCTAGAATATACACAAAAAAAAACGAAAGAATAAACAATATCATAATAAATAAAAATAATTACAGTGAAGAAGAGTTTTTGAGAGCTTTGGCCTCCAACTTAAATTTAAAATAATGTTACTTTCAGAATTTTTTTTTTATTACTTATCTATACTTGAATTATGTTGATTAATAAATGATTATACGACACAGATTTTTTATTTACAATTAAACCTGAAACTAAACCTCATATGGCGCCTACTTACTAAACTCGACGGAGCCCCGCTTCGCGGGGCTCCTACTTTTGGGTGGTTTAAAAAAAAAACCTAACACGAAGACTAAGGCGGGAGCTCCGCTTCGCTTCGCTCCCGCCTTAGTCTTCTAACCTAACCTATCCGAGTCGGATTGCTCTGAGTCGGGGTGTTAAAGATAATTAATTTCGACCTAACAATATTATGTATTATTTTCATAATTATATCAAATTTTGATTATGTCAAGAGTCGATTATGAGACGTGTTACTTATGGAAACTAATTATTATGATATATGTTGCTATGGAAAGTCATTTTATGGCAAATAAAAGTTATTACTGTTGAGTTGTTAAGGCAAACGTTATTAGTATAAATGATAATAGTGCAAGTAAATATTATGATCGGGGACGATTATGGCAAACAATATTAGTGCAAATTAATTTATGGCAAACGAGAGAATACCGTTAGGAGTGGGTTCACGTCGGTAGTATAATGGGTAGGATTCAAACCCGTGACCTCATGATTGCGAGCCCGATGCCTTAGCCATTAGGCTACCACCGCTTCAAATGACTGCCTCGGTGGCGCAATGGCGTAAGTAGATACGAGTCCTGCTCCAGAGGTTACAGGTTTGATTCTAACACGTGACACAATTCTGTGTGATCTACAAATGAAGTTTCTTGTTCTTTGAATTTGAGAAAGATTTGAAAATTTCTAAAGTCCTCGCGACACAGGGCTCGTGCCCTAGTCTTTAAATAATAAAAATACTGGCCAAGTGCAAGACGTTTCACATTTTTAGTGTTTCACAAAATAACAATATAGAGAGAGCGATGTGACCTTAGCGTAAGAACACTCTGTCAAATATACAAGTCCATACGCCAGTTAGCACAAGACACCATGAGAACTGCTGGCTCCGAGCTCATACATCATAATATCGGCGAGCATCGGTGGTGACGTCACACGTGTCACCGTGCGCTGCGGTCACTGGCGTACATATGGACAGACTTGTGGGTCTGCTTTATGTTATGACAAAATACTTAGATATAGTTATTAGTATAGGACGTGTACACACAATGGAATAAACGCAGTGACGAAAGTGTTGTGGTAGAAAGATGCAAGATGTTTGGAGTAAACCAAGAATTTCTTCTAAGATAACATTCGCAACCATTTCCATAGTTCTAATTCTCTACGTGATTAAATATGTAAATAAACATATGTTTAACGAAAGCTTCTTGATTTTAATCATAGAAGATATAAGAATAGCCGGTATAAGTGAAGATAAAAATAATCGAATAAAACTATCGTTCCACTCAACGAAGTGACCCGATCACGCGGCACGCCGGACGCCGGACGCATCGGCTCGCTAACGTGACAATTAAAAATGCAATAAATAAATTAATTGTACAATAAATAACAGAGATAATTCTTTCTGGTCACGCCGTTGCGCCGTTTATTTGTTTAATCTAAATGCTAATTGTCCACGCCGGGGACGCGTCTGCCTCCCCTGCCGGGGGGCGGAGGAGAGTGGGGCACAGCGACAGGCAGACGGAGAGGATGAATGGGTGCATCCCGGACAGCGGCCGCTGCGCGCTGGCAGGTAGCCGGCAGTCGGTACAGTCGGTACAGTAAACAATTTGACGTTGTACTCTCTCGCAAACAGAGACGTAGCCGCTACATATTACTGCGAGCTTTTGAGCAAATTTGGTTAATCATATCGTGTGATCGTTAGCGTTGTGTGATGTATATTAAGTATTGTTATTATAACAAAGCAGTGTTGTACAGTTATTTCGAACTGCACAATAATTTAACTTCACCGTTCATATTCTTTCACTGTAGTTTATCATACGACTCAGTCGTCTATATATATATATATATATATATATATATATATATATATATATATATATATATATATATATATATATATATAAATGAATCCCTATTTCTCTTGGTCACGAGGTAACTAGAGAACAACTTTACCAATTTCTTTAATTATTATTTTTTTTTTATTTTCTAATACTCTGTAGAATTTCCCTACGTAAAAAAAGAAAACAAAAACATGGACAGCTAGTTATTAAATGATAAAACCAATGTTACTATTTTAGACGCATTCAATTCGTCAAAATATACAGGTAAACTACACATTTATCTCAATACTTTGTAAAACACATAGACAGTGAGGTATTAGGCGCGTGAACGTGGAGGGTAGCGGAGAGCAGGAGTCGAGTCTCGAATTGAGGTAATGCGATAAGCCCGCGTATGTAAACTACGCCGCGTCCCTCGACTAGTTGAATAACACAAAGCGTGTATATTTATGACGATATCGCAACGATATCGCATCACAGAGCCCCCGAGCTAGGAGTGGCCGCGCCTCACACCGTCACGTATCTGCCCAGGGTCCTTGTTTACGTTTTTTAAATAACGTAAACAAGGACCCTGGTGACATGACTCACACGGAAACTAATCTAAATAAATAATCGTGCAAAGAATAGAAGAAAAGAAGGAAAAAGTAACGTTTATACATTATACAAACAAACATTACAAAAAAATATGTGTATACTAATATTATAAAGCTGAAGGAATTATCTATTATTATCTATAATTATCGAGGAAGGCTATATAACATGACGCTACGACCAATAGGAGCGTAGCAACAATGAAAAATGTTGCAAAAACGGGGAATATTTATGCAGACGAAGTTGCGCGGGTCAGCTAGTGTAATCCTATCGTGTCTCATTTAAAAATGGATCTGCATCAAGAACATTTTCGTGCGATGGTTTTCTACGATTTTAAATGTGACCTAATGTGTCATTTGATAGACTTCATATGACTTTTATGGATGAAGGACCTTCAAAAGCAACCATCTACCGTTAGCATAGCGAGTTAAGTGCGGTTGAACAAAGGAGTGGGCGTCCTAAGACGGCAGTCACGGAAGAAAGTGTTAAAATAAGAAAAGTAAAAAATTGTTAATAGTTGACCTGTTAAAATATAAGGATCTTCTACTGGTCGAGCTCCAATTCAAGTTAATAAAATAATTATTGTTGTTAAAGATCAAAATAAAATAGTTCAAGAAAACAGACGAATTACATACAAAGACACTCAGCATACACTGCAGATTGGTTCGGTAAGCGTTCACGAGATTCTACCTTCGTTCTCAGTGTTTCGCGCTGGGTGCCGCACAATCTCACCGAAGCTCAGAAGCAGACCCGTGTGGAGTGGTGCCGTGGTATGATTCAAAAATTTCAAGCAGGCTCGTTTTGGCGCGTTTACAACCTTGTGACAGGTAACGAATCCTGCATTTATCAATATGATCCAGAAACAAAGCACCTGCCGACAGTTTGGCTGTTTCAAAACGAACCAACGCCTACGAAAGTAAAGTGATTGAGAAGCGCAGGGGAAAATATTGATCGCTAGTTTCTTCACTTTGACGGGCTATCTGGTTTCAATTTCTTTACGAGACCAAAGCAGTATCAACGCCAAATATATGTAGGTATATCACAAAATGTCTGCCAGAAGTTTTGTCTCCAATGAGCAACAAGCGACTGAACACCGGGCTCCGCGGGGTACTGCTTCACCTTATCAATGCGCCCGCGCATTCTACCCTCAAAACGGCTTCCTGGACTTCCTGGACACCACACCGGTTAGAGTTTTGGGACATCGTCCTTACAGTCCTGACTTGGCGCCATCTTGGCAAAAATCTGCTAAAAGTGATACAGTTTTTATCGCTGGAAGACGCACTAGCAGCGTTAGAAATGGTCTGCGGCGGACTGGGAAAAATGTTTCGAAAATTTGTTCAGACGCATGAATCTTTGTATAGAAGCAGGTGAGTGGAGTGAATTGAGTTCTTTGAAAAGATTTAATAAAAATATTTTATCCATAGAAGTTAGTTGTTTAGTTTCTCAAAACTTTGTCAGTGCCCCACGTTAAGCGAAGTGAGCAGCGAGGCTCGTGGTCGGTGTCAACGTTCTATGGTCGGTGCAATAGGCGTCACGTCGGCCCACGATCTTCTCTTTATTCAATACTCGTTTAGCATAAACTGTTTACCCGGCGCGCTCGGGCCGAGGCCGCCTCACCGCGCGCCGCTTCACAGCCTCCACGAGTGACAGAACGCCTTTTGACGGGAGCGACGCGACGCGACGAGTTCACCTTGTACTCACCAAAGGAATTTTAAATCGCTTATTTTGTTATAGAAGTACATACTAGTTTTGTTATGAGAGTTTAATTTAATAATTTCAAATTATCGAGAGATAAGACATACAGGTAGATAAAGCGTCAAAATGAAGCTGCAATTAATAAGTTAATAATGTCTAGCGATTAAGTGATTGTTATCCATTCATTTGGTAGCGTCGTAGAGTGGACGGATACCGGTGACGTAACGTCACTACTTAGGTACAATTTGTCAAGCTGCGCCTCGGACGAGGATTACTGCTCAATGTACGTCCAGATTAACAAGATTAAGAGATACTTTTCCTAAGCTTTACTTAACAATACAGCTTTTATTACACGAAAGTGTTTACGAGCGTTTTATAAAAGTCAACGACAAGACAAACAAATATTATAAAGAAATAAACATCGTTAAAGAAATTCTATTTTATTTATAAATGATGCGCTTGGAACTGACAGTTACGACAACGGCTAGTCAGTCTAGGAGATATTGTAAGTTCAGAAGTATGCGGACACTCTTCTATTGCACTATAGAAGTAGGTACAGTGTCATTTATCAATTATAGTTTTTAAAGATAACTGGGAATAGGTAGGTATGGGATTATGGATCTCATATTACTAGCAACCCACGACTTCACGATTTTGGCTGCCTTCAATACATTCAACAGTTTTAGACTTTGGCAAATAAATCGCCTCCAATTACACATAGCACACTGTCTGATGGCCATAACGGAGAGTAGCACCGAGGTGTGAGTATCGAGGAGTATTGAGTATTAAGCGGTTACATCATGGCGAAGGCACAGAACTCGTGATGCGTTTAGGGTGTGGTGTTTTAACCATGAAAACACGACCAAACATTCAATATAAAATAATAAGGGTATTAAATTAAAATAGTGAAATTATAATGAATTGTAAGTACAAAATAATAATAATAAAAGGTACTGGAATTAATAACGTTAAACTAACATTGTAAAATAAAAAGATGTCGTTGCAATTAAAAAATGGGCGTGGGCCGACTATGCTCGTCACTATTTTTTTTACTGCTTGTCCGGAGAAGCATGTGCGCACATGCTTCTTCGGACGCATGTGCGCACACTCCGAAGAAGAAGATGATCACGGAAAGGCAGCATCTTCCAAAATGAAGACGTATGGTGAAGTCAATATTTTCTGTTTATAAGCCAATATGAGTGTCCATGTCACTTACGAAACAGCCGAGCCGCAGATTTTAACTACGATGTAGAGTTTGTAGAGAACTTAAGACTAGGTATCACGCAGAACGCTATACGTCATGATGAGAATTAAATAGTATTAGGTTAGGGCGTGTAGAGTTAGGAGTTTGACTCTCCATAAGATCTGATAACTTTCTTAGAGTGGTAGCAATATGAACCTACTTGTATTGGCCTACCTACTTGTCTATTTGTATTATAATGTATTTGATGGGATTTGTATTTAGTTTGAATTAATAAAACTTGATAAATAACGTTACTAAGTTACACTCGGAACGTGTTCCATAGTTAAGGCTTTCAAAAGGACAATTTTTACTCCTAAAGTTGGAGTTACAAGAGCTACAAAGCAGCAGACCTACAAAGCTCTGGCGACCGAAGGGATGATTAAGCCAAAATAGATTTGAGGATCCTATGGGCACCCTAGGTGTTCCACTTTCTCGAACCAATTTAGGCAAGCAATAGAGAGAATTTAAACCCACGTTCTGCTCGCGCTGAGCTTTCTAACGATTTGGTACCAATGTTTTTCTGTAAGTATATGTTATTATCTATTGCTCGGGATTTCATCCTCGTGGATGATTTTTCTCTCTTAAGGGTTGATTTTCCAAAAACTCTTAAATACTTGTTTGTTTATTTAAAACCTAAATGCTAAATAAATACAAATTTCCACAGATCTGGCTTAAAAAAAAGCAGAGTTGCATACAAATTCCAAACTTGTACTAGGACTAAAAGTTTGATGTTTGTATGCAACTCCGTCATTTTTAGGGTTCCGGAGCCAAATGGCAAAAAGGGAACCCTTAGTTTCATCATGTCCGTCAGTCTCTCTATCTATGTGTCACAGGCATTTTACTCAAAGATTACACAAAGAATATTTATGAAATTTGGTGAAAAGATTTCTTGTAGTTTGATAGCTAAATAATAAATGTATATATATTTAAGGGCAAACATCAACGTGTAGCACATCATTAGGCAATTCTTTTAAAAACATTTTAAGGTTTTTAATAAACTTTTCTGATTAGGTAAATATTTTTGGAAATAATCGCTTCAAAACTTGCATAAAATTCTATCCCCTACTTTCGAACCGTGTGACCAAAAGATATGACAAAAATATAAAAGATAACACTAAGCGAATAGGTTATTGCCAAAAAACTGCGTTTCTCAACAAAAGGGCGTAAATGCCATGAATATACGCTCTTCTCCTGGTTCAGTTATTCAAATCGGATTGTATATGGCAACGGCTCCAGCACCCTACACTGAGCATGGTCCGACATTCTCTTACCGGCTTTTATGCTAGACCGTGGTTTAGACACTGCGTTGAGGAATCAATCAGTCTGATTACATATGTACCCCAAGGATTTCAAAAACTAATCTGTAACCTACTTATCAAAATATTACCAGAAATAATAGTTAGCATGATCTCTTGAAATCACTACATTGAATGAGGCTAGGTTCTCGGGCAGAGTCTCGGGCAGACTTGGGACGAAAAAATCAGCAATTATGACGAATCAATAGCTACACGCAAATTTCTATATAATCTACAGTCCAACTTGTACCTTTCGTTTACTCATGAACTCCACGCTGTGACTTATACCCATACGTAGTGATTATTTTTCCGTCATTCGAAAAACCTACAGACGCGTCTTAAAACTGTTAACCATTCTCAGGATGTACCCGTCAAAGAGAATCGATAGTTACCCGTCACGACTTAAAGGTTTCGCATAGACAATACGAGACACTCGCAATGCCTCCACCCTAAAAACACGGACGAATGAGCGTGAGCTACACACAGTGGGTAGATCCGCACAGAAAAAATCACTGATGATAACAAAAATTGGCCAAGTGCGAGAGGTACTTGTGCACCGAGGGTTTCGTATATGTGCAACAGGGATAGTCGCACATGTACGGAACCCTCGACTTTTTGTCAGGGCCTACCCGCTAAATCCGCCACTTTTCTTTGTTGCAGTAACTTGCATCCTCGCAGGCGGAGCCGTTGGCATAAGCTATTATGTGCGTAAGTATGATATTATAGATGATATGATATTATATTATATTATAGGTAGAGCATATTTTAAAGTTAAAAATATATAAGATCAATGTTTTTTTATTATTTCTCACTACAATCTACTAGAATGCGACAACGGCAAAACATCGTAGACTAAAAATATTGGTTGTCGAAGTAGGGTAAAAGATATTGCATTTGAATGTGTAGACTGATTTTAGTATTATCCCTACACTGTCACTGGTTTATAATAAAACTACTGTAATAAAAGTTTACAATGGAATAAGTAAAAGAAAGTGTTCAAAAAAAGCATAACACATTGGGAGCTGTTGTCATTTCACAGGGACTTGTTAAGTGTTTAGACAGTAAAAAGCACAAAAATGTTGTGACAAACACACAGGTCGGTTTGACCCTTCCGCGAGTGCTACAAAGTTAAGCAATAAGCGTTACAAAGCGAGGCGAGCGCCGTGTACTGCACATAAAGAGCCGGCGCACATTATACGAACAACGCTCGCTAAACAAATTAGTTGCGGCGAAGTTTGTCCACCGCCGAACGCAACGCGCCGACCAAATGTCTCGTGTGAAATATCAATTACCACTTGTATTTTAAAATTTCCATCTTAATGAGATTCTTTAACATTCAGACAATAATTGTTTTAAATTATTGTACCTATGTCTGTTTACTAACTGGGAAACGGTTTCGTCTGTGTGAATCTTGATCAACTAGTTACTAATTGCTTTTTGCTCAATATTCTTTAGCAGTCTATGAAAACTATAAACAAGGTGTAATTCGATTCGGAATAGAACGCAGATGATTTTCGTACATAGTCAAATTTCCTCGCAAAAATTGCAAAAGTTAAGTTAAAAGGTTTGTTTTTTTTACAAATATCTTATTAAATATCTTATTACTTATTAAATTTAAAAATACGATTCCACGTGTTAAATGATTTCATGGGTTAAATTGTAATAAGTGACAATGTTTGAGATGTACCCACATATTTAAATTTTTTAAGTGACTGTGTTGCTATACTAAACTGCTATATTGTGATAAGGGACAGTCTTATACCATCATCCGTAGGGACAGGTACCTACGATCCGATTCAGATTACCTATAGACTTATAGTTGGTTCTTTTGTGTTATTTTATTATTGTGTACTGTATATAGACATTGACTATTAACAATACATTGCAATGTGTTGTGATGTGATTTGATGAATACTGTCTTGTGTGATACTTATCAGCCGTCATTCAGCGATATGATTGAGAATTGGTATCTAGTATCTATCTTTACAAAGTATCTTTATCATATATTGTAATTATACCTAATCGTAATAATAATATTAATATAAGTTATCATCACGAATAACTACCGGAAATATATCCGGAGGGATGGCACTGTTGTCGTCCCTGTCACTGATCCGGTGAGTCCCTCTAACGTCTTGCTAACGGCGAGTACTTGCACAGACACTATGAAGTAGCAAGTTAATCCACTAGCATCTTGCTCCAAATCACCACCTTGTGGACATTGAAGTACCGTACTACAGGTACATTGCTGAGCCACTTCTTGAAAATAGTCATATCACATTGTACTGAGATCGCTCTATCATCACAGACAGGACTGTTGTCGCCAACAAGCCAACAAAGCCGAATAAGAGAAAAATAAAATATATGGATCTGGCACACGAGATTGTCGACATGTGGGATGTTGATTCGGCGACCATTGTACCAATAGTCGTATCCGTTAATGGTCTGATTGCTAAGAGCCTCGACCAACACCTTGTGAGGTTCGCGTTAGGTGGTTGGATCAAGCGATGATCTTGATGCAGAAGGCGGTACTTCTGGACACGGCCCACATTGTGAGGAGGTTCCTTTCTCTGGGGTCTTCCTGACTCTTTTCCTAGCCATTAGGTCTTCTTGGAACCAACATTAGAACATCTACTTACTCCTAAAGCCTTGATACAACCAGATCGAATAAGCACCGCGATCCCAAGGAACTCGCACTTCCTTGGGAAGTACGAGTTCCTTGGGAACGCGGTGGATGACGTCACGATTACCATAAAATGATATCATGTGGAGGCTAAATTCGACTTTGACGGACATGTCTCGGTGTCGGAGTTGGGAAAGGCCGGTACTCCTACGGTCGTGGGTTCCCATAAGTCCCGCTTCATTCGATTTTTTAATCCATTCATTTAAAATCATATGTACACAATTAACATAAAAATGCTAGATTACCTACTAACTATCAATACTGAACTTATTGATAAAGTTAGATTGCAACTGATCGATTAGATGATTCAAATATCGTGACACAGTAGTAAATGTAGTTCCGGGATAAGTCGTAGTAGTCTACAATGAGCCGTAGTCCTTCTACGATGAGACGTACAATAAAAGCTTTTATAACTCGCTGCAACTTCTTTGTGAAATCTAGCTCAAGCTTTAACATTATTTGTTATTTTTATTAATCACTTGACTAATTATAGTCAAGTGATTTATAGCGAGATGCTATAGCATTAGTTAGTTATTGACTGTTTATTGACTTATTGGACTGACTGACTCTACATAATAATATTTGCCCTTATATACTAAATTATAACAAAAGATTTACAATACAAATAGTGGGGTCTTAGACTTGCTTAGCTAGCAGAACACATACGTTTGTCTTCCTATTAATTGTAATTAATATCCCACCAAATACATTCTGTAAAAAACTAGCCAAGTCTCGATGGAGCTACTTGCCAAGTCACACAACATTAACTATAATAATAAAGAAATCGCTTGTAAGGAACCTTAGACTTGGCATGACTTTGTCTAGATTTCATTACTTTTTAGAGATAAACAAGCAGATCCATCGAGACTTGGCTAGTTTTTTACAGAATGTTTTTGGTGGGATTTCACTTATTTTAGTAGAAACGTATATTACTTAACGGCATATTGTTTTTTTTTATTAGATTTTCTTATTTGACACATTTTTTTTTATTAGTAGTTTTTTTTATTATCTAGAAAACTAAGAGTACTAAATAACTAATAATTAAATAAAGTAAGACAAGCTGAGGGTTCTTCATCAGATACTTCAGACCATCGATTTTTGACATCAAATGAAGAAGCAAACAAAGTTGAATATTTTTTGTAAAGGCGGTATGTCGATCTTTAATAGTTTGGTTGGGCTCTTGTGTTTTCAAATAAGGGTCACCAGGTACCCCAGATGATCGATTATGCTAGTTTTTATAGTTTTCCCTTTATGTGGCCATTAAATCCTAATTTCAGCAATTTTCTCTGTACCAAATTTCATTTCAATTTGATGATTATGATTGAGTGAGTGAGTGAGTGTCATAAATGCGAAATTTTGCTTTCGCTTAACTTCGGAACTAAATGACCTACAGACTTGATTTTTTTAGCAATTTAGAAGTGTGATTTTATAGCTTACTGGATGACGAATATTTCTGCGTTCTGGTCTTATCCAGAGGTCCTAAAATAGGGGTCTGAAAATGCGGCGAAATGGTTCCAGTAAAGGATGGTACGGCAGTGTTTGCTTCGCGATTGACTTGGCGGGGGCACTGCCGTGCCCCCCGATAAATAATATTATTGTCTATTTAATTACATAAAAGTAAATTCCTATGGCTATACGCCATATGATTAATAAGACTATTTCAGCCTAGTTAACAAATGTTCTATATTAATAGGGCATTTGTTAACTAGGCTAAAAAAGTCTACTAGTTTCTGTACAAATGTCGATGTTGACAAATGTCTTTTTGCCCTTCTTAATGGTATAATTTTCAAAAATCACCTTTTTAGCTGATGTCTCCTACTAAAAGTTACATATCTGAAAGCTTTTCGAGATTGTGTTTGAGTGAATAAGTAAATGTGTAACTTTCGTTTTTATATGTAAGGTTGTATTTTATATGTATGTTATTTGACTAGCAGACAACCGATGAGGTGCAGCCGAAAAAATGACATTTCTACATTAAACCTTTAATCGTTTCTTTTTTCGGTTTATTCTCACAAATTTACCACCAAAATTGAGTACCTACATAATTACATTCTTGTTAAAACTCAGATTAAGTATAACAAAATAGCAAGACAGATAAGATACGTCGTTGTAACAGACAGGAGGAATGCAGTCTTGCAACCACGCTGTAACATGATTAGCACTAAGATGAATTTAGCTGTCCGCTCCCCTAATATAGCCAATTAGTTGCGCCATAAGATGAGCCCCGAGTGATCTCGTAGCACTCGTAGCTGCTACGGTGCCACGTAACAGCTACACAACTAATGTAGTATAGTATATTAAACTAATGCACGTGCTACAGACAACTTGGTAGACAACATAGCTATAGAATGCTAGAATGCGCAATCTTGTACATCAAAGCTAAATAAATTGTAGTACTGATAGATACATTCGTTAGTACTGATTATGAAAGTCATAGCAAAATAATCTACGATGAGACGAGTTTGTGCTGCCGCAATTTCGATGTTTAATGCCTGAATAACCTTAGTCGTTTCAAATTTTTCCGTAGGTTGGTCGCTGTACTAACGAAAGAAAATTTACCGATGGTCCGGTTAACCAGACTGACACAACTGTAACACGAACAATAAGTAATTATGTATAGCCATTTATTAATAGTTATATGTTTTTTTGTGTAGTGATGTGTGATTTTTATTTGAATGATAATAGGACCTAATGAAATTCAATGAAAATTATTCTCTACTCGGTTAATATTAAGTAGTAGAAGTTTCTTACTACTTAATATTAGCCGAGTGTGTGTACAGGGCAGTTGAGACTTTTTTTTAAATAGCCCACAATTGGTCAAGGCCGAGGCTTTTTCATGTTCGAGAGTATATCTAAACATTGCATTCTAAGTTCATAAAAAATATTACGTACAATACAGTCGAAGGCAAATACAATTTATGTGATTTTAATTTATTTTTTTCACCAAATCTGTACCCGTCTTTTGAATTAATTCTATTTTCTGTTGTTAATATACCTACTATATAAATTTATTTTGCTTTTGATTATACTTCTGGTTAACTGCGAATCTGGTGAGTTGAGAATCTGGTAAGTTGCGAATCTGGTGAATCGAGAATCTGGTGAACTGCTCCTGAGGGATGATTTTGAAGTAAAATGACTAGAGACGTACGAGTATATTATCAGAAATATGAAAGGAAGTTACGAATAAATATATTCGTACATATTGTAAGTTCCATGTTTCAAAGGCTTTATCTAAAGTTTGTTTAAAGTGCGCGTAGAATTAGCCGAAGGTTGCGTGGTTGGTGTAACCGCACGTTATGATGAGTTCGCGAGTTCGAGTCCGTACTTAAGCTGCGGTGAAAACATTTTACTGTTCGTTATTGTGTGCGTGCTACTTCGCGACGAGGGAGACCCGGGAGAGATTAAGGATGTTATACATTGAATCAGATACAAATTTTACTTAGTTTTGAGACAATTTTTTCTCCCATGCTGGCACCATCACTTATATTGTCTTTCATAATTTGATTATTTATTTAAAAATTAATAATTTATTATCAAATACGTAATAAAATAACATCACGAAGCAGTAAAATTAATTCCGTAGTAAACTGTTTCCGATTGCCCGACGTTTTTAGTACTAGAAAGTTATAATTTGGCATGAATATACCTACATATTAGTTACACCGAAAAAATGGTGAAATAAAACCTTGAAGAAAGAAACCGGTCAACTTTCTTTCTTTCTTTAAAAGAGACGACTCCCGCAGTAGGGTACAAGCCCAGTGTCGCGGGGGACTTTACAAACATACAAGTCACGGACACAAAGTACACCCAGAATCGGAACAATAATTTGTGGATCACACAAGTGGTGTCCCGTGTGGGAATCGTATCCACGACCTCTTGCGTGACAGTCGGACACACTCCCACCGCACCATAGAGGCAGTGGGAGTAGGACTCGTGCACTGAGGGTTCCGTACAAAGTTATAGTTGTGTAAATAGTTCGTTCGGTTACCTAAAGAAGCATTTCAGGTCTCGGTAATGTACGACCCACATTGCTAGTACCTAATTTAAAAAGAAATCTGTAGTTGAAAAATTACTCCATTGAGTAACAAATCGTGTAAAAAATACGAAATAAGTCATGTATGATGATATTTTATTTGTTGCTAACACTTTAAGGACTCCGGAGGGTCTGGAATAAATAAATTATTATTATTAAATTTAACTTTTGTTCACATTTTTGTTTCTATACAGATTCTTTCTTAAATTCAAAACTCAATTATTTACGTAACGCATCTGTGTTTAGGTTACAGAAATACATGTGGTCCAAATTTTAACATAATCGGTCTAGTAGATTCGGAGCAAAGCTGCTGTGACAAACGGACAGACAGAAACACAAGGGATCCTATGAGGGCTCTGGAACCCTAAAAACACCATGACTAAAAAGAGGGGATATGATCTTTTTCACGTATACTCCATTCTTTTAAATATATTTTGAGGTTGTTAAGACCATTTTACGATTTAGGGATCTGTTTGTGAAATATTATGCTTTGAAGTGATATTTTCCTTTAGGGTCAAATGTCTTCACTCTCTGCCAGCTAAGTAGGCTTCACAAGTTCGCGAGTAATTGTCGACCAAGTAACAATATTTTTCATTCGAAGTCCATTGAAATGACTTATAATATAACATTGTTGATAATATGAAACAAAAGCAACAGAAAACCAACTTTTTAGTCGGTATAACTGCGATGGGCAACTATGGCCAGTATTATTCACACTAATTCTTTTAATATGTGTTATGGAGATCGTTTAAACCTTATAATCAGACACTATGTTAGGTACATACATATATACGAAAAAGATAAATCGATCTGTTGATACGATTCAATGAAATTCTATGCCATCTTTATTTATAGGTTGGCTTTGCGATCGCTCGATGAATGTGTGTTCTCCTTAAGTTGTAAGTCTGATGTAACAGACCGCGGGCCGGAGTCGGCACAACTCCGAAGACAACGGCTTTCTGAGGCCGCACCCCGCCGCGCAGCCCGCATCTGCCCCGCACAGCCTGCGGCGGGGGATACTCAGTCAACATACCTCATTGTATTCATCGATAATAATAGTTTTCATTTACTTTTTTAGAACCATATTATAAACAAAATTCACAATAAAACAACCTTCGTGGTATATTAGCTTTATTCGAGTAAAACATAAGACGACTTTATGTTCAAACAACGCGCTAAGTGCAACGGAGAGCAAAGCCTCAATGGTGTATACAAGTGAAGTTGAGAGATTAGGGCACGCACACACTGACCCATATGCATAAAGGGACTTAACGCTCTCTCCTTGTTATCGCCGCAACCTTTATTTACTCAAAGATTATACAACTGCTTAACTAGGATTAGCTCCGTCTAATGTGTGCGTCGTCAACATACGATGAAGAATGTGTCGGCTCTTTATTTGCTTATAGGTGTTGTCTATCTAATGGATGTTAGATCGACATCTAATGACGATAATATCGGAATTTGAGAGATCAAAAATAACATGCCGTAGGTATATTATTTAACGTTTACCTAAATTGGTCTTGGTTTGCATCAGCGCTCACGTTAAGGCTACATGTGAAGTCATAAGACTGACACCAATGTTACCTATAGTTCAAATTCGCAACACAAACGGTTTCTAAATCTCAATCATCTTAGCTCCGGCAGCCGAGTGTATGTGTGTGTTGCAGTTAACGGGATTACTCTAGTGTTTGAGGAGCGAAGCACACCCGCCACGCCGCGTCGATTTTATTTTAAGACGTGTCCACGGTTGGCCATCTCCAGCTCAACATTATTAAGAAAATGAAGGAAGTAAATAATATAATCGATTAATATGCGGTCAATAAATCAGTGTTTAATAATCAATTGCGATTTATGTCAAAACAGAATCTATCGGCTGTTTTCAAGCTTTACAAATATTACCTTTTCATATTTGTAAAAAGGTAGCTTTAGCTATAAAACTAGTAATTTATGTTAGTAACACTTTAGATGTTAAAGTTAGCGCAATCAGTTCGCCTCATCGAGATGGCCGACTCAGTCGTCAGCTCGTGAGACACGCAAATGAGGAGCGCCTTATTGAAGTGGTACGTAATTTACTTAATCCTAATCACAGCGTAACACTAACACCGGTTACCTTGTGTTGTGTGAAGCACGAGCCCGCTTTGTGGAGAACGAGAGATTAATTAAGAACTGGTAATTTTATCGCACTGTAATGTCTGGCAAAGTATAAAGCAATTAATACGTGTTACGAAACAAAGTAAATTTAGTGTTCGGATCGTGACAAGTCTTATTAAAAAGTGAAAGGAAGCTCAAGTTGTTCGACCAAACGGCCACTAAAGCGAGAGTTGATCAATGGAGCAGATCTTGATTTAAAACAATACATAAATCGTCACAACACTCTTGCTACTTTTGTCATAATAAAACGCACCCGTCACAATTTCCATAACACTGCATTCCTCGACGAGTTATCGTTGAAAGTTGACCGGCTCTCGTCACCCAGGGGACAGGTGATGCTGTCATTCATCACTGAGTAACAGGGACGCCGCTAGGGGGGACGGAAAGCGGGGAGAGGGGGAAAGGAAATAGAAAAACTTGGCTCGTTTACAATGAGCGCGAGTCGCGAAGGTATTATCTTTACGATGTTCATCCCGGTAACGACTGTATTTGTTACAAGTTTATTGTATGGCTCAGAAAAACGGGTCAAGCGGGAGTTGTGCGGCTCGTTCGTAATAATCAAAACAAGTAAGTGAAATGAATACGCCACTTGTAGTGTTTCTTTGAAAGTTGCGACGGAGGAAGCTCGCTTTGTACTAAGATACATATTGCGGCGCAAATAAGTTATATTCAAAATTAGGTGCGTGACGTGTGAACCTCAAAATTATTTTGTGGTAACTGTATGATATAAATATACCAAGTGTCTTTAAGACGCCAACACATAAATTTGTTAAAGTCCATCTAGGCCGGATGGAGTGTGGGATCGCATCATCAAATGAAACCCTATAACCGATAACAAAAATTAAAATAATTATGTTTCTGAACTAGAATAACCGTCAGACCGTGACATTATCTTTCTGTGCACTGTGTGCCAATAGGAGGAGTGAACAACGAATTGCATTTACTAATTGTCAGCAGATAGACTTTGAGTTGCTTTTCCTAATCTCTCATAAAGGACATTTCGTAACTTCAAGCGCTACGTTCTAATCATACAAGTTTAGTTCTATGGCACACAAGTAGGTAATGATATTGAAAACAAAATATGACTTGATGAAATGTCTCAATTGTGGCCTTATCAGCAGAGTCCTTAACGTTAAATTAGTAGTATAGAGATCTGTAAAGTTGTATTTGTACGAGTATAGCTTTGTAGTATTCACTTAAGAGATAAGAATAGTTGAAGGTGTGCGGGCATACGGCACAGCGAGCACTCGACTGTGTCACCGACTGCGGGCGGTGTGTGTGCGGGAGTGCGGTGCATCGCTGCACAAACATCGGCGCCTGCTTGCCTGAGTCAACACGATACGAGCCGACGCCGCCACCGCCGCCCACTCGCCATACCGACAATAGTACTGACACTACTTGACGGATGAGCGTTACCGATGCAGATACACTACAACTAACGATGACCCAGTGACTATTACGATACGTCGATACTACACTAGACTACCGTTTTACTAGAAGCCCTACAGGCGAGAATGCGATGGTATTTTTAGGTTTATAACACACAATGGATCTCACTGTCTCTTTAATAAATAACTCCTCAACGCAAAATAAATAAAATGAATTTTGCAAAATACAACGGTACGGTTTGACCGGCGATGAGCGCCGGTAGCCCACGGCCGAGGGTTGTGTTTGTAACCGCAAAATGTAATAGAAGTTTTTAACTGGACTTTACAAAGTGGTGGTCACAAAAGTTGGCGTTAAATTGTAAAAGGCTTGTTGCGACACCTGTCCACCGGCACTTATCACCCATTAACCTGTACATATTGTAGACTCGGTACGCGTCACTCGTGCTGCCTCGTTACCTACTCGTACGTCCTAAACTAACACTTTATTGTCCCATACACTCTCTAGGTTAATTAGAGTACCGAATTATTATTGGACAGAATCGTTTTGCAATAAAATAATAATATAATCTATCTTTGGTATAAATAATCTTTTTCCGCCGGTACACGTTTCCTGTCACAATTTACAAGATTGCCACGTAATATACCAACACACAAACTATATACCATACAATTCAATAATTGTTGAGCAATTTTCCTCGCGAGCTCGTCCGTCTCTCGAAATAGCGTAGTGGAGTCGACTCATAACTTACATTCCGCCAATGATAAGTGCGTTTTTTATCCTCCGTACAAATCTGATATGAGGAGCAATCAGGGAGAGTGGTCGGCCGCCTCGCGCCAGTTAATATGTATTATGTTGAATGTGAGCGGACATATCTGTAGCGTTTTATTTACTTGTATGTCACTGTCATGTAAACGTCCGACCGTCCGACTCACTAGGTACCTACCGCTTGTCATGGCATCAATGCGCGACAAGTGCTGCTAATTCGACTCCAGTTTAGGACAAACTATTGTGTGGTTCATGAATTATTCGAACCCAATCTAACGCAATAGGTTTTTTTTTGTTTTTTAATGTACGATAAATTTTATGCTTTTCATTTGATGGGTGTGTGGTTAAATACCTCATAAGATACAATTTAGCAAAGGTAATCTGAGACTAGTAAATAAATATGACTGTTAGCAAGTGGTAAATATGAGGTAAAAATAACAACAGTCTTAACTGTTTTTATTTTCGCTTCACCTGTTGATAGCCCGCGGTCGGGAATTAAACTCAACAGCGGTGAGAACTTTAGCTTATAGTTGAGTTTTTCTTTCTTAAAGTTAGTCTTTATACAGTATAATTGTCTGTTTAGTACAAAAATGGCTGTATGTATAAAAATTCTGAGTCAAATCTTAAGGTAGTCTCAAGATACTTAACGGAATGTGATAGTTCTCAAAATATTTAAATTTATTGGTCTTTACAGGGTGGTCGATGTATAATAATTAATAAATATTTTTTAATAATATAATATTTATTTGATTTCACCACAAACAAAGTTTTAGATTTTGGTTTCTTATTAAGAACAGATTTACATGTTACTACAATTAGAGGTATTGTATTGTATCTGGATAGAGGCCGGGATATATAGCCCGGAAGTCGCTGCGACCTAAAAGATCCATTGTGATGCCTCTTTCTTCCTTAAAGGACATCTCCAAGATTTAGTCTGACCATGTAGTCGACTATGTATCTTGGTGGAGTGACCTTAACGTCGTCAGGTGTGATTAAGTGCCCTCCAAGGTGCTGGCTACTGGTGTGATGAGTTGCCTCGCAGCCACAGAGGATGTGTATAGGAGTTTCCTCATCCTTATGGCAGAATCTGCAAACAATAGTATCGGTGAGACGCATTTGTGCATGTGTTTGTTTAGTCTGCAGTGCCCAGTTAGAGTTCTAGTAAGAATTCTTAGAGGTAGGTACTATAATTATTTGCGGTGACTAGCACCCTTGCTAAGTTATTGTAAATAACTTGTGATAAGGGTGCTAGGTCCTCAACCCTGAATAATTGTACAATAGTAATATTAAATATGAAAGTAACAATATCTTTTCACTTTTGTTCACGTATACTTTATACGTGAACAAAAGTGAAAAGATATTGCAGTACAGATAACAACATTTTGTCGTAAAAGCAAGGATAATAAATTAGAAGATGATTAGGTGTAGGTATATTTTTAAAACTATGAAAGTTTGAATGAACGAGTGCTTCGTGTGTGAGTATATGAATGTTTTGCGTGACAGAGTAATCGACATTATTGTACGTGTGTACCTATATTTATATACTGGTAATGTGTAAATTAAAAAAAAAGAAAATAAAAATATTCAATTCAATTCAATTCAATTCATTTATTTGCTAAACATGGGTACATATTGTGTTAGTAGTTACATTAGGTACTGTTCAATCCATATTTTTACCGTTGTGGTGTGCAAATTTTAATAAAACAATATCTTATAATATATAAATAAAAAAAAAAAAAAAGAATTACAATATTATTATTAAGTGAAGATGAGTAGTATTGGGCATTAAAGAAAGTCAGTTATGTCTTATCCTCGAAATACTCTTGAAGTGAGTAGTAGCATTTATTCACTAGCAGATCATTTAGTTCCTTCTTGAATTTAAAGTTTTCTTCAATTTCTCTAATTGATGCAGGCAGATGATTATAAATGAGGGGTGCCCTACAAAATACGCTCTTATGCATCAAAGTGGTCCTACTTTGAACAACGCACAATTTACCTATGTGGCGTTTTCTTTCTCTTGCAGCAAATAAGTTTTTATTTTGCTTTATAAATAAGGCACATTCGTAAATGTATAAGCTGGGAAAGCTCATTAAATTATATTTTTTAAAATACGGTTTACACGATTGTCTTGCTTTTATGTCGAACATAATTCTTATACAACGCTTTTGGGCTCTGAACGCGAGGAGCCAGTCAGTTGAGTTTCCCCAAAAAATAATTCCATAACGCAGTGTAGAGGAAATATGCCCATGATAGGCTATTATAAGTGCGTCTCTGTTTGTTATATTTTTTAGGTTATAGAGCCCGTATGCCAGCTGACTAACTTTTTTACAGACATATTCAATATGAGTTTTCCAGTTCATTTTTTGGTCAAGGTGTATTCCCAGAAATTTAGTTGTTAGATTCTCTTCAATCTTTTTACCCATATAGTTGACATTGATTGAGTTATTACTATTTGAAAATTGCCTTTGTTTAAAGTTAATGATTTTTGTTTTTTCGAAATTAATATTTAAATTATGTAATGTCAACCATTTAATAATATACGTTAATGAAATATTTATGTCAGATTCCAGTGATGTCAATTTAGACCCAGAATAGAGTACCGTGCAATCATCTGCAAAAAGTGTTATTTTGTTTTTAATATTAATAGGTAAGTCATTGATGTACATGATAAAAAGTAATGGCCCCAACACACTACCCTGGGGCACACCATACTTTATATTTCGTTCTTTAGATTGGTACGTCGTTTCTGTTTTTGTTTGATAACATAATTTAGTTATTTGTGTTATCTGTGTCCTTCCAGAGAGATAAGATGCAATCATTTTATGTGCTTTGCCCCTTATTCCATAGTTATATATCTTCAATAAAAGTATATCGTGTTTAACATGATCAAACGCCTTGGTCATATCCATAAATAGACCAGTTACTGGCTGTCCCTTATCCATATTATCCATAACATCATGTAAGAAAGTGTAAATTGCCATATTTATATTTTTATTTCTTCTGAACCCATATTGCTGTGGCACCAGTATAGACTGTTTTTCTAGAAAATTGTATATGCAGTTAAAAATTACTTTTTCATATATTTTTGCGAAAATTGGTATAAGTGCTACTGGTCTATAGTTCCCTATATTTAAACTGTCTCCCTTTTTATACATCGGTTTAACAATTGCCTTTTTAAGCTTACTAGGAAATATTCCTTGTTCACTACCTAAGTTGATTAAGTAGCTAAGTACAGGTGCTATGTAAGTAGCAACATCTTTTACTACTGAGGTTATTACACCATCAATGCCAGCACTATTTGTATTTTTTAAAGATTTTATAATATTCAAAACGTCAGTTGGTGTTGTTGGACTTATAAAAATTGAGCTACATGTCATACTAGATATGGTATTCTTATATTTTAAATTATTGTCATTGACTATGTTATCCACATAATAATCATTAAAAACATTAGAAATTATTTCAGGATCCGTAATTACTTTGTCATTATATTTTATTTCCCTAATACCTTTGTTGGGACATCTGTTTTTTGCTCTGTTTATAATACCCCACGTAGCTCTCGATTTGTTACGAGACGTTTTAATAAAGTGGTCATTTTGTGATTTTTGTGTTAGCCTAATAATTTTTTTTAATCTCATATTGTATGATTTACACATTAGTTTGTTATGTATGCTAGGATCCTTACGATATTTCCATAGTAAGGCCCGTTTCTTTTTACAACATAATTTAATCCCTTTTGATATCCATTTTACTTTAGTACAGGCATTTATTTTGATTCTAACGTGTGGGAAACAAAGATCGTATATAAGCTTAAATAATTGAAGGAAACAGTCAAACGCTTCATTCGCTTGAGTCTTTTCAAACGTCTCAGAAAACGATATTTGTTTCATGTAGTTTTTAAATTTATTCCTATTCTCGGTTGAATAGTCCCTTGTATTAATATACCAATAATCAAGTATATATCTTTTATTGATAGGACATGTAAGTATTTGTGCTGAATGATCAGATATCGTAAGCTCTGTTAATACTCCTTTAGAACCCCGTATGTTGTGAAACATGTTGTCTATGCAAGTATTACTGACTAGTCGTGTAGGTTGTTGAAATTCTATTTTTAAGTTGTATGATAAAAGAATATTCTTTAATTCCAATGATACCTTATTATTTTTTAGAAGATCTATATTAAAGTCGCCGCAAATTATAACCTTTTTGTTTTTATTTCTACATACATAGGATAAAAGATTTTGTAATTTATCGTAAAAACATTCCAGAGACGATACATCATATTTAGGCGGTCTGTATATGCATGCGATGTATATACCGTGAAAAAGCAACTCAATCACAGAACACTCAAATTTGTTGGCTACTGACAGTTCGTTCATATCTCGTACTGATCGATATTCTACTCCCCTTCTAACTAATATGCAGGACCCTCCATGGCGAGTGTTTCTCATAAACGAAGTTGCTAAATTAAAATTGGATATACTCAGCTGCTGTTCATCACCTACAACCATGTTATGTTCTGTTACACATATTACGTTAATATCTTTTTCCATTTCTTTTAAATAAGCGCTCAACATATCTGACTTACTCATCAACCCATTTATGTTTTGATGAAGTATATACAAGTACTTACTCACGAAAAAAATCATTGCTCTCATCAACACTATTTACTTTAGTAACATTTGACTCAGTTTGTGTTGTTGCATCAATATAATGTGTGAGGTTTTCTGTTTGTACATAAGTATTCATTGTTTTTTTATAAGTCCTTTTAGTTTGTGATTCAATACAATTCAATATATAATTATTAAAATTGGTCTGATATTTTATCCGCCAAACCTCTTTATGTATTATTTTACTTGCAAGAAATTTATTTATATAATTTAGCCTTCTTCTATTATTTGTTATTGTGTCAAGTGGCACAAAAATTGAATTTACATGCTGTGAACACATTTGTTTCAGAAGATTATTTAACATATATTCATTAAGATATTTATTATTGTATAGTTTACCAACTAAGACATTAGTGTGTTTAGTTTGACTTAATATGTTATATAAAGTACATTGTAATTCTAGGGGATTATTATCGTGCGAACCTCCCAATATTATAATATAATCTGACTTGGATAAGTCTTTACCTAAAGAAAGGCATGAACATAATATCTCGGCTAAAGGTGCGTCCGGCTTTATTATTGAAGTAACTTCAAACGAGGTCCCTATTAATCTTTGTAGAGTTTTCCTGATACCGAAGCCCGATTCATCTGAAAATATGAGTATTTTATGTTTTTCCACCGCTTGTGATCCATAGCTCTTCTCTTTCATAGGTTGATTCAGTTGGTTTGGTAGGTTAGGGTTGTGTGTAATTCCGTTATCCATTATTGTTGCCATATCAACATTGTTGTTTTTTTTACTCTGACTTGATGCACTGTAATGTTCACCACTCTCTGTTGACAACGTGTTAGCGTAACTATTGCATAATTTATTCTCTTGTGGTAAATCATTATTATTGCACTGTGAACTGTATCGTACTACGTTGAAAGTCAGTTCTCCAGGGCTTGTTTTAGGCAGTCCTTTTTTTAATGTTGTCGACTTGTAACGTTGTCTATATTGCGGCGAGTAGAATTTTATTGGGGTTCTTATATTGCTTATTTCGTATGCGCCTACGGACTTATACATAGCTAACTTGTGTTTGTATTGTTGCAACTCTTTTTTTGTTGTCTCATTCTCTAGATTTAAATTATCAATTTCACCGTGTGCAATCAATAGTTCCTCCTTTAATTTGTTAACTTTATCCTTGAGACTGACAACTTCATTTGTGTTGCTGCTGCTATTGGGTAAACTCTCGTATGATATTTCTGATTCGTACTCGCTGTCATCAAAGTCTAAACGTTTTTTCTGTCTTTCCTGTGTGTTTACGTTTTCAAAGGAAATATTCATTATTAAATGAAGTCAATAATTCTCAAAAAGTGTACATACGGATAAGTCAGGATCGAACTCGAGACATCGAAATCAATACCAGACCTGTTCCCACCAGGCTAATGTGTCGGTTACAAAGTTGATGAAATTAGTGATTGTTTTCTTCCTTCTTTAAAATGATGTTGCAAGTACTGTTTTATCGACTCTGTCAAGATGTTTGCTGTAGTATTTGCCAATTAAGTAAGATGGCGCTAGCAGTATGTACATTTCATATGGAATGACGGTACATTTTACCAGAATTTAAATTGTACTGACAAGCAAATATTTAATTTTGTTTATATTAGTTATTTATCACGATTAATTTAATTTGATTCACTATAATTTGTACATTATTATACTTGTAATACTTGTAATCACAAAGCACTGCACTGTTATGGGTATATATTAATGTTCATAGGTATCTCATTACTGATTGGTTTGTTATTTTTGATATTCACTTCTTTTAAAAGTTATTCGTCACAGAGTCTTGCTAATGCTTGCACACTATACACTTTATATTAGACAAGTTTTTCGAACATATTTGCACACTATAAATACTTAGAACTATTATTAAGTTTTAAAATAACACAGAGCTCTTATAGAGACGTCTTAACTAGGACTTCAACATGTGACAACATCAATATTATCTTCTTATTTCTAATAAAAGTTCCGTATCCATGTAAGCTACCAGGTAAGCAACCAGGTAGTAATTGCAACTAAGACTAAGCAACCAGGTAGTAATTGCAACTAAGACTAAGCAACCAGGTAGTAATTGCAACTAAGACTAAGCAACCAGGTAGTAATTGCAACTAAGACTAAGCAACCAGGTAGTAATTGCAACTAAGACTAAGCAACCAGGTAGTAATTGCAACTAAGACTAAGCAACCAGGTAGTAATTGCAACTAAGACTAAGCAACCAGGTAGTAATTGCAACTAAGAATAAGCAACCAGGTAGTAATTGCAACTAAGAATAAGCAACCAGGTAGTAATTGCAACTAAGACTAAGCAACCAGGTAGTAATTGCAACTAAGACTAAGCAACCAGGTAGTAATTGCAACTAAGAATAAGCAACCAGGTAGTAATTGCAACTAAGACTAAGCAACCAGGTAGTAATTGCAACTAAGACTAAGCAACCAGGTAGTAATTGCAACTAATACTAAGCAACCAGGTAGTAATTGCAACTAAGACTAAGCAACCAGGTAGTAATTGCAACTAAGACTAAGCAACCAGGTAGTAATTGCAACTAAGACTAAGCAACCAGGTAGTAATTGCAACTAAGACTAAGCAACCAGGTAGTAATTGCAACTAAGACTAAGCAACCAGTTAGTAATTGCCTGTCTACAGGGTGTTTAGAAAGCCTGAATATGTTAAATTAGTTATTAATTAAGTTGTGAATAAAGTGGAAGAAATGTTGAGTCGTGGAGAAGCTACATCTTGTAGGTTGGCACACTTTATCTTTACGTCTTTTGGTAAGTTCTTGGAAGTATGAATAATAAAATATGATAAGTATATAATTCAGCATATTACACGTACTATTACAAATCTTTAAAAAGTCAGAATGTGTCACAATTCATCATCAATGTTGCTAAGGGGATGACTAAACCATTCAAAAAACAAAATTACCGAATTTCTAACTACACTACACATTTCTAACTAAAAATCACACACACACACACACACATCTCTCATTCTAAGACAGCCACTCTCCACCGACACTTTTTATAATATTATACGAATCTACTATCCAGAGTTCGGAGAGGCAATCTGGTAATCTGTAATACAGGTCTCCTTGTACAGATACCAGTCTCTCACACAGTATAAAGTAGCTATAATAATTAAATTAATTGAACTGTTACATATGATGTATAATGTGTGAGAGAGCAAAAATAAAAAACTAGTAAAACTATACAAACTAAATGATACCTACCTAAAAATATGGTATTCTCTCGTTTGCCATAAATTAATTTGCACTAATATTGTTTGCCATAATCGTCCCCGATCATAATATTTACTTGCACTATTATCATTTATACTAATAACGTTTGCCTTAACAACTCAACAGTAATAACTTTTATTTGCCATAAAATGACTTTCCATAGCAACATATATCATAATAATTAGTTTCCATAAGTAACACGTCTCATAATCGACTCTTGACATAATCAAAATTTGATATAATTATGAAAATAATACATAATATTGTTAGGTCGAAATTAATTATCTTTAACACCCCGACTCAGAGCAATCCGACTCGGATAGGTTAGGTTAGAAGACTAAGGCGGGAGCGAAGCGAAGCGGAGCTCCCGCCTTAGTCTTCGTGTTAGGTTTTTTTTTTAAACCACCCAAAAGTAGGAGCCCCGCGAAGCGGGGCTCCGTCGAGTTTAGTAAGTAGGACTATATTATCTTTATTTATATTATGGTAAATAAAAGTTATGGAAAATGGTATTATTGAAAACGAAAATTATAGCAAATACATTTATGGATTTAAATTATTATGACACTTGATCGATTATGACCAATGGAATTAGTGAAAGTCATTTTATGTCATTTCACGATTATGGCAACTGAAGCGTTATTTCTAATGAAATTATGGCAAATACCGGTATGGCATGTGAAATTATGGCATTTTAAATTATGACAAACATTAGTAAACCTAAAAATATATAATTATTTATACATACATATATCTACATAAAAGATTACTCTGCTGAATTTATTAATTTATTTAAAAAAAAAATACAAAAATATACAAAATTTATAAGCATAAATGCAATTTTATCAGTAAATGTCAGCCATTAGTTTTAAAGTAACTTATTCTAATTTATGTTAATAAGCGCATTAAATTTTTATTTAAAAAAATGCAAAAATAGAAGAAATACAATTATTTTAAATAAAACCTAACAATAATAAAATTAAAACCCAATTAGATTGATTAGCCTGGTTCCAAATCTCTAGTGAAGAGACCGTCACACCTGAACGTTAGAATTATCGTACTATGGAGCGTAATTAACGTACGTTGCAAACACAGAAATCCCAAAGAATATGCAGTAAGAGCCGCCGAGAGAGAGGGAGGAACGCGCCTTTTGAGCAATTGCATACAGCAAAAGTGATGATTTATCTTGACAATAATCGAAAACTTTTGTGAACAACTAAAATACAGCAATAGTTTCTACCTAACATTATACATTATTCTCCTACAGTACCTCTAAACTGGCCGTATGTCTACCGGACGCGTAAGCATCTCAATAATGCGTGCACTTTAACCCTTTATTATTTAAAGTTAAACTTTTTTTAATTATTTATATGTAAGACTAACTCCTAACAAGTAAGATTTAAATTTCCTGAAGATGATTTTTTTTATATAATTTAAAGAAATTCTATCATAATTAACTTGAAAATAGTGATTCCATAGACGAGAACAAAAAGTACCCCTGTAAGTAGAGTAAGTATTACATTTATCTGCCCCTATTTATCACTTTAGAAGTAATTGCGGGTTTTAACCGGCTTCAAAAAAGTGTGTAGGTATGTTTGCGATTTTTTCAAAAACTATTGATTTCGGTTTCGTTATTCGATTGCTTAGGTTTCTAGAAAAAAAAGTGTATTAAAAGTTGTTCTCGAGTATAAGCTGTAGACAAGCCTATAAATATATGATATCCCACTGCTAGGCACGGTTTTCCCCAGTAGAACCTACTTTGGTTACTTGATCCATGGTAAATACACCCAGTATTTACCATAATCACCATGTTTGGAGAGCGCGTTGGCGATCGCAGTAAGACTTTAAAGTACGCAGAGGACGCTGCTGCCCATCCTGCGGTGTGAAATCCCTTAGTCGTCTAAGAATCACCCATGGGAAGAGATGGTGTTGTACTAGTCTTAAGCCGGTAAGGCTTTTTCGTTATACTTGTGGAAATATAATAACAAGTTAAATCCATACTTCACTAATCAAATCAACTAGTTAATTATTTTTGTTCATCTAATTAAGTCACTACTTTTGCCGTTTGTGGAGCGGGAGATCTGCTCAGATGAATTACACATTTAATTATTATTTCAAATTATGAGGTGAACAGGAGAATTCGGTTGGGTTGGGCAGCGTTTGGGAAGTTACGTCAAGTCTTCTCATCGTCGATCCCACAATGCCTTAAGACTTAAGTCTTTAATCAGTGCGTCCTACCCGTCATGACATACGGAGCCATTTGTGCATGTTTTTAACCAAGTCCACTAATAAGACCAAAATATATAGACGTGGAACCGTTAAAATTTTAAGAGTAATGAAATTCTCTCTGCAAGATTCAGTCTGCTTTCGGAGCATAGTCCTAATAGCTCTTTTTTGTATAACGTAAGTCGAAGTGTGTGTTATATTGGTAACTATGTAACCAAAATAGTATACTGTATCCGAGCTTCGAATCTACTAAAGCAAAGTAAATCAAGTTTTCATGGGTAAGTCTTTGAGGCTTCTGATAGCATAGCAGACAGAACTAATTGACGTTGTAATGGCTAGTGTCTCGTTTTTTCAATTCAACAAGGCGTCAATGCTAACACTCAGAAACTTAACGCTATCAACCACTTCAACTCTAACGCCTGAGGATACTATCTGGTGACTGACGTCATTTCTTACTTGTACACTTAATTATAATACATTTTGTTTTGCTTTGTTAAGCTTTAAATTATTGATACCGAACCAATCTTCAATTACTTTCATAACAGTATTAATTTTATCCTCTAAATTAGCGATATTATTTGCGGATATTATGGCGTTTGTGTCATCAGCGAAAATAATGAGTCTGATGCACGGTTTTTACGAACTCAATTAAATCATTTAAAAATAGAATAAAGACCATGGGACCTAAGACAGATCCCTGAGGTAAACCGCGTATTGTGATTACACTGGATTTTTTTTCCTCTCCATTCAATATCGACCTGGTCTCTATGTACTGCCGTCTGTTTTGCAAGTAGGAGCTAAATAGTTTAAAAACATTTCCACGTATACCGTACTGCTTTAATTTGGCTAAAATAATATTATGGTCTACCGTATCAATAGCGGAGCTAAGACCCAGAAATATACCTGCTACTTTAAGTTTGTTTTTTTTTTATGCCTCACAATATACGAGTGCAAACCGTTATATTTATAAGACAAAGCTTACATTTATATAGCAAAAATAGTAATACACACTCTGTGAGTACATGAAATAAGCACAAATTAGTAGGTCAGTACCTTATGCTTTATAAAACTCATAAGTCATCCATGTAACTAGGATTTTTCAATAAAATCCCAGTCAACATTTCGAGTCTCATCATCATCAGCCTATCGCAGTCCACTGCTGGACATAGGCCTCTCCAATTGCACGCCACTTTGTTCTGTCCTCGGCTTCTCGCATCCAGCTCCTGCCAGCCGTTTCGCGTAGATCATCACGCCACCTGGCCTGAGAGCGTCCTACACACATTTCGAGTCTAACAATAAATAGAAAAAGTTTGGAAAGTTTTCCGGGAGTTTTGATAATTGGCAATCTTATAGATTTTGACGTGCTCTTTTTGAATTTTAACTTTGTCACCTCGTATCTTTGCCGCTCGCGCCGCCATATTGGAAAAATGGCGCCTAAAAACAGTTTTTTGGTTGTAACTCTTTTCCGACTGATTTTACAACAAAAACATGTACTACGGAATTAAACTAGGGAATATTACCTACAATTTAAACATAACAATCTTTTTTATATACTCAATAGTTTTGGCGTACGAGCGTCGCTAAATCTACATTTTGGCCAAAAATAAATTTCCACACCACTATGAGGTATGTGGAAATATGTGTCGCTTTTTTCATGAAATCGAGTGATTTTAATCCAGATGCAATGCATAATTTATAAAAAATGAGAACTCTCCTTCATTTCGATTTTTTTGAAGGACCAAGTGTTGCATTAGTTCCATCGTTCTCAATACCCATTCAAAACATCACAGATAAAAAAATCTTTTAATCACGGCGATGGGATTATCAGCTTTGTTGTAATTCTTGCATTTGGATTAGTCCTACTGAAGATATCACTATAAAATAAAAACGCGATATGTACTATCGCATGGTAGCGCTTTTTGGCCAAAACGCCATATTGGTGTAGAGTTTGCCGCGTTCTTACGCTAAAATTGCCGAGTTTACAAAAACAATGTTAAAACTCAAATTGTAGTTAGTGTTCTCTAGTTTAATTTTATAATACATATTTTTATCATAAAATGAGTCGGAAAAGAGATATTGCCTTAAAATCGATTTTAGGGGTCATTTTTCCAATATGGCGGCGCGGGCGGCTAAGTTACAAGGTTGGAAAGAAAAGTTGAAATTCGGAAAGAGTACCCCAAAATAAATAAATTCACCAATTTTCAAAACTCCTGTAAAATTTTCCTGGTAACCTCATTTTTCAGCACTAAATGACTGGACTATTAAGCACATATAGTTTTTACATGTTCTATCCATTGAGGTTGATGTAACCAAACTCATATAGGTATTCTTCTTTTAATCTTTTTTAATCTCTTGTTTTTGCATCAGTCCTCTAATATAGTACCTTAAAAGGTAAAAACGGAACCCTTATAGGATCACTCGTGTTTATGTCTGGCCGTCTGTCGGCCAATTCGCACCGAATCTACTAGACCGATTAAGTTCAAATTTGGATCACGTATCTGGTTCTATGACCCAAACATGTACGCATAACGTAAATAGAAGAATTTGTAACTTGAGAGCCATTTTTGGGGAGCAAACTAGGAAATTCAAAAAAAAGTCTCTCAAACTGTATCGTGTAACATATCAAATAAAAGGGCTTGTTGTAAGGATGTGTAATATATTTATATTATAATTTTAAAATTATTAGTTTAAAAGTTATTTAAGAAAAACCATGAAAATAGACCATTCCCCCCCCCCCCCCCTTATCTCTGAAGTTACTGAGCCTAACATTTTGCAAAAAATACAAAATATATAGTTTATATTAAAGAAAATATATATCATATATAGTTCTTAATCTATTCATTATAGGAAAACCTATTAGAAGTCTCACTTTTGAACATGACGGCCAGTTTAGGGGCAAAACAATAAATTGAAAAACGGTATAGTGTAACATGAAAATAATTAAAAGGCTTGGTGTAAGTGTCTCAAACATGTATTCTTTTAAGTTATTTTTGAAAGTTCGAACCCCTGCCTCTTTGAAATGACTGAGACTACAATTTTTAAAGGAAGCCTATAGCGTGAAAATAACATCATAAATTGACTGGCCTGTGGGTCTAGCGGTCAGTGATGCTGACTGTTAAGCTAGAGGTTGTGGGTTCGATTCCTATCTAGGATAAGTATATACTATTTAACCTATTAAGGTTGATTTATTGCCTAGCCTAGTCCTATAATATCACCTGTAATATAATGGTGGTCCAGCTTGATGATATAGGTATATCATCAAGGTTGGCCACCATTATATTATTAATGCTCGGACAGATAGACAGATTTTGCCTATTAGGTCTTAAGTGAAAATTCATTTCTTGGAAACTTTACGTTCTAAGAATAGTTTCATTGTGCCTACTCTAAATCATCTTCAGTAGTTCAACCATCTTAATTTGACAGCCTTACTTCAGTTTGATTTAATTCTATTCATTGCTATTATCCTTACCTAACGCCAATATTCACTATCTACTAATCCATCTGTTTGTCCCGGCGTACTACGTACTAGATAAGCCGTTACGCAACACGCCACGCAATCGTCCGTCACACGGCGTCAATCGGCGCGGGCGGCGAGCGGCGTGTCCTCCGATACTAGAATTAGCATTAAACAACAGACAAACGCGTATTCAAATGAGCGCCGTCCGTTTTGTGTCGCTCCTCTCGGCATCACTTGCCGCCGCTCGCCACTCGGTGAATTATCCGACCACTGTTCACTACTGACCTGTGACCTCACAAACTAGAACAACAACGTTTGGATTGAGCCTGTGATTAGCGACATTAGTATTCTAAACCATCTATACGGCTGAAAATTTTACAAAATGAAAAATAGTCCGTTGCATAAAATGAAGACACTAATGAGTGTTTTGAATAGACATGGAACACCTTACCATAATAGGACATACTTATGATTGTTTACATAGAAACAAATGTAATTGTGACTGTACTAGGATTCAGTATGAAGACAATTTTAAATGCTTAGGCCTGAGGATTGATAAAAACTTTAGTAGGGTATTGCATGTTTCTGACGTTTGTAATAGGTTAAGATCAGTGTTAGGAAAGTTTTATCAGCTAAACAGGGTACTGAATAAAGGTACCATGAGAATTATCTACTATGCCCTTGCCGACTCACTGATTAACTATGGATTAATTGTGTATGGACGAACATTTGCAACTTACCTTAAAGATGTCAAAAACTTACAAATTAGGCTGATCAAATACTTAGTGAGCAATAAAGAAAAAAAGATATGTAGTAACAATTACAATCAATTATTTCCTCTATGCAAAATATTGCCAGTAGATAAAAAAGTTGAATACTTGATCGGCCTGGAATATTAATACAGTGACGAGTATAAACATGCCGTCAACAATATAAATACAATACAAGACGTGTTAGGGAAAATAGATTTATTAAGCCGAAAATTACAAATTACTATGGCGAAAGGACAAATAAGTATATTATATCAAAGGTATTTAACAGCCTAAATATTCTAAGACAGAACCCTAAAGTAATATATGGTGTATTAAAGAAAGGGTTGAGGGATGCATTGTTAGAAGATATTTAAATTTTTATTTAAATTGTATTATAATTTTGTTTTATTTAATTTATGTATTTATATTGCATCGTGTAGTGTAGTATTATATTGATTGTTTTAGAGCGTATCTCGCCGTTAACGGTTACGTTTGGCGAGGATTTATGTATTACAATAAGGTTGTAAAAATGAATAACTAATAAATAAAAAAAAATAAAAAAATAAAAATGTAATCCTCAAAAAATCAAAGTTATAAGGTAGAAATCGTTCGTAAAGGTACCACCCGCCCCTACGCTGTTAACCACTCCGGCACCGAGACTATGCCTGAGAAAGTCCAATTTATTCATAACTTGTAATGATTTTATGGCAATTGTCACGCCATCTACCGACTTTCATCACTAACGGTCGCCTAGTGGTCTAAGTAAGAGTATAGTTCATTATTTTTTATGAATTGCAACTTATTGGTTGTATAGATAGGTCTCGTATCCTTTAACCTACAATATATTTATTTTTATTAGAAAACTAGCTGTGCCCGCGACTTCGTTCGCGTGGAAGTTGGGTTTATATTAAGGTAGTTTATATACAACTCAACTTCTGTGTAAAACATATTGTAAACATGCTCCACAATGCTCTGTGGCATCTATGGATATTTGGGCCTAGCTTTAATCAGGGCCCAACATATGGCAGGGCAAGCCAAGCAAATGCCCAGTGCAGCAAAATGAAGGGCGACAAAGTTTATGGCGCCAGACGGTTAGAAGACAAATTATTAAAATTCCCACGACCACACCTCGACAAAAAAGTGATTTGCATCACATCAAATACATTAATATTGAAAACTTCCCCCACCACGCGAGTACTGGGGCGGTTTCGAGTTAAATGAAGCTCGAAACCGCCCTATTACTCGTGCGAAATTTTGAGTTAAGGAGCTTCGATTCTGACTCCGATAGGTCGAAAATTCCGATTGATTTTAAACCTCCGACTCCAACTTCGGCTCCGACACTTTTAAATCGGACCTTTTAATCGGAGGTACCTAGCCGCTCCTTCAAGATAATTTATACATAGGTAATAAAGGTATGATGGAAAAAACTCTCACAGATTCCCTATGATCGCAGGTTATGTCCTGCCCGAGCGATCTTTTCCGAGTCTAAAGTACACCTACTTTGTGTCCGTGTTTGTACCGCGGGAATGCAATGCAAACATTGCATTCCCGCGGTACTGTGATGCGTGTTTAAACAAACAAACAACATTCAAACGTTTCTAAAAGATATACTCAGATATCTTTTTTTGTGTTTAAATACTATTTCTAAACTTATTTCAATATTTTTTTTCACTCACTTTAGAAGATTAAAATATTATTTTATAATGTCTACATTGGTGAATTTAAAAATAGGTGTGTCAACCTGTCGCAAATTAAGATCATCATATATTCATATCCCTCTACGTAAGAATTTCAGTTTTTTTTTTAAATCAATTCTTTTTAATTTGTATTTAAACGCCATCTATTTTCAAAACTGGATAAGTTTATTTTTATACTTGATGATTTTATATTAAACTATCATGCATATTAAACGTAGGTAAGCAAGGTATTTAACCTTAAATTATTCACGCGATCAAGACCCGTAATACATATATTTTCATAATGTGTACAAATCGCGAAAGTTTATTAACATTTGTAGGTAAGCAATTTTGGCACTCAGAAGAAATCGAATCACAGATGGCGCCACGTGTTTTATTTTGATGTAACGCGGACTTAATCTTTCATTTTTTTTAAGCAATTAACATTTATAAATTCTAGAAAATATCAAGTAATTACTGTTTATTTGTAATGTAATATTGTTTTTCATTTCTACATTTATAACATAATCACTATTCATGCAAAACAATGATAAAGGTGCCTATTGGAAGTGATTATTAATATGAAAATTTGTTAAACAAAGTAAACATGTTAAAGTCGAAAATAAAAGCTTGTATAAATAAGTATACATTTAGAAAAATACTTAAAAAAAAGAATAAAAATAATTTTAACACAACACAAAAAGAGACTCGCAATTAGGGAGTCGATCCTCCGACCTCGCTCGTTTAATACCGCTACTTGTGCCAATAGACCACCTCAGCTGATGCAAACACGGTTAAAATAGCTGATCTTAAGAAAATTGAAAATGTTGTGTTTAGCTCCTAATAGTTTTAGCGTGAAGTTATTGTTTCCATGGGTTACAATTGTAAATAATGTCTTATTGTGGAAAAAATTGTGAAAAACCATAATGGTTCGACAAAACATACGTTGCTGCTCACTCCCCATAGACGATAGCATAATTATTTATAGTGCAAGTAATGACCTATAGTATTTACAATAAAACTGCAAATTTTCATGAAGATCCGTCAAGTAGTTATTGTTTTATAACGATAAATAGCTACAGACATTATCCGTCATTGCTTAGCTCCTATGGGAAATAGCGTGATAAATTATAGCCTAATATGTTAATCCAGACTACACATACAAAATTTCAACCGAATCTGTCCAATAGTTATTGCGTGATGCGTGTTCAAACAAACAGACAGACAGACAGACAGACAGACATTTCTAAAAATGTAGGAATGTGTTTAAATACTCTTTTCGAACATTTCCCAATATTTTTTTTCACTATGTTCGGCCATGTACAGACATGTGAAATTTACAATTTTATTATATGTATAGATACCTGTAGATAGATAGCATGATTCAGTATTCACGCGCGATGACTTATTATTAGCGTATTTCATGTATAACTTCGGTGTTTCTATACCGATTTCTATTAGTATTTTTTATGGAATAGTTAATTATGTTAACTTTTTTAATTAGTGTTGACTGAGAGTGTTATAAACGTAAGAGTAGACAAATATAATCAGAAAGCTTCGAACTACTAAGCTATCAGGAGTTACACGTGATATTGTGAGTCAACCATAAAAGATAGACATATGCTGTCGTGGGATATTTTTTATATAATTTTAAGGAGAACATTTCCGTCATACATGATTTCTGTGTAGCTTTAACCATTACGGTTGCACACGCGACGAAAGCTTAAAAAATGGAGTAACTTCTCCCGTTTTCCTTCACTGCTCTGCTCCTATTGATTGTAGCGTGATGAGAAGTATACTATAACCTACTCAGGAGTATGAAAAATAATTGTACCAAGTTTCGTTAAAATCCGTCGAGTAGTTTTTGTTTCTATAACGGTTATACAGACAGACAGACAAAAATTTTACTGATTGCATTTTTGGCATCAGTATCGATCCCTTATCACCCCCTGATAGTTATTTTGGAAATATATTTCATGTACAGAATTGACCTCTCTACAGATTTATTATAAGTATAGATTAGCCCCAGTCAGTGAATTTGTCATGTCAATTATATTTGACTTTGGCAATGTGTCATACACCCGATAATGTCTCAAATATTTATCTTAATTTTCGGTAGTGTGCGTAATGTTTAATTATGGTATTTTAAAATATTAGCTTCCTACCCTTCGTCCTCATATAAAGTTTAAGTGTGTCTAATGTCACGTCCCTCGAAGGCGCAATATTCTTAAAAAACCGGCTAAGTGCGAGTCGGACTCGCGCACTGAGGGTTCCGTACTAACTTATAGGTGTTTATTATTTATAACTAATGTGTTATTATAGTTCGGGGTCGGTTTTGAGGGGTAAGGGGAGAACGGTACCAACATCTTAACCGACCCTACTGTCAACCTCACCTGCACGCGCCTTAAGGCGACGGCGGCAAATCTAGCTTCCGTGGTACTCCCTGCTAGATAACAGACGAGGCAATGGCGACCGAGCAATGGCGGTTTAACCATACACCTGGTTGAGAAATCACCCAGAAGAGGCTAGAGCGAGCCTTGGGGTGTAAATAGTCCCCTAAAATGTCCCCCGGGGAGACCAACCTCGTGAGCCTTGGTAGGCAGTTGGTCTAGGAGCACAAAGGTGTTGGTTCACCAAAGGCTAGGATGCATTACCCAAAACATAAGCCATAAACAAAATGAAAGCAGGATTTATAAACAAATTACCCCAGGAAGGTACCAGCCAAGCTGGAGAATCCTTCTCTGAGAAGAGCCCACAGAGCAACTCAGACAGCCTCATCGTATCTGGGGGAGGCAAAATTTTGCTACAAAACACTGTAGGAAGCGATTTAAAAAACTCCACAAGTTTAAACAAACTATTGAGTATAAAATCAGATAATATCAATAGAAAAATGGTACGGCAGGCTTTCCTTCCCAGTCTGTTTACTAATAATCGGCCTAGAAGCAACTCCGTAGGAAATAGTTCTAATCCTGCAACACCTCTGTCTTGTGACCAGAATCAAACCTCGAATCAGGATTGGAAATTAGTTCAAGGCAGAAAACGACCAAGAGAGAGCCCAGATGCAATTACTAGAACCCAAAAAACAAAGCAAACTAAACTATTGACTCGCGGCACCCATATCAACATCTAATAGGTTCATCGAGCTCAGTGATGATGATGAGACACTACCGAAAGCACCAAGTACCAAACCGCCACCTATGTTTGTAGACAAGGTGAATAACATTCAACCACTAATCAAAATGCTAGAAGATGTAGCAAAAGGTGATTACGAAATAAAGATACTACAATCAGAAAGAGTTAAAATACAAGTAAAATCTCCAGAGTCATATTCTACCGTCTATAAGGAGTTAAAAAATAGGGCCACTGAATTTTTCACTTATCAACCGAAAGAAGAGCGCAGTTTCAGAGTTGTCTTAAAACATGTACACCCATCTACTGAGCTAGATGAAATTAAGACGGCCTTGAGAGATCACCAGCATGAAGAAACGTCTGGAACATCAAGCATAGGCAGACAAAGCAACCACTAAATATGTTTTACATAGACCTTAAGCCACAAAGTAATAACAAAGACATCTACAACTTAAACAGTTTACTTAACTGCCGGGTCATTTTCGAAGCACCTAGGCCTAAACGAGAAATTCCACAATGTTTTAATTGCCAGCAGTATGGACATACAAAGAAATTTTGTCATAGACAGCCAAGTTGTGTGAAATGTGCAAATGCCCACCGCACCGAAGATTGTCCCCGAAAGCTGCGTTCGGAGAAGATGAAATGTATCCTTTGCAACGGCAACCACCCGGCGAATTACAAAGGCTGCATCATCTATAAGGAGTTACAGAAGATCCATTACCCAGCTCCATACCAAAAAAGTTTGCGAAAATTACCCCCGCAAATCAAAACGCCTCACCCAACAGCAGTAAACGCAACGTATGCAGAAAAAACTCAGAAAAACTCAACTAGAGATCCTATAGCTAACAATGTTTTGAACACAGAGATTCTTCAGAAACTAAACGAAACCATACAAGCTGTTATGAACCAAATGTTAGTTCTCACAAAACTCATAACTGAATTCACGTCAGTATGGAATGCTAATGGCTTGTCAAAACACTCTCAGAAGTTAAAACTATTTTTAAAATTGCAAAATATCGATGTCATGCTGATATCCGAAACGCATTTTACTGTAAAGAGTTATCTTAGAATACCAGGTTACTCATTGCATCACACTATGCATCCTCATGGAAAGGCTCATGGGGGCTCTGCAATCCTCATTAAAAGTAACATAAACCATCATCAATCCAGCCCATTCCAGAAAGATTACATCCAAGCAACCAGTATTGTTGTAACGGATTGTACAAGCGATTTAACCATCTCCGCTCTGTACCGTCCCCCAAGACACACTATCAAACACACTCATTTTGAAGATTATTTTAAGTCACTTGGTGGGGACTAAAACGCCAAACATACGTTTTGGGGATCGAGGCTTGTATTACCGCGAGGCCGTGAACTCCTGAAATGCATACAGGCTAATAATATGGATATCCTCTCAACGGGCGAACCCACATATTGGCCCACAGACCAAAATAAAAAACCAGACCTCATCGACTTTTGTGTGATAAAAGGAATCCCCAAAACAAACATTTTTTGCAAGAGTTGTCTGGACCTATCATCTGACCACTCCGCAATTCTTGACAATTTGACGACCTCGTTAAGAGATAAAGAAACTAGATGTGTCTTCTGGATATTATTTCGACATTTAGTTGATAAAGCTATCAACAAAACTGTTAGGCTCAAAACAGAAGAAACTGTGAACCATTCAACCGCTGTCGTTATCGACAGCGGTTGAATGGTTTACAGCATCATTACAGCATGCTGCTTGGGATGCCACCCCAATAAATAGAAATAATGGTATTTATAGGAATATAGACAACCATCTCATGCAGCTGGTTTATCAGAAAAGAAAACTTAGAAAGCAATGGCAGCAATCAAAATGACCCCAAGTAAAGACACGATTAAATCACGCTGTTAGGGCACTTAAAAACGCACTTTCTCTTTGACTGCCTCTGTGGCGCGGTGGGAGTGTATCCGACTGCTACGCAAGAGGTCGTGGGTTCGATCCCCACCCAGGATAAAACTTTGTGTGATGAGCACGAGGGTTTATTCTGTGTCTGGGTGTTATTTATCTATAATATGTATGTATTTAGAAATATATAAGTATGTTTATCGGTTGTCTGGTTTCCATAGTACAAGCTCTGCTTAGTTTGGGATCAGATAGCGTTGTGTGAGTTGTCCCTAGATATTATTATTATTATTATTACTTTCACGTGACTGCAACAATAAGTTCCAAACTTATCTGAGTGAGTTAGATGCAACTGCTTCGTCCAACTACTCTTTATGGAAGGCAACCAAGCATATTAAATGGCCTACAACTATCTCGCCGCCTTTGCGTATGCCTGAGGGAAAATGGGCCCGCACGGATTCCGAAAAAGCGAGCACATTTTCTTCACATCTGATGTCTTTTCAAGCTGCATCCAAATAAATGTTCACCAGATCACGTGAAAGAAGTGCATGCCTTCCTAAACGAGAGTATGTACGAAAGGACAGAAGATAATGTACACAATTTTACTAAGCGAGAAGTGATGTAAGCAATCAAAAAAATCAACCCGAAAAAGGCCCCTGGGTACGACCTTATAACTAGTCGCCTCTTGACTGAACTACCAAACTCTGGGTTAGTCCTACTTACATCATTTTTTTTAATGCCATGACGAAGCTACATTTCTATCCACCTCAATGGAAAGTGGCACAGATAATTATGGTTCCGAAACCGGACAAACAACCAGAAGATCCTAAGTCCTATAGGCCCATCAGCCTGTTACCCATGGCTTCCAAAGTCTATGAAGCATTGTTACTAACTCGAATGTTTCCCGTGATAAAGGCAAAGAAGCTAATACCTGATCACCAGTTTGGGTTTCGCCAAAAACAAATCTAATTCTAAGATTCTAGTAATAGATTAATAGATATCATCAAAACAACTAAAGCAGTTCAATCAACTGTGTAGTAACAAGCGACTATGAGGACTAGATTAACCACGAAGTGTCCGTATCATGCTGAAGGTGCAAATTGTGTGAGGTTAGTCCAATCACTTCCTTCTTCTCCTTGTTAAAAGTTAAGTATAAATTATTATTATTTTAAGACAATGTACATACATTGTCTTAAAATAATAATAGTAGTAGAAAATAATAACAGAGTTAAGTATATATTTTTTATTTTACCAGTTTCCTACGTGGAACAGATAACAATGGCAAGTTTTTTCTCTAGGTCAAAGTCAGGTTAAAGTCTATGTAATTGTAAGTCAACTAAAGTCAAACACAAAATTGAGTTAAAATTTATTTTGAAAAATATTACGGAACGCCAATTCTCACGATTAGTGTTGCCCAAATGCAAGAACAAGACGAGACTTAGCCAGTCTTGGTCTTGGTCTTGCGCCAATACACCTGGTCTTGGTCTTGGTCTTGGTCTTGCGCTCCCAGTCTTGGTCTTGGTCTTGGTCTTGCAGCAAGAGTCTTGCAAGTCTTGCAATTACCTATTAGTCTATTACTATTTATTAAAGTTTACTTTAAATCTTAGAAAAACGTATTAGAATTGGAACATTGTGAGCTTGAATTAACATAGCCATAGTAAAGATCAAGCAGATTAATAAGTAACTGAAGATTTGATAAGAAATTCGAAAAATCAACTGACCTATATGTCGTTTTCCATGGAAGTAACTGTTTCTTAATAAACATTTATGATTTATAAGCTTACATTTGCTAAAACATGTAAAAAAACAAATTAATTACAATAACTTGACTGTATTTTAAAGAACAATACTTATCTGTCTAGAAAGAGATTGAACCCTCAACTTATAAGAAATTTAATAAAAGAGTTTACGATTTATCATTTATTTGAATCAAAAATAAAATACAACACAAATCAACAGCTTTATCATTAGGTTATGATACTTTATATAATTTTTTTTGACCAAGAATTAATACAAAGTAACCATCTGGCTGACTCATCACTTAACCTATTTCTATGTTTTCTAATTACTAATGATGCTTTAGAAAATAACCTCTCAGCAGGTACTGAAGTTGCAGGTATTGAGAGAAAATCACGGGCCATTTTCGATAAAATCGGATACTCTGTCTCATGCGTCCTCCACCAATCTAAAATGTCTTCCGAGCTGGCAGTTCTTGGTTTTCTCAGGTACTCCTCCAACTCGTCTATCACTAAGCCTTGAAGACAAGATCCAGATGACGTCGAGGGACATTCATAGAGTTTATCAAAGTCTATTACGTCTTCATCTTCATCACATACTTTATTTTCTTTTTCTGGTAATTCCAGAGATTTGTTCAGTGAGTGTAGACTTTTATATTCTTCATAAAGTTCATTGAACTTGCGCAGACTTTCTGTTTTAAGTTGCTTCCCCCACATTGTCAGGTCAAAAGTCTGAGCCTTATGCCTTGGGTCTAAAATTAAAGAAGTACAATAAATCCAGTTGCTCTTCTTGTAATGTTTAAGCATTTTGTCTCGAGCTGCTTGGAAAGCTAGAATGAGCCTTTCATCCACTTCAGATCGATTAGGTTTCTCATCTAACTGTTTTACCATGGATTCAATTTTATCTAGCAAGAGATTGAATGATACAATGACTAGCGGTAATGTAACATATTTGTCTCCACCAAGTTTTGTACTTAAAAGTTTAAAGTTTATTAGAAATTTATGTAATTTTTCGAGTACCTGCCATTCATTAGCTGTGATTTGAAAATCATTTAATTCGGTGACAGAACTGCACAATATGTCAATGCCCGCTCTCACTTTTAAACCAAATCCAATCATATCATGTGTGGAATTCCATCTCGTTGGACAGTCAAGAATGGCATTTAGATTTGATGGCACGCCAGCTGCTTCACAAGCAGACTGAAACTTCTTCTTCACTATCTCACTTCTTTTTATTTTACTGGAAATACTGCGTAACTTTGTTACAGATGTACGCGAGTCAGCAATATTTGGTGCAGATTCTTCATCTTCCTCATCCTCAGTTTCGTCTGCATAGTCTTCGTACTGCTGATCTTGCGCGTTAGTGTCAGACTCACAGTGTAATGCTAAGGTCTTTAATAAATCTTGTACACCAAGGTTTAAAATGTGAGCAAAGCACCGGAAATGTTGATTGTCTGAATCAAAGTGTGGCGGCAGCTGTTTGCCCAGTTCATACATGAATTTGGTATTTGCAGTTGCGTTGTCGACCGTGATACCTTGTATTTTATCAATTATGCCATATTCCAATAAACATTCATGGAAAATCGTTGCAATATCTTCCCCAGTATGTCGACCGCGTGATGGTATAAAATCAAGAACTACAGATTGATACTTCCATGCGTTGTCTATATAATGAATAGTAACCCCGTAGTAACTCCTACCAGCAATTGACGTCCACCCATCAATGGTAAAAGACATTTTAGATGATAATTGTTGAAGTCGTTCCTTGAGATTCAATTGGAGCTCTTCAAATCGCTCTTTGACTTTCCTTCTAAGTGTAGACCTTTTAGGAAACACCATATTAGGGCAAATACGTCGAAAATATACTTGTGTAGCTTCGTCATCGAAAAATGAGAAGGGAAGATATTTTTTCACCACCCAATCAACTGTAGCTGTCGTGATGTTGTCACTGCTGTTTTCCGACTGAAACAAAACAATAAATCTTGTGTTATTAGGTTTGAGCGTATAAGAGGAGGAGGTTTGTTGTTGTTAAATCGAGAAAATCGTTAAATTGATATTTGTTATATTAAGGTTGCACTGTACTGTAATTTACCAAAATAAAGTACTTAGTTGTTACTGGCCGATTAACTGAAAATATGGGTGTTTATAAAAAATATTTAAGACGATAATTACATACTTAATATGTCGCACCCCTAGATGAAAACTGTGAAAACACCACTAACTCAAAAATACTTACGTAAGTTAATGGCGTTTTTGAAAGTATCGCATGAATAGCTACGCGGAGTTAAAATTCTTTTAACTGTTAAAAAAATATTCTTACCTGTCCACTTCCAGCGGTTACTAAAAAGCTTGTGATATCTCCACTTAATTTTGGTTTAACAGGAAGAAATATTTCTGATTCCTTTTTGTGGAAAGATATTAGATGTTTCCTTAAGCCTGAAGTGTTTCTGTTTTTCATTTTTATTTCAATCTTTTTATGTTGGCACAATTTACAGAAGGCAGTTTGGGATGCATGAATTATTTCGAAAAACTCCTCAAATTTGCTTTTGGGTCTTTTAGATCTGTGACTCAAACTCTCGTTACTCGGACTAGAATAATTTGAATCTTCGTCACTCATATTAAATTGTACACGTGATACGTTTTTAGAAAACAACGAGAATTAGTAAAAACAATTATCAAGTTAGACTCGAAGCACAGCTCAATTGGAAATGACTGGAATTAAAATAATTCCTTTATTTATAGTACGTTTCCTTGCTTTACCGCGCCGCCTCGCCACGTGCCGGCTCTATGAAAAGGATGCCGCCGCAAATCAAACAATGCCGCGTGCGGCGTACAAACACACACTAAATATTACCTACTTGTACAGACGCGACGCGTGAATAAAATAGAATTAGTGCCAATCACTATTCTTTACATATAAGTGAATGTTTTGGCGTACATCTATACTAATATTATAGAGCTGAAGAGTTCGTTTGTATGTTTGATGACAGAAGTTTTAAAATAAATAAATAAGTCCTGAACGTCACTATACCTCCAAAGTTACTATTCCTCGTGGACGAAGTCGCGGGCACAGCTAGTAAATACTTACTCTCATCATCTCTCTCAGAGATATTCGGGCTGGTAAGTAATACAAAACTCTTATCGCAGGCTTTTTATTTTATTAGTAGGTAAGTACCTACGCTTTTTATATTATTTTATTAGTTTTGTAGAATTTTTTTACACGTTTCAAGTATATTTAAAAGTGGCTACAATATTTATTAAACGGGTGATATTTGAACACTTTTTTGCTATTTTTTCTTGTAAAAACTTAAGAAATATAATGACTAAATGTACAATAATAGTACCTAAGTAATTAGTTTAAAACCATATAAGTAATCAATATTATAATATATACTTACTAGAATGAATTAATATGACATCTACTACCTATCCTTACCATTTTATCCTAATCATAATACTACTTGCGTGATCAGTATAATGTATTCATTTTCATTCTAAGCACTCTGAAACTTATTTATTCTTTGGAACACCTGTAGGTACTCTACTAGGAAATTATTTTGCATGAGTATACCTTCGCCCTATGGCGGCAATCAAATAGTGTCAAATGTTATGATTTCGGCGTGGCGGCAACGATTGTTTTAGATTTCAAAAGAAGCCGCCGGCGCGTGTATCATAACCATGTACTTCCGAAAAGCGGCAAATTTCTTTGAGAAGTAAGTACAAAACCTTTGATGCCGCATTATCAAAGTGCCGATGGTTAAAACATAACTATGCATGCACTCAGTTTGATTTTAATAGATATTTTTTTATTCGCTATGTTTATGGTATTAGTCGTAATGCGCATAGGTCCAGTTTTTCATATTCTTTGATACAGTTTTTTGCGTCTCATAGAATTCCTAAGCGTACCTACCTATACACCGAACTGTTACACCTAACTACTCAGTGAAATAGCGCTAAGTCCTAGCTGCAAGACGCAAGAGTCTTGCAGGCTATGTCTTGTTCTTGCTCAAGTCTTGCACGGTCAGTCTTGGTCTTGGTCTTGCTAAAAATACGCGGTCTTGTTCTTGGTCTTGGTCTTGCAAAAACGCAAGAACAAGACCAAGACTGCAAGACCAAGACTGAATTTGGGCAACACTACTCACGATACCTATGTATATAGAAATTTGCTAAACGAACTTGCATTGAACCATTCTCGGACAAAATGTGGGTCCCGATGATTGTCGTTCGGGTGACGTAAGTAAGCGCATGGTGCTCGGCGATTGGCGACCGGCGACCGGCGACCGGCGGACGTGGTCGGTGGCCGGCTACGTTCACAGGTTCTACATAAATTGAACGCAAGAACGTAGCAATATTTTAAGGTGAATGTCTTCACCGTAATTCAAGTCCCCGCGGATCCGGGGCAATCGCTTCTCGATCCAATTTATACGTATGTATACATAATATATTATTTATTTGGAGCGCGCCGGGGGTGCGCGGGGCGGGCGCGGGAGGGTTGTCCGTCACGTAGCGCAGCATACAAAACGTCTACATGTTCAAGTCACGCTGAACCCGCCTCGCGCCTCGGGGATCTTATCTGCATACCGTATTATTAGATGCGATAGAATTGTAAAATATGATGGAGCTGAAACAGACGGATATGAACCTCGCATCTAACCCTGCACACAACAAACAATATGTAATATCTAGTGAATATCTTGCTCTCGGGGCGCGGGATCAGACGGTTGTTTGGGAACTAGAATTTGTTATAAGAGTAGATAGGCAAATTTGGTACGACGTTCAAAAGTAACTATTTGCCACTTATAGAGCTTTAACTACTAACTAAATTGAATAGAACCCTAGGTGATCCTCAGGTCACCTCGCACCAGAACCTAGTTAGGTAGATGGGATGGGATTTGTCTTGTTGCCGCACTGAAAGTGCGGTCCTAGGCGTTAGCTACATTATTACTACATCACATATCCGAGCTCTAGTTTTGGGTTTCCCAAAGACGTCTACATCAGCTTGATTAATTTCAGTGAGTGGTTCCCGGAGCGCGCGCTCCCCGGGGACACGCTGCCATCCTTGTATACAATCCCTCAAGTTCGTGGCTATAGCTAGTTTACATGACGAGTGACGGCCGAACATCACTAGTTTGGTAACTTTACATCTCCTACGTACCTACCTATAAGAGGTTGGGCACTTTAGGTTTGCCTGCTTAAAAATTGCCATGTACAGAACTGAGACCCTCATATAACATTTTATTCAATTTAAGAATATTATTAAGCTTTTATTTCTTTTTATGTACTGCATTACATGCTAAGTAAATAAATAATAAGATACTTACTTGAAGCACAAGCAATGTCAACTAAACTGTCACAATTTACAATTGCTTTGAAAATTCGCTTGTGATTAAGTTGATGTACAAAGAGAATATAAAACTTCGTAATATTGTATATTGATTTACTACAAAATCGTAACATTAACAACATACAACGTTATACTTACTTATAATAATAATAATAATACTTATAATAATAATTTTCAATGGAATTTGTACGAAATTTTGTAACTTCTCATTTGATAAGCTGTTACTCGTAAACTTGTGAAGCCTTCTTAGGTGTGATAGTATTCCTTTTAATTTCACTATATATACTACTACCGTGATTTTTTTTACATACTCAACATTTAGCTGGCGGAGGGTATGAAAATTTTTGTTACAGTCAAGTGCGCCCTACTTGACTCTTAAACTAAAAAAAAAATCCTTTAAATCTTAATATTTCACAAACGGATTCCTAAATCTAAAAATAGTCTTTTCAACCCATAAACTTTTTAAAAGACCTATCTAACGATACCCTATCACACGATGATATAGGTGAGAAAAAAAATCACATCCCCATTTTACATATGGGGGAGGTACCCTAAAAAAATGGTTTTTAAGATTTTATTGTTTTACTTTGTCGACGTAAGTAATATATGTGTATCCACGCAAAATTAGAACCATCTAGCACTAACAGTCTCTGCGGACCGACGGACGGACATAGCGAAACTATAAGGGTTCCGTTTTACCATTTTGGCTACGGAACCCTAAAAAGTGTAACCAGTATTTAAACGCGACGACTGACGTAGCTTTGAAATCAATTAACATTTAAAAGTAAACATATATATCTGTTTCATTTACACAAGTAGCAGGAACAATACCGTCGCTTATATTATACAAAGATCGCAATATAAACATGCAATGACGGGATGGGGTTGCCTACCCATGTGAAATCTTACCTTTCTTTTTTCCAAGTTGGTCCCATTGTCCTCAGATCACTATCTGATGATGGTATCCTGGAGAAATCGAGGGAACTCTTAAAATATTAAAAGCACACCTACAGTGATTTAGGTATATTTCGTAGTGATTCGTGCATTTACTCTTAAAAAACACCAATTGGTGAAGTGGAACTGATGTTGCAGACCACAAATGACGAGCAGATCTACTCTACTATTATACAATGTAATAGAGCTGATAGTGAACTCCTCAACAATTAACGGCCCTGCATCAGGGCAAGCAATATTTTGTAAAAGGATTTGAGCAGTTGACATAACTTAAGTAACATATTGTAACTTATGTGAATTATAAACCAACAACCCACTAAAAAGTGAGATATAAAACTTTTTACAAAAAAATATTACCGACTTCAAAAATAAATACAAGGCAACTAAAAAGCAAAAAATAATACACCTAGAATAACATTAAACATTTTGAAGTTGGTGCCGAATAAAACATAAAGACTACTATTTCATGGCACCAACTTCAAAATGTTTAATTTGTTTTTGTTATTCTAGGTGTATTATTATTTGCTTTTTAGTTGCCTTGTATTTATTTTTGAAGTCGAAATCATACCCTCGGTTTCCCCAAATAGCTCACCGATCCGTAGCCAGGACACAGATGCTATTTTGTCTACATCAGGTCCATTTAAGGCCCGATAAAAGCTTACGGTCTTACGGCCTTACGGTCATCAATACCGAGAATCACAGGGTTGCGCCAGTTCTCTTTCGCGAGAGAGAGTGGCGTGAGTCCGTTATCCACGGCAACCACATCGCGGTACATATTAGCGTCCATGCGGAGGAAATAAATCCTGAGATTGCATACCTCGCGGTTGTGAAGGGTCTTGGCATTTAGAAAACCACGACCCCCGCACCTTCGCGGTATATACAACTAACGCGGATTGTGTATTCGAGATACGGCTAACAGTGTCCGAGCTCTTCTGTGTAAGGCGTCCAATTCGGTCTGGGTCACTTAAGTATACCGAAAGCGAAAGAGTACATCAATAATGGCATGACCTTTTATTTATTTATTTTTTTTAGGGCCGTAAAAAATGCCTAACGCACACCTCCAGCACCCGGGCCGACGCTGGAGGTAGTGTGGGACCTGCCCCTACTAAAAATCGGCCGTGTACCTACTCGCCGCCTTCACACGGATAGGCCGCCGGAATTAGCAATTTCTTCGGCGGACCCACCCAGCGGCATAGCCCCGTCGGGCATTCTTGCTCCTGCGGCGTCCTGGGTACACACAGAACGCCGCCATCGCGAAAAGCCGCGAGCGTGGGAAACTTCTCCGTCCATCACGCCCACAGCCCCACCAAACGACCGACGTCACGCGCGACTGCGCCTCGACGTCGCCCGGTTCGCCGGCGACGGGGCAGACTATCCCCGCCGCCTCCCCCCACGAGATGAAGTTCCCGCAGGAGAGTGACCCCTATCACTGACGACAGGGGCGAGGAGCGCGCACGTCTAAGGGAGTCCGTTAGGTGGAGGGTGGAGAGGCTTGAGAGGGTGCCTCGTCTTCACCCTCCTCCATCCGCACCGGAGCCTGGGTGTTGGGGTCGGCCGCAGCTCGGCCCGTCCCCGAGGGCGGCTTGACAGCCTTGGGGGGCTTTGCAGCCTTGGGGGGCTTGCAGCCTGCCCTTCCCATCATGTGGCCGGCGGGCAGGTTGCCCGCCGCGCACACGGGGCAGTGGGGAGCGGCAGAACACGCCGCTGCCGTATGCCCCGGTAGACCACAGCGGAAACAGAGTCCGCTGCAGTCTAGACTGCTGGTGCATTGAGGGCGCAGGTGCCCTGCGCCCATGCACCTGTAGCACCTCGCGGGCCTCGCCTCGAGGATGGTGATCCTTGCGGCAGAGACACCCACGAGGAGCCGTCCCACCTCTGCCAAAACTTTGGCCGCGGCGACGGGGCAACGCGCCCACGCCGCACCGACTCCGCCAGGGCCGGGGCGAATCGCGCCGACCTTCACGGTTCCGGGAGAGGACTGAGCCTTCTGCTCTATTGCCTCCCGGACCTCCTCAGACGTCACGGAGTCGTCCAGGCCGGAGACGCGCAACTCCGCGCACTTCATCGGCCTGGCGACCCTTACGCCCTCCTCGCCCCCCGCAAGACGCCTGAGCGTTTCCGCCACCAGGTCGGCCTTTTTTGCGCCCTCCACCCCTAGAACTTCCAGAAGCCGAGCTCCAGTTTGTGAGCGGCGGCACCTCACCTCTACACCCCCAGCAGCTAAAAGAGCCGCCTTCGCCCCGCTGAAGAGGCTGGCGTATGTTACACCCCGACTCTCCGCCTCCGGTGACACCGTCAGTTTAAAATTTATGACGTTGACATTCGTAACGCGCTTATGTTAACATATGCAAAATTAAATGTATATTTTTCAATCTTTCTGAGAGATTTTCTTAATATTTTTTTCCGTAAGAACCTTGTACAGAGTATTAGAAAACTACAAAAAAAAAATCAGCCAAATCGGTCAAGCCGTTTTCATGCTATGTTGTGACAACGGAAAACGGGTTTCATTAAGATAGATAGATATAATAATTTAAGGTAAAATACCTTATTTATTTTCCGACGTTTCGACCGTATTGCAACGGCCGTGGTCACGGGTAGACTAGTTCAGCTCAACGTCGCCTCCGTGAAGCGCGGGTTTCGGAAACTACCCTCGCTTGATTTCAATCACTCACTATTATGGAACTGTCGGTACTTCGACACACAACACTAAGGACATCTGCACACTGGCATGTAAATTTTTTTCGGCGGTGTATACACTTGCTGAATACGGGATTCCACGATGTTGACAAACGGTATCCATCTTCTCGGTTGAAATTGACACATTTTTTGATTTCAATCACTTCCCTCGCCATCCTGGAGTAATAATGACGGTCAGTGGAGAGGACCTGTAGTTTGTGTAGTTCAATCCAGTGATTGGTTCCCGTATCCAGTAAGTATTCCGCTATTGCTGACTTGTTTGTCTGTCGGTTTTTCACAGCCGCGATATGTTCCTTAACCCTTTCCGCTATTTTGCGCTTGGTCCGATGTAGGAACTACCACAGCTGCAATCCACTTTGTAGACGCCAGGTGTCTGTAGAGGAATTACATCCTTGGGAGTACGTAGGTGCTTAGCTACCTTGGAGTGTGGACTATATACAGTCTTAATGGAGTATTTCTGCAGTACTATTCCAACTTTGTCCGACACTCCTTTCACATACGGTAGACAAGCTGGAGCCCTGTCGGGAGTATCTCGTCTTCGTACGTCGTGTGCTTCCTCTGTATCCATTTCGCTTTAGTACCTCCTAAACATGTGTGAGCTCACTTTCTAAATGTTCAGGGTCACAAATGTCATATGCTCTATTTGTCAGCGATGATACCACGGATTGGATTTGGTGAAAGAGCTATCGTAACAGCTGGAGCTGTGAGCGGGAGTAGGGGAACCTGTTGTACCTAGGCTAGTTTTTTACATTTGTTTTTTTTTTAAATTTAATAATAAGAATAAAACCTCTCAACTATGGAATCAAGGAATGATTAGTTATTAAACTGTATAATGAATTGATAAAATGTGTGAATTTGGTATAGAGCTGAAAACAAAAGCTGCAAAAAAAGCAAGGGGACACTGTCCAAAGTACAACAGTCCTGATGAACCTTGGACCGTGCCAGTTGAACCTTGTGCACTTTAGGAACACGAGCAGTTACATATATCAACCCATATGATGGCCCACTGCTGGGCACGGGTCTCCCCAGTAGAACCTACTAGTATGTAGATCCTGGGGGTAATTGCCATAATCGCCACGCTTGGCGAGCGGGTTGGCGATCGCAGTAAGGCTTTAAGTACGCAGAGGACGCTGCTGCCCGTCCTCCGGGGTGAAATCCCTTAGTCGCCTTGACGACACCCACGGGAAGAGATGGGGTGGTACTATTCTTAAGCCGGCACCACACGGCAGAGCCGGCCTTTTTTGCGCCCTCCTCAACACGAGCAGTTGCCGTCTGGAGTTTATTTTTTAACGGCTACGATAAATGGCTGATCATATCAACACGTGTTTGTAATCAACAATGAACAAGAACATAAATAGCAGTATATATATAAACCGTTATCCTAACTAACAGTCGTAGCATAAATTTCTTTCTAAATCTTAAATTTATCAATTTTTTTATTATTTCAATAAAATTTAATAATGTTATGGAAATAGGTTTGATAAAAAAACAACAAATAAAAAAATATTTAAGGAACCTTCTTTTGTACCCAATTATAGCCAATAATAGTGTCCAAGGTACATCAACTGTTGGACGGCCGAGGTACCACATCGTAACAATTTCATTGAAGAGCTTGTTCAAATCACTTAAAAATGCAGCTAACTTCCTATATCTGTCACCTAGACATATTAAGATTGGACTGACAAAAAAGGTTTTCAAAAATGTATGTGGTGAAAATAAAAAGGCAATAGGTAAGACCCAAGAAACGAACTTTTCGAGAAAGAAACCATAATGATCTTTTCTACCAGCACAGACGCGATGCATGTGAATTACGACTAACTTCACGTTAGTGTTGTCAAAGAATGCTTCGACTACTATACCCAATATTATTTTAAAGTGCAGGAGTTTTCCAAAACATACGATTATCTTATAGGCCAAGGTGCAACAGGTTTACCTACTCAATAGAAAAGAGGTGGCGTAACGACAGGGTATATTATTATTATAGATAACTAGCTGTACCCCGCGGTTTATTAGCCTATGTGTTAATCCAGGGTATCAGCTAACTCCATACAAATTTCATTAAAATCGCTCCAGCCGTTTAGACGTGAAGAAGTAACAAACATACACACTCACACACTCACACACTCACAAACTTTCGCTTTTATAATATTAGTGTGATTTTTCGAATAAAAAGTTATTCGCAATATATTTATCTAATAATATCTTGGAACAACTCACACAACGCTATCTGATCCCAAACTAAGCATAGCTTGTACTATGAACACCAAACAACTGATAAACATAGGTACTTATATATTTCTAAATACATACTTATTATAAATAAATAACAACCAGACACAGAATAAACCAACGTGCTCATCACACAAAGCTTTATCCTGGGTGGGGATCGAACCCACGACCTCATGCGTAACAGTCGGATACACTCCCACCCCGCCACAGAGGCAGTCAATCCATTTACCTATTAAGTTGCTTACTATTATATAACTCGTTTTATTCATTATTTTAAAATTCTTAATTGTAAATTTAATTGTGTCTAAATAGCGAGCTAGTGTTATCGTACGCTAATGAAATGATGAAATAATCACTTCGAAGTGACTGTAGTTTACTAGCTACTTTGTATGAGCCGTCCTATATAAGGAGTCCAAACCTTTAGCCAAAAAAACATTCTTAGTAACCTTAATTTTTTTTAAAGACCATCTGACAGAAAAAAAAGCAGCTTGTGCTTGACTGCCCCCCTTTTTTTACGTGTGTAAAAACCACCGGACGGATCCCACTACTGCGAGGGCACGTAGAAGAGGGTATGTATGTCGGAGTCGAACCGACTAAAAATCACACGGTGTTCCTTCATAACAGTCTATGGCCGAGGGTGAGGGTGTCCCTTGCGAATTTGGTGCCTCCATCATCAGCAGGCTCGGTCGTCGTTGAAAGACGACATCGGTGTTGTTTACGTGGGCGGCTTTAAGTTAAGTTATAGAGATTTAAGTTATATTTACCGTTAAATAAATATATTTTTATGGAGTGCCCCCATACAAAAGTATTTGTTTAGCGGTAAATATAACTTAAATCTGTTGTAAAAGGCCGACTAAAGTCATCACTACGTAAACTTACAGGCGCTTGGGCATAACAAAAAAAAACATTTTGTATAAAATATATTTATTAATATTTCGTAACATGCACGTTCACGTATACCTGCTCATACGCTGCGTGCGAGCGGCGTTTCGTTTATACATAATACTTAGGATCAAATTATTTATCTTATCTATAATATAAAATAAAAATTATCAAAACAGTCGACGGTTTACAAGCGTATCATAACTTTAGGAAAGGACAGCAATTCATATATCTAAGTAATGATAGTAAACCTAAATGATATAGTTAGCGCATCGCATCGACGTTTACTTGAGCACTCTCTGTACTTGTAAACTCTGTTAACTAATTGAGTGGTTCATAAACCTCTCACCACCTTATTCAATAACAGCACATTATGTAGGGAATGTTTTGCATTTGTTTTTCATTCTATTTTCAAAATAGAAGACAAAACATTTGTTATTAAAATACTGTTAACAAAGTAGTATGAATAAGGCAGTCAAGATATTTATAAGGTGTCTGAAGACTAAAATATTAAATAATTATCGAAAAATCGTTTGATATAACCGTGTTCGGTCTTTGTGACGTCACACAATACGTCGCAATAGAAAGTTGAACTATTACTTCTCACAAACAAACAGAAAGGAGTAGTTGTGGTTAAATAGCACTATAAAAACTTTTTAGAAACAGAGATATTGTGATCAATGTGATCTAGAATGTATGGAATATAATATAAATGGATAATTTAATAATTTTTATAAATTATTATGAAAGTTTGTGTCAGCAAAACAACGAGTCAATGATTTTCCATATCGAAAGCAATTTACATCGTTGTGTTTACTTTGTTTATAACATAATGTGTAACGCGATGATGACATCTTATGCAAGTAGTTTTCATTTACAATTTGTAATTTGCAACTGATATTTACTAAACCATACTTTGGCCGGTTCGTCCCACTGTGTGCATCTATATTTACAAATGTATATGGGAGTCTGCAAGTGAACAGTACTGCTTTTAAGTAGAAACTTTTGACATCTGCTTTGGTACATAATTACAAAAAATCGTTTTCACGCGAATACCAATCAAATACTAATGAAAAGAGAAACAAAAATGATGTGCCTCTTTGCCATATACTTAGTAGGTATTGTTATTATTGGCATTTTATTACTAAATCCCCTGTTTTTTATTACTAAATTCACTCAAATTGATAATTTAATTTACCGTGCTATTTACGATCGTTTGAAAAATATTTAGTTCGTCTACTCAAACGATTTAATAATTCGCAATAAAATTAAATACAATTTGGAAGCCATGAATTTGTTAAAATAACTTACCACTAATATCGTGTTAATATACAAGCACATTTTTTATAAACTAAGTAGTAAAGTGTCTCAGGTCGGTCCTGGCACAGTCCGTACACTTCACACTCGGTCTCTGCGAGTCTCAGCCTTCTCGAACATTTGTATACGTTATATATATCTTGTATTGCAAATTAATATCTTACACAATAGTATTGTATACTTACTCTACGCTATAATACATATTATGTGCTTTATATATATAAAACACCATGTTCTCTCACTGGTGAAACATGAGCATTCGTATCTCTTAAGTAAATTTACTGAGCTGTTTCAATCTATAAACGTAGGCAATAAGAAGTATTAATTATATAATACAAGTAGGACGCTAACGTTTCACGACAACCGACGTTTGATCAGTTTACTAAATGTACAACTCAAATTTCAAGCGCAAATATTAATATGTAATTAATTGTAGTGAACGTAACAGATAACAGTATACCTGCATAATAAGTGTTACGTCACTAAACTAGTAGCTAGTACTCTTATATGGCGATACAAGTTTATATTACATAATACTTTGACAAATATGTTTTTATTATAATAAAAAATAACAAAGGCCTACAATACCTTAGGCCTAAAATATCAATTCAACGATTCAACCAACAATTTGAGCTACTACGAGAAAATTCTGCGTGTTTAGTTCAGTCCATCGACTATCGTTACTTTATATAATATATAGTTATTATCTGATATTGTTAGATAACGCTTTACGTACTTATACTCATACTCAACAAGCATTATATAGATATGTTCGCAGCAATTATTGTACAGGGGTCCCACTTACATTGGAGGCAGGGCGCCGAGGGAACTATTTCATCATATCAACCCATAAGATGGCCCACTGCTGGGCACGGGTCTCCCCAGTAGAACCTACTAGTATGTAGATCCTGGGGGTAATTGCCATAATCGCCACGCTTGGCGAGCGGGTTGGCGATCGCAGTAAGGCTTTAAGTACGCAGAGGACGCTGCAGCCCGTCCTCTGGGGTGGAATCCCTGAGTCGCCTTGACGACACCCACGGGTAGAGATGGGGTGGTACTATTCTTAAGCCGGCACCACACGGCAAACTATTTACATTATAATATAAAATAATTGAGCGTAGTGTAATATGTACAGGAGTTATTTAAAAACAACTAACACAGTATAAGTGAATCATATAGAAGTTTTCCTCCGTTCAAAAATATAGGAGTTCGTCATATTACAAAATATTTAACAATAAAGCCAATTTCATTTGTATCAATGTTTTTAGCGTCGCGCAAGGAATTACATTTATTATATTACTTACTACGTTTTCTCAACTCGCACAAAATATACGACCGGTCGCGTCCAAGAACATCTCTAAATATATACTATTGCTATATTTTGAGTTTATATCACGTGATTCCGTTGATTTTTCAGGATGTCTGTTCGACGAAGAACCATAAGGATAATTTATCTGCGGAGTCCACGTTAATAAATCAAAATATTCGGCCTCGAATCACTTTCGGGGGTCGGATAGATCGATCATCAAGATCAAACATTTATCTCTCTACTCTATACTTAAACAACAGCATTTTAACTAGCGAACGTCTAGTCTGAATTTTACGTAACATTTTTAAAATATAATAGAAAAGGACATAACATTCGCTAGCTACAACAACGGGGTAAGAATCGAAACAGTGTCCATTTCGACAGTATCTTGATGTGCGGAATGATCGGAGTCCCGCGGCGTGCAGTGCTACGTGTTGTCGTGTCGCGGCGGGAGGCGCGCGAGGCTGTAGGTCTCGGGCTGGAACGTGGGCGGGCACACCAGGTGCGGGTACTGGCGCGCGCCCCCCGAGCCCCCCGCGCCCCCCGACCCGCTCCAGCTGGGGGGGGACTTGGTGTTAATAACCTCTGTGAAACGGGACAACGCGACTGTGCGCCCGAAACTGTCTCTTTTCTGAAGATCAGTAATAACTATTTATGTCAATATTTTTTTTTACACTTGAAAGAGAAGGCGCAGTCCAGGCTTTATGTCTATGGTTAATACATACTTAATGAGAGTAAGAACCGGGAGGAAGATATTATATGGTGAGAATATGAAAAAGCTGTTAGGGCTGCGTTTATGTATTTTAGCTCTGTTTTACTCAGCACCGGCACCATCACAACACTAGTCTAGAGGATCTGAGTGATGGCTGCTTTGCTATACTCGACGGTATGCAAATAAATTGTGCATGTCATGTAGTCACACTCCTATAGCCCTCACCATATTTTCGTTTCCATTCGGTTTTAATAGGAGACTATTACCACTTTGTAACTGAAAGGCGTTTCACGTCGATAAGAATATATGTCTTCTATCTTATATGACAAAGATGAGAAAGTGACTTTGTAAGTTGTGAATGAAGTCGGTTGATAACGATTCTATTCTCTATGGATATATAGAATGTTACTTGGAGTGTAGACGATTCAACAACCGAGCCCAGTGCAGTTTCATCACTTGTCATTATTAGGTTCTAATACGTTACGTCTGTTCTTATTGTTCTAGACGATGGAACAAACAACAACAACTCTTAAATTGGGGCTTCAATGGAACAACTCTCAAATGCCAAACGAGTCACTCGACAATAATTTAGCTTTCTTAACTTCTGTTATTGTCACTGCGTAACCATGAATCGTGGCCATAAAGTGTTGTTCGAGGTTGTTGAACGCAACACGTCATATTTCATAAATGTAGTGTAGTTGGTGTAAGGCACCTGTCCCATCAATGGCGAGAAAGCGAATAGTGATTTTATCGCTCAAGAAACGTACACACACATGTAGATTCCGTGTAAACAAAAGAGATCGTTCTATACCGTATCTCTTTTGTTTATGCGGACTGGATCTACAATATATCTACTAACTGTGCCCGCAACTTGGTCTGCGTCAAGTTTGCTGTCACTCCCTAAACGTTACGTGACGATAAAAAAACCTAAATTACTTCTTACGTCTGATACTGAAAATCCCGCCAAAATCCGTCTAGCCATTTCGGAGATACGGCTTATCTCCGAAATGGCTAGACGATGTTTTTGTTTTATGTACGTTATATCTATACTTATATAATCACTTGTCCTGACTGACTGATTGAATGATTCATCAATGCAGAGCCTAAATCTCTAGGGTTACAAACCTGAAATAATTCGTCCCCTATGGGGGTTAAGCTAATATAGGGGTTGCAAGTTTTTATGAAACTGTATCAGTTTTGAAGTTAAATCGGTGAAATTTTAAATTTGTTTAAAATAAAGACAAGTTATTTGGTAAATTAACCACTAAGGGGGTGAAATAGGGGTTGCAAGTCTGTATGAAACTCCGTCAGTTTTTAAGTAAGATATGTAATATTTCGTGTTTGGTTTTTTAAATTAAAAGAAAGAAACACGCTTTTTAGCGTTTTTGGAAAATCTGCTCTTAAGGGGCCGCAATAGGGGTCGCAAATTTGATTAGAATTCCGTCAGTTTTGAGGTTAGATCTGTGGAATTTCGTATTTAGCTTCGTGGCTGTATATAAGGAAACATGCGATAAATCAACCGACTGGGTAAAATCAACTACGCGGGCGAAACCGCGGGCGACAGCTAGTACTTTTATACGCATTTAGCAAAAAACTGTTTTTTTTTGACGTTACAAACGGACACTTCAATTTAATTTACTCGTTTACGAGTATAGATTGTACGTTTTTGGAGCGATAAAATCGCTAGTCTCGTCTCGCTCATCGCCGTCGGTGAAGCAGGCGCCTCAACACAATAACATAGCGCGTCGTACCTGTCCAGCGCGCGGCGCGCGGCCGGCGGCGCGCCCGGCGCCTGCGTCGTGTGCACCTGCCACATAACCACAACGATAACGATAACAACAATAACAACAGCAACACATCAATACTTCATTTATTTTAATACTCTCACTATTATCGAACCGCCGTCGTCACCCCATTTTTTTGCCCCTCTATGCGAACGAACGAGCGACTCGCCCGCGACACGGTTTTGTTTCATTTGATAAAATTTAATTTAATTTAAATAAAAATAAATAATTAAAAGCGTTTATTGTCGATAAGTTACAATTTCGATTCTGTTTTATCCTAATCTTACTTATAAATGTAGGGAAAACATTTATGAGTAAGATTAGATTTATTTATTATTTTAATTATAACCCAAAATGACTATCTTTTATTTTTTTTCTTATTTTAAAGGGCGTCGACCGCTGGATTTCTAAACGGCATATAGCCCGGTGTATGCCGCCCGGACGTCTAAATGTATTCGGTACGTGCTTCCCAAAAATATTAAAATCAAAACCCGTCCCAGGATATTTTTCCGTTTAGTTTTTAGGTTTTTAGTGACGGTTTTAGATAACTATTATTATAGAGCGTAGGCTCTATAATAATAGTTACCTAAAACCGTTAGATAATTGGTTAGGTATAGACCTAACCTAACTGAAGAAGGGTAAATAAAAACTCGCGACTGCCGCTGGAGGCTGCGACAATTACTTTAATGTTTACGCACAAAAATATATTATATAATGCCATGCCTATCAGATTTCTTTATATCGATCTCGAAAACCAGTTCTGATGTATGGTTACCAACTATAGTTTTGGTTTAGAGTTAAACCACAATCAAAGTTGTGAAAAAGAAGCTGTCACGCAATACGACCTGCGCGTCCGCCGCCCGCCACTCATTTCGCAGTGCACTTTAACGTCATCCTGGATCCGTTGTACGTGCGCATTTATGTTTCATCCCATTATCTTTAACGAACTCGGCTTTACTTCGACTTGTGTATCTGATCTATATCACCCGTTAACCTGACTTTTCATTTGAACTTTAGTAGTGCTACATTTTGTTCTGTTTATTTTAGAAGTGCTAAGTGTTCTGAGCAATGTATCAACGACACCACAGAGTAATAAGTCTACTTTGTAACCGTTCTGTGGAAAGAATCAGAAGATACACGTTAACTCGTGATCTACAGAACAACCATCATCATACGGTTTAAAACATCAATCAAACTGAATCCCATTAACATTGTCAGGAATGTCTATAACACTACTTAATTATTATCCTATCCACTGTCCGAAACTGTCCAACGCTATAAATCGGTTGGCGGCGATACGCATGAAACTTTGCAAAGATTTAATTAAAATATTTTATCCATAGAGGTTAGTTTTTTTAATTTCTCAAAACTTTCCAAGTGTCCCACGTATATAAATAATAATAATATGTCGTATAATTGTACTTAAATAAACTATCTTATTATTATAACCTAACCTTGTCATTTACGATTAATTCAAGTCAAGTCAAAAGTACTTTATTCACTTAGGTTACAGAATGCAACGCTTTTGAACGTCAAACTAAATTTGAAATAGAATGATTTTACATTTAATGCCAAGTTCGCAAAAGTAAAGACGTGAACAAGAACTTGGCAACAAAAACTCATGGCCACTTTTTTTAAATTCCAATTCGAAGTTGTAAGTAGGGTAAAACCATCATTTAGGTATAGATAAATACCAATATTAAAATATATGTATTTATATGAAAAGCATAGACGATATCTGATATCAATAAAAAAAATATAAAATATTTAATAAAAATTGGAATCCCATGGATATGTTGGCATAATTCCAGAATCGTAGGCAAGAAGGGGGTAATGAGTACAATCTAGACGAATAAATCAAGAATGTGCACCATTTGCCGGTGGGAGGCTTAAACGTGAGTTTAAGTACATATTTAGTACATAATGCACTATGTGTTCATTCTGGGCAACCCTTAGCCCAACTTCCATACAAAATTATTATATTTTCAAAGGTGATCAAAATAATGATCCTTTGAAAATATATTAATTTGACATCCTATTAACATAAGCGATTTCATAGTGGAATTGGAAATATTATTATTACGGCATTACAGTTGCCGCAAGTTGTGTTGTGTTACTGAACATCGCTATGCGTGTGTAACTTTTATATGAGTGACTGCTCTTTTTGATAAGTGCATTGACGAACATTGCGGGACGGGAAAAAATGTAAAATTAAGATGGTAGCACACGGTACCATCTAAATTTTACATTTTTTAAACTATTGCATAGCTTTTATCGCGGGCTTGGGCTTTGAGCGCGGCGACCGAATCAAAAAATTCCGTAACGAAAATAAAACCTAACACCCCCCCCCTTTCCGCCTACCATGTAGCTCGGCCGAGCGTTCGCTTAACGTATATGTATATGGTACGACTGTACGAAGCGAAGCACGGATCGAGACGAGCTGCTACGATTCCGAAATGTAATGGAAAGATGAGAAAAAACTGCATAAATAAAAAATAAATAAATAATTATAATTGCATAAGTTGATAAAAAATGCTATGCAATAGCTTTACCGCGGCAGTCCCCGAATGTCAAGCCGAGTGTTTTTGTTTTTTAAATTATAAGTACATTTTAAATCTATTATAAGATTGCTTAAGGATTTGTTATTGCTATTTTTATTATTTATTGCTACTATTCTTTGTTATTAATATTGGCTATTGTGTTTTTATTGTACCGAATGTGTATCAACATTTGTCAAAATAAATTTAAATGGTGGATTGTAAAGTGTCGCGATAATGGGGATGATATTTTAATATTCATCGGACTAGTATTTCTAGAATTAAAAATGTGTTTAGTAGAATCTGAACTAGAGACATATTTTATGTATTTACTTAATCTTCAATTTAGCATAGTACTTACAATTAGTGTATTTTACAAGATAAATCCCGTACCTTATCATTCCTCCGGAGTGAATCTCTCCACCGATCATGCGCAGACGCCGCTCGCGAGCCGCTGCCCTCGTCGCGGTACACTATCTTCTCATATCTAGAACATAAAGGGTAGCAGATTTAACTATGTCATTTAGAAAAAAATAATTCCTATATTTGACCCTTTCGATCGGTATCGTAAAAATACTGGGTGTTTTTTTTTCATATTTTGCGGGTTGATTCCCGTTCCAGATATGCGATCGTTTAAAAATATTTGAATGTACTTTGATTTTTTTTTTAAATAAAATAGTAGGCATCTGTCAGTACAATGTTGCGGCTCGCGCACAAGGCGACCGCCCGCAGCGCCGGAGGAGATGCGATGCTTATGATCTGCCCCATAAAGTTCGACCCATACAAACTTGCAGTTCATCATCTTCGTCATCAATCATCAGTGTCACCATTAAATCCATCATCATTAGTCATCGTCACCAATAATTATCACCAGCCGTCATCAGCCGTCATCACAAATCATCATCGATTTATGATCGAAAGACGACTAATGGCAAAAATAGCATTAAACACAACTAATAGACTGGAAAAAAAATATTTATTAAGTTCTTTAAGATCCACTACCTATTATGAAAAAGTAATTAATTGATTACATTTACTACGCTTTACGCGACTTTTTCATTATTCATGATGTATAGCTATTACACATAATCTCGAATTATATACACAATTTGACACGGGAATAAAACTAACCATTTTAGTTGTTCTGAGACTGGGTATACGTTGTGTTGCCTTTTATTTTGTTAATTGTATGTGTGTAAAGTCTTCCTCATACCCATTTCGATTTAAAATATTGTAATTTTATTATTTCAAAATATAACTCTTTTTAAAGAATAGAGTTTACACGTACAATATAATGATACAAAATTATAACACATCCAACGATCTCTTTATACACGTGAGAGATATGGCTACATAAGTAGACATATCTTTATGTAATAATTGTGACCTAAGTAACGCGAACAATGTTTGTAACACAGAATAGTTTAAGACAGAATAAATTGATATTATAGAAGTAGGTACTTGGGTACAGTTTGGCTATGCAAGTATGGCTACTTGCATAGCCAAACAACAATTTAATTCACTAACAAACTATATGGTGCCTCTATAATGTGTTATAATCGTCTCAAGTCATTTACATGTGAATTACAACATAACCTGTAAGTGCTTTTACTTTGTCATAACCTATTTCGTGGTACAATTATTGTTTACATTACTGAGAACACAATAAAATTGACCTAAAGACATGGCTACTTGCATAGCCAAACTGTACCCAAGTACCTACTTCTATAATGTCAATTTATTCTGTCTTAAACCATTCTGTGTTACAAACATTGTTCGCGTTACTTAGGTCACAATTATTACTTAAAGGTATGTCTACTTATGTAGTCATATCTCTCACACGCGAAAAAGAGATTGTTGAGAATGTTATAATTTTAAAGAATTACGCACTCACGCTTGCACGCCCACGCGCACGCACGCACCGTTCCGTTTCATCGGGCTATGTGAATGAGGGAATGGAGAGTACATTTGTGTCTGCGCACACACTTGTGCCGTATAATATCTTCTGCGTAGTTGGCTAGACATCGGTTAAAAAATCATTAATATTGTATGAAACTCCGTTAGTTTTAAAGTTATCTGTGAAATTTCGTTTTTGGTTTAAAATAAAGAAACACGTGTTTCAGTGTTTTGATCGAAAGTGAAAATCAGCCCTTAAGGGGGTACAAACATCTACGCGGGGAAGCCGCGGGCGATAGCTAAATATAATAATATTCTCACACTGAAAATCCATACTAATGAGATGAGAATGCTGAAATGGGCAGCGGGTGTAAGTAGACTTGATAAAGTGTGTAACGACCACATCAGAGGAAGTATCAAAATAGCGCCCATCACAGAAAAACTCACAAAACAACGTTTACTTTGATATCTCTAAAGCCATAGTCCCCCAACACCGAAAGATGAGTCGGACGCCTTTCAGCCACTTGGTGGTCTACGGACTTAAAGAAAGCCTAACTAACAATATAGAAAACCCAGGACAGACGGTCCTGGCACATGAAAACGAAAAAAGCGGACCCTAAATATAATAATAATATCTTGGGACAACTCACATAACGCCATCGGATACCAAACTAAGCAGAGCTTGTACTATGGAAACCAGACAACTGATAAACATTCTTATATATTTCTAAATACATACACCCATCCCCAGAATAAACCATGTAGTGCTCATCATACAAGTTTTATCCTGGGTGGGGACCGAACCCACGACCTCCGGCTTAGCAGTCAGGGTCACTAACAGCTAGACAACAGATATATTATTATAGGCATACAACAGATAAAGCCAAAGAAGAAAATATTCTCACCCGTCCTTCCCTCGCACCGACACAGGTTTGCTCGCAGCGGGGCCCGCGGCGGGGCCCACGGCAGGGCCCGCGGAGGGGCCCACCCCGGGGCCCGCGGCCTCGCGCCGGGGGGCGGCGCCGCGCTCGGCGGGGCCCACCTCGCCGTAGATCACCTCTGGAACTGTAACAGTACAGCGTGGTAATGCTCGGTGCATAAACGGGACAAGTGATGACACCAATCTCAATTTGTGTAAAACTGAACAATTCATCACAGATATTTAAAAAAAGTCATAATAATTCAGATTAAATCAAATCGACTGAAATTTAGGTAAATATAAATTAAAAACCTATGAGTAATGTTTATATTTACTGCGTATTTATTAATTTTATACATAAAACAAACTTATTTTTAAAGCACTTATTATGTATTTATTAATTTATATAAAATAAAACAGACTTGTTGTATAGAATTTGTAGAGACGTTCTCTTATTTATTTAATATTAATAACATTGTATTGTATTATGATTTTTATTAACATTACATTAATATTAAATAAATAAGAGAACGTCTCTACAGAGGCTTTCAGTAGTGAAAAGTTTGTATTTGTCAACTTTTAGGTCGATACCAAGACGTTCTAGCGATTTGACCCTAAAGGCCAATGATCAACAGTAGTTGCGCTTTGTGTAATTAGGGTGTTCACTGCTGATGTTAAAAAGACCCTGACTTTTCCCTAAACATTTTTAAAAATTTTCCTTATCAAGTCACTTTTCAAAAAAATTAAGGTAGCCAACTATTTTTCTTAATTTTTGAGTGATTTTTATCAGGCTTACCTCCAACAAAAACTATTTTTTATCAATTTAAAAAAGAAGGAAATCATTGCTCGTGTCGTTTTGGAACGGAACTGCAAACATTTTATTCTTTCAAGTGACTGTAAGATAACCATCGACAAAAAAAATCGTATTTGTTTTATTTGTCCATATCGACTGGATAACATGTTTATTTAGAAAAATTTGAATCCAGACTCAGGAATCGAACCCGAGACTTCCGTAGCCAAACCGGGGCCAGAAGCGAGTTTCTTTAACTACCGACTAGATGTCGCTACGGGGGCCTAACCCGTAAGCATTAAGAGATAGAAGAATTTGATATCTAGTAACATAGTCCAGATAGGTGGTTCGCTTCTGGCCCCGGTTTGGCTACGGAAGTCTCGGGTTCGATTCCTGAGTCTGGATTCAAATTTTTCTATCTTTCAAAAAATGTAATTATTGTATTTGTAAAGTCTTTGGCAAGAAATGCCTATAAAAATTACTTCAATGTTTATTTAGCTTCAATTTATTTTTTAAAGACCTTGATACGAGCACTTCTTGCAGAGATATCGGTCTTTAAATGATATAAGGGGGCGGCGAATTTCACATTTTATTAACACTTAACAAGTGTAAGTACAGTACAATAAACGTATCTTGACCGGATTGAAGTTAGGTTTTTATCACTTTCGCGCATGTCATAGAGATGCGACCCTAAAATTACTTACGAAAACGACTTAATATGTTTAATCGATTAAAAATACTAACAACATTTTAATTCAACAATATAAAAACACTATTTAAATGACTTCGTAAAAGTTTAAATTTAGAACAGTTACAGTAAATACTTATATATATGATAATGTAACTAACCGATATTATGTAGCGGGTGTACGGGCAGGTCCCGGTGTTGACGCCGCTCCTCTGCCTGTTTCTTCAGCATGAACTGCTCTAGTGTCACGAAGCCCATCAGGTTTTCCGGCTGAAATTAAATAAATTGCTAAAATGAATTAGAAAACTACTAAGCAACCGGTCACCGTTGCGTTACGGGTCGATAACAAAGTTGTTACCTTAGGTTTAGGTTTGGGCGCGTGCAACATGGGCTTGGTAACGAAGTCGCTCTTGTCGAAGTCCAGTAAGTTAGGGTTGGAGGCGTGGATGTAGTTGATGGGCTTGGGCAGGCGGCGCGGCTCGTGGGCCCCGGGCGGCGCGCCGGGGGGCCCCGCCGCGGGGCCCGGGGGCCCGCCGGGGGGCCCGACCGTCGGCACCTTGCGGTAGCTGCGGTAGTGCTCCGTGGGCACCGGCACTCCCGACTGCTTGCTCTGGAATGTTAAAAGTACATTACGAAAATAAAATGCTTTGTCTAACAACAATTCCTTCTACTTTAGTGCATCCACCACTGGTTAGGCACTCGTCCTACTGCCGGCGAGTAGCGAGCAAATATCATCTAGATATTTTATTGCTCGAGAAACGTACAATATAATACATATTGTAGATCCCGTCCGACGCAGTATAGAACGAGTACTCGCCGGCAGTGGGAACTGTCTAAGATCAACTACTGTAACTGTACGTGTTTTGAGCGATTGAATAGTTGATATAGGTGTAAATTATATGTGGAAATTATAATTTAGAAATGGTAACACAGGGTAAGTAGATAGAGCAGATAGTAGCAATACCATAACGCAACGCATCGAAATATTAATTCTCTTTGCGCTGACCCGGGGGCGCCATTTTGTTGTCACTCGCTACCTGTGCTTGCCACGTGACGCTTGTGTGACATTCACTGTTTTTCGGTTCGTTGAGTATTCTTTTACAACATCATACGTTGAGTTGAGTATTAATATTCCTCCGTATTAATACGTAAATTCTTGAGTTGAGCATAAGTAAACTCTTAAAATGCCGAAAGGAACTGTGTTAAAAGGACAATCGAGGGAGTGTGTGAGACGCCTTCAAGATTACTTTGAGAAGGAATTTCGTAATGGTGCTCCGCTACTACCAATGGCGCAGGTTCGCAACCGCGTAGCTGCCGCCTTAGGAATCAGTGTTCCAACTGTTACAAAAATTACCAAAGAAGCCTACGGCAGCAGTGGTATGGAGCAAAATAAGCTACACCGAAGAAAAAACGCCAGCCGTGTAGAGTTACACGCATTGACGATTTTGACGCCGATGCCATTCGTCGTCATATATACGACTACAACCAACGCAAGGAAATACCAACTTTAAGAAGAATGGTAATTTCACTGAGGGATTTCACTTTTTACGTAGGTACTGCAAAAGGATTTGTAGCAGATGCTCTACTGGCTTTCAAATCAAAAAAAATCTGGCGAATATCACGAAGAGATGAATGCAGAAGTCTATGAAAATTGGTTCAGGGAAATGCTGATGTTACTGGAAGAACATTCAATTATATTTATAGATAACGCGCCCTACCATTCACTGCAAATAAATAAAATGCCAACGCAAGCGAACACCAAAGATGAAATTATTAACTGGTTTCGTGATAATGGCGAGTATGTTAATCATTCATTATTGAAAGCAGAACTAATAAGAATTTTACTTCAGAAACGTCAACCTAAACGATACGTCATCGATGAAATGGCAGAGGAATATGGACATACTGTTATTAGAATCCCACCTTATCATTGCCAATACAATGCCATTGAGTTAATATGGGCACAAATAAAAGAGAAGGCAGCAAGAAACAACACAACGCCCCCGTTTACAGCAAATAAAATGCTGCAATTATTAAATAATGCGTGGGATGATGTGACACTTGAAAACTGGGCGAGTGTCGTGGAGAACACAAAAAAAAAAGTCTGATTGGGAACGGGACGTTGCAATTGATAATATAAATGAAGAAGAATTGAATATTCATGTAACCGAGGATACAACTGATGAGTCTAGTATAGATTATGAAGAGTCTGATTAATTATTGCAATAAATAATATTTAATAATATTACTTGTTTCATTTGTATACCCAATTACCTAAATAGTTTGTTAAATAAATAAGTACCGTAAACAGCTGCAACTTTGCACAGAATTTAAAGTTTTTTGACAATACTTTTTTAGTTTGTATAATCTATGGACTGTTATACATGTGCGTGGAATTTCAAGTTGAAAACTATATGAAATAGGGTCTACAATCTAATAAATTCCTGTGTTAAATGCTACAGAAACCGCCAAAGTTGTAGGCAAAGTTGTAGCACCTTTCTGCAAGATTGCCTATGATATTGACGCCACAATTACTTACATAATTTAAAAATAGATGTATATTTTCACCTACTATTAAAGGTATCTACATTATGAAAGATATAGAAGACAAAAAACAACTATATTTCACATTTTACAACACGTAGGCAAACTTAGGCCGGCTTTTAACACAGTTTCATACAAAAGTTAGGGCTGTGCTGAAAAAAAAAAACGAAATGATAGTCCCAGTATTTATTACGTAGGTGCTAAATACAAGTATACTATTTGCAATATTTCTTCTGCTCTATTTTAACAATTACGAAATCATAGTCAAGCTATGCATAAATATACGTAATTACACAGGTAGGTAAGTATTATTATTATTTTTTTCATAATCGTAACCCTTAGCGCATAAATTCAGAGGATTTTTTCTAATCAATAAATCACAGTCACATTAGGAGCTCAACATTACCATAAACTTATTAAAAGCTAATAGTAAAATAATCTAAATTAGTTAATAGGAACAAGTAAATGCTGTTAAAAAATAACAAAAAGTAATCTTCTTCTACATTAATTATTTATCAATAAATCACAGTCACATTAGGAGCTCAACATTACGATAAACTTATTAAAAGCTATTATAGTAAAACAATCTAAATTAGTAAAAAGGAACAATTAAATACTGTTAAAAAAATAAAATCAAAAGTAGTCTTCTTCTACATTAATTATCAATAATAAATCACAGTCACATTAAGAACTCAACATTACAATAAACTTATCAAAAGTTATTAAAGTAAAAAAATCTAAATTAGTAAATAGGTAGGTACAAGTAAATGCTAATAAAAACAAAAGTTATAAATAATACGAGTACCTACGAAATAATCATAGCATTATTGAATGTTGTAGTCATTGAAATTAACATTGAATATGAATTGACCTCGACGTGAAATTTGAGGCGTAGGTAAGATCGATAGGACATCATCCAAATGTCTCATGCTGCAGATATCATCCACTGTTGGATAAGTAAAAATTGTTCCGTTTTCGTGTTTAGATTCTTTTACTCTTCGTGTAAATTTAACGGTAGGTATATCGTTATCAATAGATATGATTTGGCCCACAAAATGTTTCAAGCTCTTTTTTGTTGCAAAACGAACCAAAATCCAGTTTCCAACTTTAATTTTATGAGTATCACTTTCATCAAAAAACTTAATGTCATGTAGCCCAAACGTAGTTTCTGTAGGTATTGGATCAAAATTTTCCTTTTCCGGTTCCCATAAATATTCTGCCATGTAAGCACCGTAATTCGAATAATCTGAGTTACTACTAAGTAACTCTATAGACGAGTCAGAAGAAGAAGAACTGAGATGCCGTTTATGTTTCTTTTTTAAACATTCTTTGTTTTGATTAGTATTTTTGACTTTGGAAATCTCTTCTGTTTCAGTTTTCTTCCTTTTTCCTTTATCTTTATTAAGAGTTATCTTAGTCTGTAAGGTTGATTGATAAATAAGATTTGAACTACAATTTTCATTGATGTTTGTTTTAAAAGAATCATCCAAAGCAGAAGACTTTCCTTCTTTAATTAACATATCTGATATTACAACAACTTTAGGTTCTGTCGTATTGTTATAATTCGTAAAGCTCTTAGAAGAACCAGCACAGTATTGTGCCTCCATTGATTGCAGACAGTTGGGTAGATCATGTGGCTGCATAGCTATAAATGGTGAATTTGTTTCAGCGCTCCTAAAAGTCTGGTTAAGAAACTGAAGCTCTAATGTTGGCATACGTTTTTCTGTGAAATAACTGACATTACTTATTAAATCTGATTTTTTGTAGTTCGCCTGTAACTGTTTGTTCACAAATGCTATGCAAATCTCTTTTAATAGTTTTGGCTGTGATAGAGGGTATTTTGTGTCGACGTATCTGTTCATACGATTTCCTTTTTTTGAGTTAGTCCTTGAACCTGGTACCGATTTCTTTACTTTAAGTTCTGCACACTTCATTTTACGAGTATTCAAAGTTAACGCTTCAGCTTCTTCCGTAGATATTGATTTTCCAGGCATCACTGGTAATTTTTTATTTGAGCTATTACAGATTTTTTTATTAGACTCTCGTATTTGTTTCAAGAATGACAATAAAGAAGCATCGATATTCTTCGTATCCTCATCAGTAATTATAGGCAATTTACCAATTACTCTTGATGGGTCTAACGGGAATATACCAGAACCCGCAAAGCCATTCTTTATATTGGTAGTTTGGGTCATATTAATTTTTGTCATAAGGTCTTGTAGAAGTTGAGGAAAATGACACTTGTTAATTGTGGTAGAACTTTGGTTTTTAAGTTTATAATCCAGCAGAATTTCACGCCAACGCTTTTTCATGGGCCCAAAAAAAGCCACATCGAGAGGCTGAGTTAGGTGCGTCGCGTTGGGTGGAAGAAACACGAACCGAATGGTATTTTCGTCACACATCTTTATTACATCAAGACTAAGATGTGCAGCCAAATTGTCTCCTATAATTACCTTGGGTCCGTCTCGAGATTTGGCCCATGGTAATAATATAGTGTGGAACCAATCTTCGAAACATTTCATATCGAACCAGCCCGAATTAGTTCGATTATAGCGAGCCTTTGGAGGACCAAACTGGCACCAACGTGACCACAGATGTTCCGCTTTGTAAACCACATATGGCGGTAAACATTGTCCATCAGCCGTCACGCTGAACATAATTGACACTGAACTTTTACTTGAGTTAATAACACGTTCAGGGTGTTTGGTCCCTCTTTTAAATATGGCCTTTTGTGAACCTGGGTCGTCGCTTAAATTAGTTTCGTCAAAATTCAGAATATTTGTAGACGGTACATCTTTTATTGTTGATTTTAGATTATTGTAAAACGATGTCATTTCTTCCACTGATTTCGAGGCACGACAACGTTTAATGTTCTGCGTTTTTCTTTGAGAAAAATTATGTCTTTTTAAAAAATTGCGGGCCCAGCGTTCGCCCGGCATCTTTCCATTAAAAGGCATTTTTGCCCTTTCACACTTTTGAAGGTAATGATGAACCACCATTCGTAACTCGAGCAGTGATAGAGGGTTACCGAATTGTGCCGCAATGTTCACCAGTTTTCCTATATGTTCTTCTTATTCTGTTGATATCTCTTGGGGTCGGCCAATAGATCTGACGTGCTCGTTTCTTATTTTATTTAGTATCGTACGCCTCGGTATGTCAAATTGCTTTTCAGCTTCATATGACGATAGTGCTTTAGTTGATACTAAATCTACTGCTAGATTTAGTGTTTCTTTTGAGTAGTCAGCATATCGTCTAGCGCCAACTTTTCGCCTGTTTTTTTTATCATTCATAGTTTCGATTTTGTCAATGACCCTACAACAACGAAACAGGTAGGTTTACGCAGATATATACATAATGACTGGTGAGACACTAATAATATTTAAGGACAACATATATGATCATATTTAAAAAACATAACAAATAAATAACAAATAAATATCGGTTTGACAACCTGTTCGCACGTGGTGCGCATCTGCGAAACGTCTAAGCGTTCATACTTAAATTTGATTAACAATTATTACCCCAACTTTTTTACATAATTATAACGAGAATGAAGTATAGAGTACTTTTCTTTTTCTTGAACCCAATTAATCACAAAATTATTTTAGAAATCAGTTTACAATTCCCTGAAATATCGGAGGCCATACTAAATACAGCCCAACATAGAATCTCTTCTCTTTTGAAATAGTTTAAAAAATCTATATATCTGTACGCTTAGTACAAAAAGTACATATCGACGGTTAAGAACCAATAACGTCTAACTAACAAAAATACAATTTTACAGGAGATGAAAAAAACATTTCATGACTTTTAACATTACTTTATTTGAAATAGTTATTATACAAAATAAGAGATAAAAATTGTTTTTAAATTTAGTTAAACAGTCGCTGTTGTACCATCACTCCTAGCAAAGATATTGTAAGTTAGGTGGAATTGGTTCCTATAGTAAGAATAATTTTTATATGTCAGGTACATAATCGTTTTTTTTAAATGAAACAATGGTGGAAAATTAAAATATTTTTTATTAAACACTGTTAAAGAACTATTATTTTATTTATTTTAAGTAAGAAAAGTAAGTTTTCATCACGAAAAAACCTTTTTTTTTTCAGGAATGTGGTAGCGAGTCATAAAAGCCATGACATTCCGTAGGGAGAACTGCCTTTAATTCTTGCAGGTGTTGATATTTGCTAGCAGATATTGGAATCATTTGACTACGTAACGGAGCATACGTAACAATAGATTTATTTCGTTTAGGTCTCAGAGGTAACTCAAGCCATTCCTGATCAACATGGAGCTTCACTTTTATTATCTCTTCTTGATCGTATAAGATGGCGCGTATATCTGCCACTGTAGGGTCACCTGCTTTACGGCCAGGTCTTATAGAATTGTACAACCAGGTGGATTTATCAGCATAATTTTTAACAAAACTATGATTAATCTGAATCACCTCATAAGGACATGAAGTTCTCGCTTCCTTTGTGGCAGAAACGTAGTCACAGGGCAAATAAATCTCACGATTTGTAAGTTTACGTTCAATGGCGGCGTGAACTGAGTCACACTCCATTTGAGTGTGACCTTTCTCAAGAAATTTTTGAGTGATTGTGACTTTGTTTTTTAAACTAAAGTTAAGCAGTGCGTTTGCCAATATCACGTTTCTGTTTTGATAGTTACAACCGTCTGAAAAAAGAATTATTGGCTTTTGTTTGGACAGGCAATGTCGCTCTAAATAATCTATTATAAACGATGCGAAAGTACTCGCAGTTAAGTCTGCTGCTGTTTCAGTAAACCAATAACAGCTGCATTGGCGTGTTGTCAAGTCAAAATATGTAAAATTATGACACGTCAACTTAGTTTTGAAGTACAGAGCACTCGCAGTGAGGTACGGACAGACTTTTACCGCTTCCAAGTCCATGGTCAGCACAATGACTTCTCCTTTAGCGGCTTTCTTTTTGTCTTCCTCTTTTTCTTGCCTTGCTCTGTTCTTCTTAATTATATGTTCTTGAAATATGTGTCCATCAATGTTACCTTCCTTGTATCCAATGCAGGTATCGCACATATCTTTTTTTAATGTATATAGTGCATAATTTTTCTCTTTAAACGTCTTGTCAAATGTATACCGGGAAACCGCAGGTAATACGTTATTATCCGTACAATAGCACTTATACGCATTATACAAATCAGTAACGGTGCGATATGAAGGTTCAATATAAAGCTTTTTAGTTTCTTTACGCGCATAATGCGACGGCATTTTAGGGATACTTGTCAAAAAGTTATTCAAAGTTGCTGTTTTATTGTTTAAATTGTTTGTTTGACTGGACTGGGCACTGTGGGCATCGTTTGCCACATCATGGAATCTGTCTTTCTTGACCCATGTTTGAACTGAGGTAGACTTTAATGATAGTGTATTTAAGAACATCTGTTTGCAAACTTGAATCTTGCCTTCGCTTTTTTTTTGAGGTAAAAAATAATTTAGAGTTCCCTCTCGGCGAGATTCCTCTCGTCCCTTAGTTTTGCGATTAGTAGTGGAACAGGTAATAAGTTCTCGTACGTAAATTCGGCGTTCGTCCCAATTAAGTTTCTTCCAGAAATACACATGAATTTGATCTGCGTGTCTCCTCATCAAATCTGCTGCAACCTCGTAATTTGCTTTTTTTACAAAACTGGGATGTGCAAGTTTGGCCAAGTTCTTTAGCTGCTCGTACCTGATCTTGTCGCATTTTTTCGTTTCGAGGCTTTGAGTAACCTAAATACGTTTCTCCGCGCATTCGTTTTCGCTGAGCTTGATTTTTTTTCCACTCGTCGGCCCTTGCGACATGACGACGTTTTCGGCCTTCATTCATGTCTCCGTACTCCTCATCACTTGTTTCACAGTTTGTCGTTGACCCATCATCTAGATCATTAACCGAAGGATCATGGTCATCGTCATTGTCAAGAGTAGCTGTGAAAAGTAACAAAGAGGGACTCGTACAACCCATTTCTAATATTTCTTTTACAGAAGGCGCAGACTGTGATCTTTTATTCAGCTTATATGTAGCCTGATTATCGTGCGTTAAATCTGACAATGAAAGAGACTTCTGTGGAGCGGTATTATGGTTAAAGAGGGCCTGGTTTACAGCATTATTAGGAAACTGGTTGGCATACTCCTCTGGACGTAAATCGATGCCGGTACTTCTCTTGTTCAGATATATTATTTCGTGTGGATAGTTGAATAGTGATGGCATAGAATTGTAATATTTATTACCTATGACCAGATTATCGACAGTAAGATCGGATAATGAAAAAGACTTCGGATACTTCAAATTACTTTTACAAGTGTTCAACCTTTCCAGAAGTATACGCTCACGTTTATCAATTTTAATTTGTTTCACACAGGGGGGTTCTTTACAATATAATATTCCCGATGATGAGCCAGAAGCTTCTTCGTTATCGTTATTCGGCGTTTTATCTAAAATTTAACAAAAAATGTATATTTTAATACCATAAGGATATAGAGTTTTTTTCATTTTAAGTTAACTTACACAATTACAGTAAAGTATAGTAAAAGTTTTGGACAGTAAACCAAAATTACCTTTTAGTCGAGTAATAGCCACATCAGACTTATATTCATCGTCCTCGCCCAGTTTCGACAAAATCTGTTGCCACCTCCCTCCTCGGTATATGTTATTGCGAGACATTCTTGCTGAAATCTGAAATGAAAGTTATTTCGTTAAAAACGCAAACAAAATATAGGTACATAGTCAGTATTCTTAGACTAGTACATTAAAATGTTTCTGGAAATGTCGCCTAAATACTCGTATATTAAAGTAACTACTTCCTACTTAGCTATATTTCAATGAAGTCGTAGAATAAAACCTCTATTATAACAATTGACTTACCCATTATACTTTTGTACACAAATAACAACAAATTGACACTTTAAATGTAATTAAGTATGTTGTATTAGCGCCTAAGAATATTGAACTACCTACCTACTCACTACTGTTGTATTTCAATGAAATCATGGAATAAAACTACTCTAATAAAACAATTAAACTTACCTATTACACTTTTGTACACAAATAACAACAATTAACACTTTAAATTTAGGTAATTAACTAATTAGTTACGAATTTTCCATCCACTTGTCAAAACTTGACTGATTCACGACTTCAAATGTGTCGTCACGGGATGAGCATGAGCCGGACAACCATCTCTTTCACACTTTCACTGTCTTTATTACTCCAGTTCAATCCGTCCGTACTCCGTTCAGTCCGACAAAAGCGATGGTGGAGTAAAGACGTTGCCGAGAACAGATAGGTGGTATTGGCAGAACAAAATGCGCGCGAAATAGATTGGTGGTATTTCTATTACTCATAACTCTTTTAATTTTTACGATAGAATTTTGGCGATATTGGCATGCCATGCGAAATTGAATTTTAAATGTAACTGCATTAAAAAGTGAAAAACGTCAAAAATGTCAGTTAGACGTTATTGATTCTTAACCGTCGATATGTATATTCAAAATTAACAAGTCTATGTTGACAACCCTAGGCTAGGCAAACTTGTGATGCGCTTGCTCGCACTGACGTGTTTCAACATTACCTAACTAGCTAGTAACTGTATTTAATTACTTTTTAGAGATTTAATAATAGAAAAAGGTAAAAGGGTATGTTTGCTTACCTCGTAAATAATCAGCCAAGTCAAAAACTCAATATTTTAGCAGTACTTGCAAAAGTTTTGGAGCGAACGAAAAACAACGTGCTGCACTTAAACCGTTTAATATGACACTGACAGTTTTTTCAAAGTGTTACCAAAGTAAAAAAGACTAGATGGGGTTGCCACGAATATGTTTCTATTTTTCCCTTTAATAAAGTTAGAAAAATTGTAACGGTTTGCGAGAAAATAGCTATTGTGCCTAAAAGGCAATGTTGAGGCAAGTTGGCAATGTTGCAGCTGTGTACGGTAGTGTTAAAGATTTCGACTTTAAACCACGCGTTTTAAAGTTAAATTTCACTAACGCGTGCATATTTAAGGCAGCTGTCAAAAACAAAATGAATGACAGGACAGAGTTTTTATTCTTTATTCTTGGTTTGAACTGAAAATTCAAGATTTCGACTTAATTCCTTACAAATAATTAATCATGGAGTCACAGGTACTTTTTTATTTTTTATTACATTTACAGAAACAATACTTACATATAGTCAATTATTTTTTCATTGATCGGTTTATCTTATTTCAAGACCTGTTTTATAGTCTGTGGTTGTTTGATAAGCACAGGGCACTTCACTAAGTGGGCGTGACACGTCAATATTATAAAGTACGACATTATCGTAGTACATTATTCCGAAAAAAATAACGATAATTCATAGGCGTGAGCTGTCAAAAACAAAATAAACGAATGGACAGAGTATAGGCGAGCGGCGGCGAGTAAGTGAACACCCATAGGTGTACGCTTACTCGCCGTCGGTGGGACAAGTGATATTCCGACATCGGTGTGTCTATTCAGATACTACGTTCGTCATTTTGTACATTTGAAAATTATTATAGACACCAGCAAAATTACGTGACGAAATTTAAAGATATGAAAACGGAAGTAATTATTAAATACATTTCAGTCGATCTAAACAAAAATGGGTCTAAATGAGCTACCATAAAGATAATTCCAAAAACTATTTAAGAGCGTGAAGTGAGACCTTGGGCGGCTTGGCATCGTCGCGCGGCTTGCGCGAGAAGAAGCGCAGGTACTTGCGGTCGAGGCTGGCCGAGCCCGGCGCCACGTGCTCGTGCGACTCGCTGCGCTGCATGCGGCCCGTCAGCTTCTTCAGCGACCCGAACTTGGACTTGTCCTTCTCCGCCTCCGCCGCCTTCTGCGGACTCTCCGTCTCCGACTCCGTCTCCGAGTAGTCCGTCTCCGAGAACTGCTTCGACACGTCCATCTGTGGAATGCACATATTTACCCTTTATTAGTAACCGCCTGATTTTCGCGAGTGTCCTTTCCAAGCTGTGGTGTCGCTACTGACGTTGTTGGCGAGCGAGGGCAGCAGCGTCGCGCGGTGGATGAGCTGTATCCACGCGAGCATGGCGTCGCGCGAGTCGCACGCGAAGTAGAAGGCCGTGCCCGTGTGGTACACCTTGAAGGCGTGCGCGCGGGACTTCACCTCCGCCGCGGCCGCCACCGTGAAGCCCTCCAGGTAGATCATGCAGTCCGCCTTCGAGCACTGCGACACAGGACACGGGTATACATACATAGCACAACATATATAGGACCGATACTATCTGAGTACGCATCTATGTATGCGGTGTGTGTGTGTGTGTGTACGCGTACAGCAGGTTGTGCGACAGCAGCAGATGGCGGCGCGCCCAGCGCGTATGTGTGCGGTGTGCGTGTACTCACGTCGGGCGTCTTGTACGCGTACAGCAGGTTGTGCGACAGCAGCAGATGGCGGCGCGCCCAGCGCGGCTGCTGCGCGGCGCGCGCGCGCACGCGCTGCCACACGGCGCCCAGCGCGTATGTGTGCGGTGTGCGTGTACTCACGTCGGGCGTCTTGTACGCGTACAGCAGGTTGTGCGACAGCAGCAGATGGCGGCGCGCCCAGCGCGGCTGCTGCGCGGCGCGCGCGCGCACGCGCTGCCACACGGCGCCCAGCGCGTATGTGTGCGGTGTGCGTGTACTCACGTCGGGCGTCTTGTACGCGTACAGCAGGTTGTGCGACAGCAGCAGATGGCGGCGCGCCCAGCGCGGCTGCTGCGCGGCGCGCGCGCGCACGCGCTGCCACACGGCGCCCAGCGCGTATGTGTGCGGTGTGCGTGTACTCACGTCGGGCGTCTTGTACGCGTACAGCAGGTTGTGCGACAGCAGCAGATGGCGGCGCGCCCAGCGCGGCTGCTGCGCGGCGCGCGCGCGCACGCGCTGCCACACGGCGCCCAGCGCGTATGTGTGCGGTGTGCGTGTACTCACGTCGGGCGTCTTGTACGCGTACAGCAGGTTGTGCGACAGCAGCAGATGGCGGCGCGCCCAGCGCGGCTGCTGCGCGGCGCGCGCGCGCACGCGCTGCCACACGGCGCCCAGCGCGTATGTGTGCGGTGTGCGTGTACTCACGTCGGGCGTCTTGTACGCGTACAGCAGGTTGTGCGACAGCAGCAGATGGCGGCGCGCCCAGCGCGGCTGCTGCGCGGCGCGCGCGCGCACGCGCTGCCACACGGCGCCCAGCGCGTATGTGTGCGGTGTGCGTGTACTCACGTCGGGCGTCTTGTACGCGTACAGCAGGTTGTGCGACAGCAGCAGATGGCGGCGCGCCCAGCGCGGCTGCTGCGCGGCGCGCGCGCGCACGCGCTGCCACACGGCGCCCAGCGCGTATGTGTGCGGTGTGCGTGTACTCACGTCGGGCGTCTTGTACGCGTACAGCAGGTTGTGCGACAGCAGCAGATGGCGGCGCGCCCAGCGCGGCTGCTGCGCGGCGCGCGCGCGCACGCGCTGCCACACGGCGCCCAGCGCGTATGTGTGCGGTGTGCGTGTACTCACGTCGGGCGTCTTGTACGCGTACAGCAGGTTGTGCGACAGCAGCAGATGGCGGCGCGCCCAGCGCGGCTGCTGCGCGGCGCGCGCGCGCACGCGCTGCCACACGGCGCCCAGCGCGTATGTGTGCGGTGTGCGTGTACTCACGTCGGGCGTCTTGTACGCGTACAGCAGGTTGTGCGACAGCAGCAGATGGCGGCGCGCCCAGCGCGGCTGCTGCGCGGCGCGCGCGCGCACGCGCTGCCACACGGCGCCCAGCGCGTATGTGTGCGGTGTGCGTGTACTCACGTCGGGCGTCTTGTACGCGTACAGCAGGTTGTGCGACAGCAGCAGATGGCGGCGCGCCCAGCGCGGCTGCTGCGCGGCGCGCGCGCGCACGCGCTGCCACACGGCGCCCAGCGCGTATGTGTGCGGTGTGCGTGTACTCACGTCGGGCGTCTTGTACGCGTACAGCAGGTTGTGCGACAGCAGCAGATGGCGGCGCGCCCAGCGCGGCTGCTGCGCGGCGCGCGCGCGCACGCGCTGCCACACGGCGCCCAGCGCGTATGTGTGCGGTGTGCGTGTACTCACGTCGGGCGTCTTGTACGCGTACAGCAGGTTGTGCGACAGCAGCAGATGGCGGCGCGCCCAGCGCGGCTGCTGCGCGGCGCGCGCGCGCACGCGCTGCCACACGGCGCCCAGCGCGTATGTGTGCGGTGTGCGTGTACTCACGTCGGGCGTCTTGTACGCGTACAGCAGGTTGTGCGACAGCAGCAGATGGCGGCGCGCCCAGCGCGGCTGCTGCGCGGCGCGCGCGCGCACGCGCTGCCACACGGCGCCCAGCGCGTATGTGTGCGGTGTGCGTGTACTCACGTCGGGCGTCTTGTACGCGTACAGCAGGTTGTGCGACAGCAGCAGATGGCGGCGCGCCCAGCGCGGCTGCTGCGCGGCGCGCGCGCGCACGCGCTGCCACACGGCGCCCAGCGCGTATGTGTGCGGTGTGCGTGTACTCACGTCGGGCGTCTTGTACGCGTACAGCAGGTTGTGCGACAGCAGCAGATGGCGGCGCGCCCAGCGCGGCTGCTGCGCGGCGCGCGCGCGCACGCGCTGCCACACGGCGCCCAGCGCGTATGTGTGCGGTGTGCGTGTACTCACGTCGGGCGTCTTGTACGCGTACAGCAGGTTGTGCGACAGCAGCAGATGGCGGCGCGCCCAGCGCGGCTGCTGCGCGGCGCGCGCGCGCACGCGCTGCCACACGGCGCCCAGCGCGTATGTGTGCGGTGTGCGTGTACTCACGTCGGGCGTCTTGTACGCGTACAGCAGGTTGTGCGACAGCAGCAGATGGCGGCGCGCCCAGCGCGGCTGCTGCGCGGCGCGCGCGCGCACGCGCTGCCACACGGCGCCCAGCGCGTATGTGTGCGGTGTGCGTGTACTCACGTCGGGCGTCTTGTACGCGTACAGCAGGTTGTGCGACAGCAGCAGATGGCGGCGCGCCCAGCGCGGCTGCTGCGCGGCGCGCGCGCGCACGCGCTGCCACACGGCGCCCAGCGCGTATGTGTGCGGTGTGCGTGTACTCACGTCGGGCGTCTTGTACGCGTACAGCAGGTTGTGCGACAGCAGCAGATGGCGGCGCGCCCAGCGCGGCTGCTGCGCGGCGCGCGCGCGCACGCGCTGCCACACGGCGCCCAGCGCGTATGTGTGCGGTGTGCGTGTACTCACGTCGGGCGTCTTGTACGCGTACAGCAGGTTGTGCGACAGCAGCAGATGGCGGCGCGCCCAGCGCGGCTGCTGCGCGGCGCGCGCGCGCACGCGCTGCCACACGGCGCCCAGCGCGTATGTGTGCGGTGTGCGTGTACTCACGTCGGGCGTCTTGTACGCGTACAGCAGGTTGTGCGACAGCAGCAGATGGCGGCGCGCCCAGCGCGGCTGCTGCGCGGCGCGCGCGCGCACGCGCTGCCACACGGCGCCCAGCGCGTATGTGTGCGGTGTGCGTGTACTCACGTCGGGCGTCTTGTACGCGTACAGCAGGTTGTGCGACAGCAGCAGATGGCGGCGCGCCCAGCGCGGCTGCTGCGCGGCGCGCGCGCGCACGCGCTGCCACACGGCGCCCAGCGCGTATGTGTGCGGTGTGCGTGTACTCACGTCGGGCGTCTTGTACGCGTACAGCAGGTTGTGCGACAGCAGCAGATGGCGGCGCGCCCAGCGCGGCTGCTGCGCGGCGCGCGCGCGCACGCGCTGCCACACGGCGCCCAGCGCGTATGTGTGCGGTGTGCGTGTACTCACGTCGGGCGTCTTGTACGCGTACAGCAGGTTGTGCGACAGCAGCAGATGGCGGCGCGCCCAGCGCGGCTGCTGCGCGGCGCGCGCGCGCACGCGCTGCCACACGGCGCCCAGCGCGTATGTGTGCGGTGTGCGTGTACTCACGTCGGGCGTCTTGTACGCGTACAGCAGGTTGTGCGACAGCAGCAGATGGCGGCGCGCCCAGCGCGGCTGCTGCGCGGCGCGCGCGCGCACGCGCTGCCACACGGCGCCCAGCGCGTATGTGTGCGGTGTGCGTGTACTCACGTCGGGCGTCTTGTACGCGTACAGCAGGTTGTGCGACAGCAGCAGATGGCGGCGCGCCCAGCGCGGCTGCTGCGCGGCGCGCGCGCGCACGCGCTGCCACACGGCGCCCATGGCCCCGCGCGCCGCCAGCCAGCGCGCCGGCACCATGCGCCGCTCTGAGCACGACACGATACTAGTAAAGCTCCGGTTCATTGTCCAGGTAAATAAATTAAAAGTTAAAAAACTATAACCCGATTACGACCTAAAAAGTATGGAAAATAAGCATTGTTTTATTTTTTTTTATTTGGAGTCTGGAATCTGAGGCGTTTCCAAGGAGTTTTTGGGGGTGATCGCCCGGGTTGTCGATCGCAGTAAGGCTTTATATTACGCAGATGACTCCAGGGTGAAATACTTTAGTCGCCGTGCCGACACCAACGCGAAGAGATGGGGTGACACTATTCTTCACACACAAAACATATTAAATGCATTAAAAAACACATTAAAAAAAAACCTGTGTGTTTATAGAACTTTTTTTAATGAAAAATTGATCAACTATGGCTGAACGTTACCAACCGCCTAACGCCTGCGCCACACGTTGGTCCCAACATCGCCAACTTTGGGACAAGCATTATTCTAGATCTACACGTTGGATGAGTGGCGTTGGGACCGACGCTGGGGCCAACGTGTGGAGCCGGTGTAATAAAAATTGTGTAAGCGAGCTACGCGCCACGCACGTGACCGCGACCGTCCCGCGAGCCGAGAGACAGCCCACTGCCATACGCCCCTTCGAGGGGCGCGCTGCCCGAATATACCTAAACTGCGGAGTGACACCCCCTGCTCAAGGTCAGCTTTGATAGGTTACATTTTTGTTTTCTATTAAACAAATTGTGACCGTTATTACTGTATTATACAAACCAATTAATAAACTTTATTTTTTTTTATTTACCGTTCTATAGTTAATGACGGACAAATAAACGTTCGTAAAAATTTTACGATATACCTGATTTTCAGATGGCTCCTCTGCCAATAATATGAAATGTAGGAACTTAATTTTTTTATGCAGTGCTTGTAATAGATGATATTTCATTAGGTTTCAACCCCAAAACTTTAATCATATTTTAGAAACAAAATATTAAAAATTGAAATTTAAAACAAAGGTCCAATTGAGGCCTTGAGATAGGCATGTGGGCCGTCTGATGAAAATCTGTTTTTTTTTTTGGAAATATCGTCATTAGAATGTTAATAGTTTCGTTCTGTCATTTTTATTCCTCTTGGAGATATGTTTTTTATTTAAATCTCTATTTTTTTCTAACTTTTTTAGTATTACAGTCATAATCATGTTATACATTTTTGAAATGCTTAAGATGAGCCCTTTAATTTGATACCCATATTGTAGTATTCAAAACAACTTTAAAACATATATTCGGAAATAATCGCTCCGAAATTTGCAAAAAAGATGTCCCGTTTGACCAATAATTACATCATCGGATATGGTATACAGATAGTGCATTTTTAAGTCATTCGATTACGACAAATACTTTGAGTGTGTGCGTAAATTGTACACATACACGCAAATTATTACACCTGCAATAAGCAGTGCTTCCAAGATAAGCCGACCGATTTAAGTAATTGTCAAAAACAGCATATTTGTTGTTTATTATAGGCCTATTATTTTATACAGCATAACATCACGGTCTACGAAAAGCTAATTCTCGGTAAACAAGAATTAGCTTTTCGTGGCCATGACGAACACGCTTCATCATTTAATAAAGGTAATTTCCATAAGAATATCGGGATAATAAGTAGCCTATGTGTTAATTCAAGTCTCCAGCTATCTACATACTAAGTTTCATTGCAATCGGTTCAGTAGTTTTTGCGTGAAAGAGTAACAAACATCTATCCATCCATCCTAACTTTCACATTTATAATATTAGTATAGATAGATAAATATAGGTGCACACAAAAACATTTGTAGATGAAATGTACGAACGCGAGCTTAACTCAATGAGTTCTTCGTCGTAGGGGTTTCGGGTAGGGCATGCATACCCTATCCGAAATCTTTGTGCACGCCCCTGCATGGAAATAGTGCGTAAATCCATAGATTCGTGCTAGACAGATTAAAGGTATGTAGGTCATTTTTCGCCATATTGAGTAGAATATTATTTTTATTTTTTAATGAGACTTTAATAAATATGCACTTAGAAGCTTTAGTAATGTTACATTACTTCATTAAAAAAAATTCATTATCATTTGTAACAGAACTTATGGCCGGACTAGGTATATAGTGCATTTCTTCCCTTCACTGAGCATGGTCCGACATGCTCTTGGTCGATTTTTTTATTTACATCTATAATACTCACGTTTTATATTACCTAGAAATTGGTGATATCGTAACTATTCATTAAGTGCTATTATTATAGAACGTTAATAGCCAGCCGTTTACCACGCAGGTAGTACGCACGTTTAAATAGAATAAACAAGTGAGGATAGAGGAACACGGACATACGAGGTGGTGCTCCACCGCCGAGCGTGACTCTCGACACACACGATATTACGGGCGCTATATGACGGCACCGCTGTCCTACGAAACCTGAGATTTAGTTTCAGACAGCGATAGTTAGCAACGATAGTCGGCGCCAGCGTCACTTCGGTACCCTCTCATCACGATTATCTCTGTTCTCGTCATGCTCTCGCTCCGTTCCTTCATTGAACGTATCGTTTCAAAAAACAAAAACGATCAAAATGTTATACACGTTTAGATGGCGCCGACTGTAACAAACTAAATGTAAAATATGTAAGTGTACATAGTACTAAAACGAAAAGTGATTAACCGAGTTAAGATCACTATCTATTAAACGGATTACTTATTAGAAGAAAACTACAAGGATAGGCAAATGGGATCTATAAGGAATTTTATAGTTCGAACGGCGAAACTGCGGGCAACCACAGTTTCAAGGCATACTTAGAGATGTAAATACTCACTCGCTAAAATAGAACTCTTTTTCTTCAAGCTCCTGGACTTGGACGTGGGGAAGATGCCGCGGACCGCGCTGGAGGGCGACAGCGCCACGCCGCGCGCGGGGGGCGCCTCGCTGTGCGCGTGCGCGCCCAGCACGATGGGGGCCGCCTCGGCGTGCGCGTGCGCGTGCGCGTGCGCGCCCAGCACGATGTCGGGCGCGGGCGCGCTGTTGATGGCGGGCAGCTCGCGCCGCTCCGACGGCACCATGCGGATGTCGTGCTTCGTTATGTGTCGCAGGGGTACCGATATCTGTCATACCGACATTTTCAAATATCCGACTTACATTCATTGTAAATTACTTTCAAAGCAAATACTAATTTCTGTTCAAAATTACTTTTCGACAAAACTATTTCCTTAACCTATAAACAGATGTTTGAAAAAAAAAATCTTAAATTTCAGTTCCTTTGTTTCTGTTTTTCTATATCTTGGTGGTCTTTCGAATCACGATGTGCACTTTCCTGGCTGATTTCTATCGATGAGCCATGAAGATCTTGTTCTTATAATTATAATTGCATTTTTGAATCAATACAATCAACCCCTATTTTTAAGGTGATTGTAACGTATATACATGTAGTAACACGACGTATCACAAGAGTTGTTTTGCATCCTAAGTGAATAAAGAATTTTGAATTTTATACTCTGCCTTTGGGCTACAGCTTGTTGAAAAAGATTAAAGGTTACATCGCTGATTACAATAATACAAATTTACCCCAATTTCTGTGGGGTAAATTTTTCTTGCCCATCACGTCCCATATCATTTTTTCTTTTAAGGATGGAAACAATTTGTCTAAAGCCAAATGTTGCGAAATTGTAGAATTTGTTTGTCCCAATAAGGGGTTTTTACGAAAATTTACGCCACTAGTTGGCGCTACTTTGACAAGAGGTCCTGTGCGCTATCTAAACATAGTTTCTGCACAAAAACTACTAAAATTTTCCTGGTTATCTCCTCAGTGATGTGAAGTGAGGACAAGAACGCCGGTAAACTAACATCAGAAATTTTGCGAACGCCGAGGCCGCCAAAGCGAACGGGTAACGACGCTTGAAGCCACGCTCGGTCGTTCAATGTCACATTCAAAATTTTACACAGGGTTTTATGAATAATTTTGTCTAGTTTACCCAAAAGCTCAGGATGTTTCCAAAATTAAGTAGATCTGAGTACGTATGTGAATTTAGGAACAAAAAGACAATATCGAACGATTGTAAAAGCCGAATGCATATTAATTTGAAGTAGTTGGTCTGAGGCTGCACAAAAATGTTGTATTTTTTCTTCTACGAACAAATCATAGGACTCCTCTGAAATTGGGGCCCCTAGGTGTTGAAGAGATTGATTATTTACAATTTTTAGATTTGGAGCCAAAGAATCAAATTTCAAAATAACCAAATCTTTATTTATTTTATCATTTATAAAAAATCACATTTTCTAAAATTTAAATCTAAACCAATACCTTTGAATTTAACTTTTAGAAAAGCCAAGTTTTTGTATACTGTCTCACCGTCTCCCCCTAGGGTCCCGTCATACAGGTACCAAATATAAAATTTAGAATTTAGTTGCCGAATTATGGGATGAATCGCCAAACTAAAAATGACTGGCCCAAGAGGATCACCTTGTTGGCATCCTACCTATGAACTCAAAAGATTGTCCTTAAATATTAATTTTGAAGGGTGCCTGTAGCACTGCCAGAGATATTTATAAATTTTGGGGGATTCCAATTATACTTGTGCCAGCAAGGTATCCCGGTTGACGGAATTAAAGGCGTTCTTCACGTCAACTTTCATGATGACTTCAGCCTTACCCGAGCCAAGGTAGGTGGACATGGCATGTATAGCAGCCTCACAGCTCCCTCGCGAGCCGAAACCTAATTGAAGAGGCTGGAATTTGCTCGATAATAGGTCCCGATAAAACGTACAGCACATTTTGGCTGCCATACGCCGATACGTACACCCCACGGCGATTGGACGAATGCCACCATCACTTTTGCGCAGGGCGCATAAATTGGCGCCATACAAGACATCGATGATGCCATCGTCCACATCGCCGGAGAGCATTAGGTTTATCAAAGCCGTCAACGCCTTTAGGATAGCATCAGCGGCATCTCCGGCACCCGAGCTCAAGAGGTCTTTTAAATGTTGAGGTGTCAATCCATCTATTCCTCCAGCAGAGCCACTCCGAAAGGAGCCGACGGCTGTCAATACGTCCTTAGTAGTGACGCAGATGCAGAGTAGTTGTTCCCAAGCCCTTTGAGAGTTCTCCCGTAGAACAAGACCTATGCAGTGGGCCAGATTTCGAGCCACTGAAGGTCTCGCACCACGGGGAACTCTCTTTAAAACAGGAACTGATTTTTTGTATTTTGATAAGGTTTGCCAAAAAGGAATTTGGGGGCTTGGTGGTTCAGTAAATAGCAATGTTGGACTTGGAAGCACATTTTGGGATTTGTGGACTTAACCAGAATGTACTTTCAAGCCCCGTTCGCCTCTAAAGAACCGGGCTTGGGGACAGTTAGGACAACGCACTAAATCACGTCTACAAAATAGGTTTTTCTAAGTAATTACTTTAAGAAGTAGCCATATCTCAATGAAGTAATAGCTAAGTAATAAGTAATGACTCGTTTATAAATACGGGTGTTAGTACTGCCGCCTAGTGAGGGTCATTTCAGAACACCCTCATTGTAAAGGGGCCCCTTTACAATTGGGACAAACAAATTCTACAATTTCGAAATTTATGTTATTTACTACACTTCTTCTTTCGCCTTCGCTAATGGGCTTTTCTTTTTAAATGTGTTCGAATTTGCAACAGAAGGAACATTGAGTTACGGGAAAGATAAAAATACTTGAAATACGTAAAAATCGATAAGAACGAGAATTAAATAGTTGACACTGGCTGTTGGCAACATTACGTCGGCGTCAGAGTTGGTGCCGCGAGCGGGAGGCGACGACCGCGAGCGGGAGGCCACGACCGGCGGTGGTCAGCTGCCGTACTAAGCGCATTTCACTCGTACCTATTATATTTTAATTTCTTGTTGTTGTTAAATTCGCGGTTATCAAATACAGTCTTTTATAATTGTTATCGGAGTTTCTGTCCTACCACCATCCGTAGGGTTCATCACCATCTATGATCCGACTCGAAGGATCGTCGCCTCACGCTCCCGGCACCGACTCTAGCGCAGACGTAACGTTGCTAACACTGGCATAAATTAGCCGATAAGTCGGCTAGATTGTCATAAATTTATAAAAGAGATAGAAACTGAATACAAAATTAGATGGTGAAAGAAAGAGAAAACAGTCGCTCGCGAACTGGCAGATCCATTCCTGAGTGCACAATTAAAATTAACATTTTATTAATGAGTAACAGGGGGGATACGGAGCTTCGACTCCGACTTCGAAAATCGGAACTTCCGATTGATTTTACACCTCCGACTTCGGGTCCGAAACTTTTAAATTGGATGTTTTGTATATTGATTTAATACTACATTACTTCATTTAAAAAAAAAATGCATTTTCATTTGTAACAGAACTTATGGCCGGACTAGGTACATAAAATAAACTTACAACCTACTTTGTCATGAATGTATATAATATGTTCATAACGTGTACAAATCGCGAAAGTTTATCAATATTTGCATGTAACAGATTCTGTTAATGATATTATAATGTATACGTACGTGCGCGGCGTGCGGCTGGCGCACAGGCTTGAGCGGCTCTGCGGGCGCGGCGGGCGCGCGCGGCGCGGCGGGCGCGCGCGGCGCGGCGCGCGGCGGGGGCGCGCCCGCGGCGGGCAGCCTGCACCGAGCGCGCACACATGTTACAGGGGAAACCACCAAATCGTTGACACTCGCCCGTATTATTGCTTTGTGTGTCTTCATGTCGGTTTGAAAGCGAGTCGGGATGCTCGGCATAGGCTTCCGCAGCCGTTAAACAAAAATCCGATTTGAATAATTGCACCCACCCACCACGTTGATATTTTTTGTGTCACAGAACACTGGTTACAAAACCATGAACTGATTTTTAATAATGAACATTACAGATACTGTAATGTTCATTAACAATCATTTGAGCATGTTCTAAAGGAAGAAGGCTCTATGACTTCTGTTTCTAATAGTGTGAATAGTAAAGAACGTAAAGATATTGTAGCTCTTTCTGTCGAGCGTACTGTAGAACTCTCTTGTGCAGAATTAAAGGAGCATATTGTGGTTAGTAATGAAACATGTACTAAAAGTTCTTAGTTATGGTAAAAAGCATGTAGTAGTATGTGGCGATTTCAACATTAATATACTTGAACAGTCACTTATGTATATTAGATTATATACTTTATTTAAATCATTTAATTTGAAGAATTTGATTAGCGTACCAACAAGGATCACATCACATTCTGCCACATGCTTAGATAATATTTTTTGGAACTGTAGCTATTATAATGAGGTCATATTGAGTGATTTAACTTGCGATCACTGTGGACAGTAAGACACTTTTCGTATTCACACAGGGCCTAAAATAAACAAGATCACATAAAGGCCAATGAGTACAGTCCGCCTAAACAAATTGAATACAAATGTTTATGTCCGTATTGCTAATATAGATTTTAGTCAGGATGATCCGAACTACCTTTACGCGTCTTTGTTTAACAATTTAACTTTTGTGATTGGGCAACAACTGGCATACAAATAAGTAGAACTAAGTTGTATGAATTGTGTTGTATGAATTGTGCAGGTTCGTCTCCACACAAAGTGTTGTGTGGAGACGAACCTGCACAGATTTTGGAGCGGTTGTTACCAGAGATAAAACATGGGCTAAGCCTGGCATTCGTGCACAACACTTTGAGCCTGAGTCCAAACAAGAGTCCATGCAATGACACAAAAAGGGGACACCACCGCCAAAGGAGTTTAAAGTGTCGGAGTCGGCGGGAATGTCGATGGCTACTGTTTTTTGGCATTGTGAGGGGATAATACTGATTTATTACAAGGAAAAAGGAAGGACCATAAACGGAGAATACTACGCGCTATCTAATAAATGTATTCAGCTTAAGGGTGATTATATTGAAAAGGAAAACTTTTCTTTTTTCTTTGACAACTTTTATCCTGGGTACTGGCACTACAAACACATACCAAAGAGTGCATGGTGACCAGACGGAACGTTGAACCCCGAAGGCGAATCTATACTACAATTCGCATCAACTTATGATCTTGCCATTGTTAATACATTTTTTACTAAAGCAGAGCAACACCTCATCCATACTAATATTATAAATGTGAAAGTAACTCTGTCTGTCTGTCTGTCTGTCTGTCTGTCTGTTACGCTTTCACGCTCAAACAACTAAACCGATTTAGATGAAATTTGGTATGGATATAGTTTAAGTCCTGGGGAAGGACATAGGATAGTTTTTATCGCTATAACCGACATCCACGCGGGCGGAGCCGTGGGCGAAAGCTAGTAACATATAAAAGCGGTGGAAACAACACACAAATTGACTATATCCTGGCAAATCGAGGAAATCTCAGACTATTCAGAGACTGTAAAGTGATTCCAGGTGAACCCCTGACCACACAACACAGAATTTTAGTTACAGAACTCCTTATGATGAGACCTATAAAAGCAAAGAAGGATATACACCAAGAATACGATGGCATAAACTAGACCGTGAAGAAGGACACAAACTCCTAATCCAAATTGAGGATGAATTGTCAACAATAAACAACGACGGCAACGCTGAAACAATCACACTAATATTATAAAGGCGAAAGTTTGTGAGTATGTGAGTGTGTATGTTTGTTACTTCTTCACGTCTAAACGGCTGGAGCGATTTTAATAAAACTTGGTATGGAGTTAGCTGACACCCTGGATTAACACATAGGCTAATAAAACGCGGGTAAGACCGCGGGGCACAGCTAGTATGGAATACATTTCAAAATCTTTGTAATCTAAAAGCCGCTGAACACCTTGGTGTGTCAAAAGGACCTCTGAGAAACGACAAAGATGGTGGGAACAATGTAAGAAACAAGGTCGCTCAAAAAAAACCCTCTTTAAACTGTGGCAACAAACCGATGATACTGACAAAGCCGCGTACAAAGAATCAAAAAAAGAGGCAAAGCGGGCTGTAGCACAAGCTAAAGCTAGGTCCGATAACGATTTATATGCAAAACTAGAAGCGACTAATAATGATCGAGAAATCTTCCGAATTGCAAAACACAGAAGTACTAACAACAAAGATTTGAAGACCATCAAATACATTAAAAGCAGAGGAGGTCAACTACTCACATTAGATTGTGATATCCAGATGCGATGGAAAGAGTACTACTCTCTGCTATTGAATAAAACGTACCTTAGCATAGCGCTTACAGAACCAACAGCCCCATCGGAAGGCCTTATCCCGCGCATAACGTCTGATGAAGTACATAGATCCATACAGGCTATGGCTAACAATAAGGCTACGGGACCGGACAGTATACCCGCTGAACTGTGGAAAAGGCTAGGCCCAATAGGAGTGGTATTTCTGACTAACCTCTTTAACAAGATCCTAATTGAAGGCATACCAAGTGAATGAAGAAAAAGTTACCTAATTCCATTCTACAAGAATAGAGGAGATATTAGACTATGCGAAAATCACAGAGCCATAAAACTTATATGAGATATAAGTTTTATGGCTCTGTAATTATGTACCCTAAAAATATGGGAGCGTATAATCATCAGAAGGCTACTACAGCTCACTGAAGTCACAGAAAACCAATGTGACTTCGTCGCGGGAAGATCGACCACTGATGCAATCCACACCATCAGAATTCTAATGGAAAGGTTCAGAGATAACAGGGCTGACCTACACATGGTGTTCATTGACCTAGAAAAGGCATTCGACAGGGTCCCAAGAAACCTAATCTGGCGAGCACTACAAGCACACAACGTACCAGAGTACTATGTAGACGTAGTAAAAGACATGTACAACGATGTGACAACCAGATTACGTTGTCCTGCCGGAGTGAGTGAAGAGTTTGAAGTGAGGTGTCCATCAAGGTTCCGCTTTGAGCCCCCTTCTTTTCAACTTAGTCATGAATCATGTAACTGCCAAACTACAACAACCACCGCTATGGAACCTGATCTACGCAGATGACATAGTCCTCATCAGTGAGAGAGCACACGATCTGCAGCAAAACCTGGAAGAATGGAGAGTCGCTTTAGAGAGTGAAGGCCTACGGATAAGCCGCCAAAAGACCAAATATCTGCACTGTGACTTTAGCGGGTGCCGAAACCAGCATACTGTCACATTAGAAGGAACGCCATTAAACCAAGTTAGCAGCTTTAAATATCTCGGCTCATTAATTTCTAACGACGGGACTATCGATGCCGATGTCACCCATCGAATAAACATAGGGTGGATGAAGTGGAAGGAGCTAACTGGGGTTTTATGCGATAAGAAAATGCCGGTACCCGTTAAAAGAAAAATATATAAAGCCGCGATTCGCCCAGCCATGTTGTACGGCGCTGAGTGCTGGCCCCTTAAAACCAACTGGAAGATAAACTCCATGCCGCTGAAATGAGAATGTTGCGTTGGGCCGGTGGTGTCACCTTACTAGACCGTATCCGTAACACCTATATCCGTGGTAGTTTCAGAGTAAGGCCTGTTGCAGAAAAACTGACAGAGGGACGACTGAGGTGGTACGGGCATGTCATGCGACGAGAACCTGAACACATGACACGAAAGGTGTTGGATATGCTCCCCCAGCAAAGCGACGAGGAAGACCCCGACTCACCTGGATGGCTACTGTAAAGAGAGATATGCAGGAAGCCCAAGTACTAACGGAGACAACCCAGGACCGAAAGTCCTGGCGAAAAATAACAAGGAGAGCCGACCCCAAATAATGGGAACAGGACAAGGAGAAGAAGAAAGAAGAGCTTTTATCCAGGGTGGGGATCGAACTCACGACCTCCGGCTTAGAAGGCAGGGTCACTAACCACTGGGTTTTTTTGTTCGTCTTCTAGCAACGCGCGTTATAAAAGCATTCATATGAACAACCTCATCGAGTGGGTTAAAAATAAGCGGACGCCGGGTTTTTAACCCGCGTAATAAAATCACCCGTGCGATTGAGAGCTTAGATGAGGAGTTCTAAAACGATGTGTAACATAAGTTATATCTGCAGACACTTACACCACGCATGTTATCCAGTGTCGTAACTAGGGCGGTGCCTGCGGTGTCCAGACACAGGGCGCAGAAATAACTATAAGGACCAATACCAAGGGCGTAGTTAAGTGCATTAAAGGACAGTCAAGGCACTGCTGTTTAAAAGTTAAAATTAAAGGAACCATATTGAATCGTAAATACCTCGGTGCGTGGTCGTGGTCCGCGCGCGGCGCGAGGCGCTGCAGCGCGACCACGTTGACGGCCTCCGCGCCCGTGGGCGTGGTGGGCGACTCGGGGATGGTCTGCGCCGCCAGCGCGCCGGGCTCGTCGAGGCTGGCGTCGAAGTCGTACGCGGGCGTGGAGTGCGCCTTGTCAAGCTTGCCGCGGCCGCGCGCGGCGGGCGGCGGCGGCCGCGCGCGCACCACGCCCAGGCACGTGCGCGGCCGCGGGGACAGCTCCAAGCCCGTGCTGCACGACACTGCCTGTTAAACGTTCATGCCTTTATTATTGGCTTTGCCCGCATAGGCGTCGATTGTTATGAGCACTCTACTAGACCTTTCAAATTTATGGCGCGGCTAGTGTAGTGACCCGAGTGGCATTATGAGTTCTGTAGTGGTTGACTAATTGTACACATAAAATCTTTATGCTGTCTAAGTAAGATGTGTTAGAGCACGCTATACTACAGCCCATGTACGACCGGTTTGGACACAAATTTCAACCTTGAGTTCATAAAAGATACACAGTAGCAGAATAGTAGTTTTTCAATGGCAGTTTAAGAGAAAACCTGTGGCCTTAAAGCTAAAAGTACCGAATGAACCATTATACAGCATCTATAATAATTACCGCTCACAAGTGTACCCTAAAAAGTATTAGGAGGTTACTTTTCTCTAAATTATGACTGCGAGTGCCGACATTTTGTAATATTATTGTATAATAGATATACGATCAAAACCTTGTCAATGTCAAGTCAAGGGGAGGTCCAAAAGATCGTGGAATGAAAGAGTTTTAAATAAAATGAAACAACAAATCTATTTTTCCTTTTTATACTGGGTGGCGCAAAAGTAAAGACCCTGTTTGGTTCAGCTATAACATTTTTTCTAAATTAGAAAACTAGATTTAGATTTTTTTAAATGTATCATATCAACCCATATGATGGCCCACTGCTGGGCACGGGTCTCCCCAGTAGAACCTACTAGTATGTAGATCCTGGGGGTAATTGCCATAATCACCACGCTTGGCGAGCGGGTTGGTGATCGCAGTAAGGCTTTAAGTACGCAGAGGACGCTGCTGCCCGTCCTCCGGAGTGAAATCCCTTAGTCGCCTTGACGACACCCACGGGAAGAGATGGGGTGGTACTATTCTTAAGCCGGCACCACACGGCAAATGCGACAATAATTAAATGTATATTTGTGCCATTAAATTTCGTACCATTAGGATTTAAAGATGATGTCTTTTAAATGGTGACCTCCAGAGTTGATACACATTTGAGCCCTATTTATGACATTTTGCATAACTTGCCGTAACACTTCCTGCGATATTTTTTTTTTTTTTTTTTTTTTTTTATAATAAAGTATCTATTACAATACTTTATATAGATTACAATCTAGCCTAAAGACTAATGAGTAATTTAATTATGACCTAAATTGCTATAAGGACTTAAATCTAAGAATGTGTCCAATAACACTTATCTTATTGTCTCTATTACATATGTGAAGTCACTTTGTTCATGTGTTCTTTTAAGTTGCACTTACACTACATTTAATATGTCACTGTTACACTACACTAATTCAAACGGCTTCAGCCGTTTCAATCTTCTTTTTAACTTAGTGGTATCAAGGAGCTGGATTGCCTCGACGTTCACGTGTTGTTGAAGCCTGCTTTGATGTGCTTCAGCTATTTTTTGTATAACTGTCTCTATGTCATCCATTTTAAGGTCCCGGTGGAGATCACAGTTTCTTATGTACCAAGGGGCGTTGACAATATCCTTGAGCACTTTGTTCTGGAATCTTTGTATTATTTGACGATTGCTCTGAGCGGTACAGCCCCAAAGCTGTATACCATAAGTCCATACTGGCATTAACACCTGTTTATATAGCAGGACTTTGTTGTATACTGAGAGGGAAGAGTGTCTTCCCAGTAGCCAGTACATCTTCTGGTAGCGTAGGGATAGCTCTTCTCTTTTTTTCTTGACATGTGCTTTCCAGCGTAGCTTTGCGTCAAGCGTCATACCGAGATATTTAGCTGTGTTCGAGTAGGGTATTGGTTGGCCATTTATAAGCACCGGGCAGTACTGACCTTTTTTATTTGTGAAGTCAACGTGAACGGACTTACTCTCATTAAGTTTTATTCTCCATTTTGTCGTCCACTCTAAGACTTGGTTGATGGCTACTTGAACCTTTTCTACTGATTCGTTGTGGGTATTACCTACTGCTATGATGGCTGTATCGTCAGCAAAGGTTGCAATAGCATTATTTTCGAGCTCTGGAATATCACAGGTGTATAAAAGGTACAGGACCGGACCTAGAACACTGCCTTGTGGAATTCCAGCTTTTATTTCTATAGTTTTAGAACAAACATCCTCTTGTCGTATTCGAAATGCTCTACTAGAAATGTAAGATTCTAGGATAGTAGCAAATTGATCTGGTAACATTGTTTTCAGTTTATATACCAAGCCTTCATGCCAGACTTTATCAAAAGCTTGTGCCACATCGAGAAAGACAATGGAACAAACCTTTTTTTCTTCTAGAGCTTTCTCAATTATATTTGTAATTCGATGTACCTGATCGATTGTAGAGTGCTTTTCTCTGAAGCCAAACTGATGGTTAGGAATTAGCTGTCTATTTTCTATTATGGGTTTTAGACGTTTTAACAACAACTTTTCGAATAGTTTTGACATTACGGGTAGTAAAGAAATCGGCCTATATGATGATGATTCTTGAGGGGGTTTCCCAGGTTTTGCTATCATAATGACTTCTGCTATTTTCCAGAGGTTAGGGACATACTTTAGTCGAAAAGAAGCATTTATCAACGTGGTGATTTTCACAATAGCTTTGCGGGGTAGTTGTCGTAAGATTTCTCCTGTAATCAGATCATACCCGGGAGCTTTTTTTGTACTAATATTTGAAATTATCTCTTTTGAAACTTCTCTAGGCGTTACGAGTTTTATTTCAACGCTGTCTCTAGTCCACATTCGTCTTCTAGTTTCTATTAAATAGTTTCCAACATGCGGTTGAAAAATACTTTCCAAATGCCGAGCAAATCTAGACGCTTTCTGTTCGTTATTTACGGCCCAAGTTCCATTTTCTCCCCGTATTGGAGGAATCTGTACTATTGGTCTCTTCATACTTTTAGTAGCTTTCCACAGTGAGTAATCAGTCTTGTGGCAACTTGTTACTTGGCTGAGGTAATTACTAGTGCGTATGGCATTGTAGTGCATTATCTTCCTCTTAAGATTTTTAGTCAGATTATTAAGTACTCTTTTATCTTCCGGAGACCTGGTTTGGTGCCATCTTTTTCTCTGCTTACGCTTCTGTGCGATGATATTCCTAATTTCTAATGGATACGCAAATTTATTTACCTGTCTTGGTCTATAATGTGTACTATTCCAAGCAGCTTGTTGTATGTTAGAAGTAAATTTCTGAAGTTCTAAGTCTAGTTGATCAGTATTTTTAAGTGGTACTCTTAATTCTATAGTATTTTCTAAGTATTTAGTAAAGTTAGACCAGTCCGTGTACTTGTTTACTAGCGTCAGATTGCTCTCTTTGTATTGTATTCGTTGACTCAATGTTAAAACTATTGGAGAATGATCCGAGTTTAAGTTATAACATTCTTTTATTTGTAAATAATTCGGTGATATATTTTTGCACACAAAGAAGTCTATTAAATCTGGAATCTTGTGAGGGTCAGTTGGCCAATATGTAGGTTTACCTGTAGACACAGCTTCACATTTTAGCTCTTGTATTGCATATAAAAGCTCCCTGCCTTTGGTTGTCGTAAGTCTAGATCCCCAGTGGGTATGCTTCGCATTGAAGTCACCCCCAAGGATAAATCTCTGTCCGAGTTGCTTTAAAAAGTTAATGTAAGCATCTCTTATAATTGCGTGTCTTGGAGGTGAGTACAACGCTGATATAGTAATAGGGTATAACTTGCTTTTTACACAAACTGCCACAGCTTGAATATGTTCCTGTTCAAATCTAATTCCTTCATAGTGTGAGATATTTTCTTTTATTATGATAGCACTTCCACCCCTTGCAGTGTTGTTTGGATGCAATGCATGATAGATTTTATATCCTCTAAATTGTGTGTAACATTGTTTGGTGAAATGAGTTTCTGATACCAAACACACATCAATGTTTTCAATGTTTAGGATTACTTGTAACTCTTGTTGATGTTGAAGTAGTCCATTTGCGTTCCATGCCATGATTCTAAGAGTCATTTTTGTTTACATACTTTAGGTTTAGCGGTGTTAGTGCTATTTTCTAAACTAGTTAGTCTTATGTTAAATGATGAGATCAATTGAATAATTTCATCTAATTTAGTCTCCAGGCTGGCTTTTGGTTTAATGGAATTATTGTTGTGCATTTGGCTAACCTGAGCGTAAGTCTGCTTTACTGGCTTTGCATTGCTGGTTGAGGGTTGACTTTTGGGTATGGGCTGCTGTTTTATTTCAATAGATTTTTTGGTATTTTTATTTTTGATGTGTTGCATTTCCTTGGCTACAATACATCCCCTATAGTTCGCTGGGTGAGGTTCGCCACAATGTACACATTTTGGCTTATCTTCCGCGGGCTTTTTGCACTCCTTAGTAAGATGTTTGCCCGTGCACTTCACACATCTCGGCTCTTTTGAACAATATTTGTGCGTATGACCATACGCCTGACATCTCTTACATTGAGGAACTAAAGTTGAAGTTTTTATTGGATGAACTTCAATTTTACATCCTAATATACTTTTAATGTTGTATATTTTAGTGACGTCCTCTTGGTTTTTAAATGTGAGCATGAACATATTCAGAGGCTCTTTAGTTTTCCAACTTATTTTATTAGCTGCTTCTTCTATTTGATAGCCCTTTTTGAGTAGATCTTCTACGATTCTCTCAGGCTTGCAAGTAAAGTGAAGGTTTTTAACCATCACTCTTATCGGTCTTTGCTGCTTGTTTTCATAAGAATGCCATAGATATTGGCTCTTAGACAGCATACTTGTGAGGGATTTGTAAGAGTCCTCGCTCAAAGCATTTATTTTAACTACATCCCCATTCATGATTTTGGTATTGAAGGGGTTGTTTGGCAAAGCTTGAGAGAGTTCATCAAAGAAGGCTTGGTAATTTTGAATACCATCTACTATTATGGGCGGAGGGGGTGGCACCTTCTTGGTTTTAGGTTTATGTTCTGAAGGAGTATCTTCCAGAGACTCTTGATGTTTGGTTGGTGTAGTAGAGGTGTTCAACTTTCGCTTCTTACTTTTTCTATTCTTTACTCTTACCCACTCAGTCTCTTTGGCCAGTTCTTCCTCATCTGTACAGTAGTCAGTACATTGAGTCGAACTTTCCGTTAAGGTAGTGACAATCTTATTCTCAGTCACGTTTTTTTCTCGTAAATCTGTCACTTGTTTCTGCAGTTCCTCAATTTGAGTTTGCATACTTTCAATTATTTGGCGCAAATTTTTATTTTCCGCCTTTTCATCGCTGAATACCTTATACAGGTAGCGCTCTGTTTCGGTCGTCAATCTTATCCGAGTTCCGGAATCCATATTTTGTTATTGATTTAATATAACACACTTATAATTTATTCACTTAAACACATGATTCACAATCCTCAACTAGGTCATTGTAATGAACGGTCGGACGCGGCGGAATGCGCAGCGTCAGCGCTTTACCCGAGCACTAGTGCAAGAAGGCATGCGACGCGACCTCACTCGCTAAAAGTTGATCGAAAACTGACTTCCTGCGATATGTTCGTTATTTCTTGACGAATGTTTTCTTTTAGAGCTGCGAGAGTCTGTGGCTTGTTCACATACACCCGAGATTTCAAAAAACCCCAAAGAAAGAAGTCTGGACTGGTCAGATCGGGTGATCTTGCAGGCCAAGGCAAATCGCCAAAACGAGAGATAACTCGGCCTGGAAAAGCGTCCCTCACTAAGTCCATAGTGTCGCGCGCTGTGTGTGCCGTAGCGCTGTCTTGTTGAAACCAGATGTGCTCCAGCCCCAATTCGTCCAAACTGGGTATCAAAAACTCACGTAACATGGTTCTGTAGCGTTCTCCAGTGACAGTTATCGCATTGCCTCCAGCGTCTTCGAAAAAATAGGGTCCGATCACTCTGTCAACACAGATGCCACACCATACAGTAACTTTTAGTGGGTGTAGAGGTGTTTCTTGAATAATGCGCGGATTATCAGTGCCCCAGAACCGAGTATTCTGCTTATTGACATGCCCTGAGAGATGGAAATGCGCTTCGTCACTCATAACCAATTTTGAAGGAAAATCATCCTCTTCAAGGTTGAGGTTTATGACGCGCTGGCAGTAATCTAGACGAGCTCGGTGGTCAGCAGGCAGCAGCTGATGAGTCATTTGAGTTTTATACGGGAACATCTTTAAGTCTTTCACCAAAATACGCTGCAGGGTCCGTCTGGAAATGCCCAATTGCGTGGCACGTCGCCTCGTTGATGTTTCTGGACACTCTTCCACATCTTCGCGCACAGCATCGATATTTTCAGCTGAACGGCCTGTTCTTGGTCTCCCAGACTTAGGTCTATCCAATGTTGAGCCAGTTGCTTCAAGGCGTGTGGCAAAGCGTCGAATTGTGCGACCAATCGGTGCCGGACGGTGGGGAAATCGTCGACGAAATTCACGTTGTGTTCTTATCACTGATGAATTATTCCGTAAGAACATTGACACAATTATTCCACGTTCTTGGGGAGTAAAACGGTCCATGTTTATTTTCAGTGTATTTTACATTTGTTCACTACACAATTTTCAACAACAGAATGACAGAAAATGTCATATAAAAAAAAAAAAAGTATTTTCTTTAGTGCCACTACTTTTGCGCCACCCAGTATAATCACCCTTAAGCTGAATACATTTATTAGATCTATGAATTATTTTTTCTAAACCATCGTAAAAATATATTTTATCTTTTGCCTCAAAATGAGCCAAAATTGCCTCCTTTACCTCATTGTCGTCGGAAAATTTTCTTGCTCTTAAGTCTTTTTTTAAATTGGGAAACAACTAAAAATCACGTGAGGCCAGATCTAGACTGTAGGGTAGACTAGTGATTCGAAGCCATGCGTGTGCAGAGCAGCCATTGACCATTCTCCGGTTATGGTCCTTCCCTTTTCTTTGTAATCAATCAGTATTATTCCCTCACAATTCCAAAAAACAGTAGCCATAAACTTACCCGCTGACTCGGACACTTTGAATTTCTTTGGCGGTGGTGTCCCCTTTTTGTGCCAATACATGGACTCTTGTTTGGACTCAGTCTCCGGTAACAACCGCTCCAAAATCTGTCCAGGTTCGTCTCCACACAACTCTTGTATATAAAAACATGATTTTATTACAATACTCGATGAACGATGCGAATCTGCAGCCGTATCTCAGTCTATAACTGCCTACAGTTCTTGGTGTTAGCGAATGCAGGGAGGTATGGCAGAGCAAGAAGCTTCACGGTAGGTTCTTTCGGGCTCTTCATGGGCCCGATGTGGACCTACTAGTGCCCGTGGCCTGGCTACGGTTCGGTAATCTCTTCGAAGAAACCGAGGGTCTTGTCTGTGCAATTGGAAATATAGCCTGAGGGATGGCACTGTTGACATTCTGCCGTCCCTTTCACTGACCCGGTGAGTCCCTCATACATATAATTTCCGGCTGTTCATGTCTTGCCAACGGCGAGTACTTGTACAGACACAATCAAGTAGCCAGGATAAGCCGCCAGCAACTTACTCTGAAATACCACCTTGTGGAAGTTGAAGCCAGTTCTTGAAAATAGTCATATCACATTGTACTGGGATCGCTCTATCATCAGTCATCACAGACAGGACTGTTGTTGCCAATCCTGATATTGTGATGATAGACCGATCATAGCGTCATGCAATGATTGTCGACACCACCATCCCCTTGACGTGAATCTCGTAAAAACCGAAAAAGATAAACAAATTAAATATCTGGATCTGGCGCACGAGATTGTCGACAAGTGGGATGTTGATTACCAATATCTGTAATGGTTTGATTGCCAAGAGTCTCGACCAACACCTTGAGAGGCTTGCTGCAGAAGGCAGTACTGCTGGACACGGCCAGCGTAGTGAGGTTTCTTTTTCTGGGGCCGTAACCACCAGTAGCTTGGTCCCTGTACTCGATGCCGGTGAAATTGTATTTTTTATATTTTTAAATATATTCGTTTTTTATATTTAAAAATGTAATTTAACATGATATTAAGGGAAATGAAGAGTTTTTTTATTTACTTTCAACTTTTTAGTTTTTACTGTACATGTTCTCAGTGTTCATTTGTATTTAATATTTTATTTAACCACGTGGAATCATACTGACTCACATGACTGCCGAGTACCAAGGACTACCGTCCGGTCCCATCATCAGGCGGGGGGAGGAGGGATCTCAGGTACATTACACGAATGTTAAGTACTATCATTCCACCTTCCGGCTCCATCGTCAAGCCCCGGAAATCATCTATCAGGATCGCAGTCAGGGTGTCAAAACGAATTAAATCAGTCTAAACTAGTCGGGTTCCAGATTTTAAGTTTAGATGTTATGGCCATCTTCCGAATTCATCATCAGATCAGGTCTATGGTACCATTATATCGTATTGTCATCAAAGATACACTAATTTATGAAATTCGAACCCAATCAAACGTCGAAGTAGTAGTCGTCGATTCGATCCACAAAAAGTAACGTACAAACTAACTAACACGCTCAAGGGCAACAAACACTAAAGGGGCCCCTTTAAAAAAGTCAATAATTCATTTAGATATGTAGGTTTTTTTTAAATATCTTCAATGCACAGACACAGACACTTTACAATTTTATAACAGTGTCCGTTCTCCACTCAAAACGTATAAGTCGTCACTAGGTGTAGTGAGACGCGCGACAACGCAACACTCGCCTTGTCCCTGGCGTAGAGCGCGATCTCCTCGGGCGTGGGGGACGCCCGCTCGCTGCCGCCGTCCGCTCCCCAGCGCTGCTGCTTTAGCTCCTGCCACAACTGAAACGACACCATCACGTCGCGATCAAGCTAGTATAGTCAGTCGATCATAACAGTAGCGGTGCCGCGCTCGAGGCGCCAGGTACCTGCTCGATGGTCCCGCCGGCGCGCTTGCAGCGCGGACTGCCGCCGCTCACGGAGTGCCGCCGCCGCGCCGCCGCGCGCGGCTTGCGCGCGCACAGCCTGCCGGGAACACGCCGTCACGTTACGTGCTCTACTTTATACTTTGATACTAGATTAAATGAGTGAGCTCGACTTCCATCTACGCCGACGTCGGTCGCGGACGTCGCCCGACCGAACGAGCGTGCGACCGGTGTGCGGTGTCCGACACCGCGCTGCGATACCGAAGGATCGACGAACGCGGCGCTACCCGACGCGTCGGGCCCCGGCACTCGACTACCGACCGCGACGAGCGACAAAGAATCGCGATGCAATCTGTACACGTCCGATGTGTGCAGCGGTCGTTTGCGCTCGGCGAGACTTGTTTGTATAATGCGTGCGCGCAGACGACGTTCACGACCGACGTCAGCGTGAGAGAAAATTGAACCTCGGGCGTGAAATACGGTAGCAAATGACGAGGCGGGGGCTCCTCCTGTGTACACGAGTCCGTATAATACCTGGTGTGGTCTAGATCCAGGCAGGTGGGCGAGGCGGGCGGCGACAGCGGCTCGCTCTCGTCGGACGAGGCGGGCCGCTCCTCCGCGCTCTCGGCGATGCTCTCGGCCGCGGCCGGCGGGGACGCCGGCAGAGGGCTCAGCTCGCACCTACTGTACACGAGACGGTATTCTTACTATGACCACGGATAATTTAATACTATACTAGTACGTCTGTGATCGAGAGGTATCTACCTCATCCCATACAAAGAAATGCGATCACCATAACTCAGGCAATTGGGTAGATGACTACAATAACAAAAAATTATTTTACACTATATAGGAAATAACGTTTGCGAAAATATTCTGGAAAGCAATGTTTCTCTACAATTTTACGTTGTAACGAATTTATAAACATCAAAACAAACATTGAAACTACATGATTTAACCATACAAAAGAATGACGTCATTGTTTTGTATTTCATATAAATTAGTACGAGGCGTATCGTTTTTGACGTTTCTTAAAAAGATACTGATTTGACTTGGCAGTCATCTACCCTATTCTTCGGGCTATATATATATATATATATACACAAACTTCTTGTTTGGATGAGATCCACATGATCGCGGGGTCAAAAATTTGAACTCCTTTAACACACGAACTATAAAGCGTAGATTCATGTTATTAGTACTCAAACTTCTTGTTTTGACTAGATCTATGTGATCATGGGCTGAAAACATTGAACGCCTATGTCACACAAACTATGTGGCGCAGACCTATTTTATTGGTACTCAAACTTCTTGTTTCGCCATCTAGTCGGAAGTTAAAGAACTATCACGGCTTTTGTTATTGCTTCGTTACAGAGAGCATTTTAACGGTTTGGCTACGGAAGTCTCGGGTTCGATTCCTGAGTCTGGACTCAAATTTTTCTATCTTTCAAAAATGCAATTATTGTATTTGTAAAGTCTTTGGCAAGAAATGCCTATAAAATTACTTCAATATTCGGCCTGCGTCATTATAATTTGTTAAAATGCTCTCTGTAACGAAGCAATAACAAAAGCCGTGATACCTAGTTCTTTAACTTCCGACTAGATGGCGCTACGGGGGCCTAACCCGTAAGCATTAAGAGATAGAAGAATTTGATATCTAGTAACATAGTCCAGATAGGTGGTTCGCTTCTGGCCCCGGTTTGGCTACGGAAGTCTCGGGTTCGATTCCTGAGTCTGGATTCAAATTTTTCTATCTTTCAAAAATGCAATTATTGTATTTGTAAAGTCTTTGGCAAGAAATGCCTATAAAAATTACTTCAGTGATTACCTATAGTGAAGCATTCGATTACATTAACCACAACATTCAAGACATTAACAGCAACAAACAGGTGCTGACCAGTACTCCTTTATTGCACCGACCTGGTACAGTCGCGTCACCTTAAAACCCAATTTTGCTTGAATCGAATCAAGGAACAATAACTGTAACATGTCAATGGTGCCAAACTAATAATGAGGTTTTACTCAGATTAATAACTAAAGCAAAAGATGGATGGATCCTTCAAATTAAATATTTTTCGTTAAGAAAGCAGACATACACACATCAACAAAGTCTAGGGATATTCCGTATTTTGTGGATTATAAAAAAAAACTAGGTATTTTGTTAAAAAAATAGGTATGGTAAGAATCCGAATTTTATAATCTATAATGGATAGGAGGCAGCATGACAGCCCAATAATACCATGACGAGATCATAGAATCTGTGATCGTCCCACACAGTGTCCAAATAGAACAAAAATTCAGTTCATGCATGACAATGCACCTCCTCACACGTCGCGGCTAGTTTCGGCTGCCCTTCGGGAACACATCTGGTTCTGGAGTGGCCTGCACAGTCACCCGAACCTTATTGACCACACATAGGACATGTTACAGCGACGAGCTATGCGTAATTGTGCGCCATTTACAAAGGACCGCTTACCCCAGCCAGATTTTGACAACTTAATTTTTAGCATGAATAATCGTTGTACAGCCGCTGCGTACGCTGCAGCTGTAGTCAGTTTACATGTAGTGCGGCGGGCGGCAGCGCTGCAGCCGCTGCGTGCGCAGCAGCTGCGGCGTGGCGAGCGCGGCGGGCGCAGCGCCAGTGCAGTTAGTGACAGAACACATATAACCTGAAGTCGGTGTACATGTAGTGCGGCGGGCGCAGCGCCAGTGCAGTTAGTGACAGAACACATATAACCTGTATAACCTGAAGTCGGTGTACATGTAGTGCGGCGGGCGGCAGCGCTGCAGCCGCTGCGTGCGCAGCAGCTGCGGCGTGGCGAGCGCGGCGGGCGCAGCGCCAGTGCAGTTAGTGACAGAACACATATAACCTGTATAACCTGAAGTCGGTGTACATGTAGTGCGGCGGGCGGCAGCGCTGCAGCCGCTGCGTGCGCAGCAGCTGCGGCGTGGCGAGCGCGGCGGGCGCAGCGCCAGTGCAGTTAGTGACAGAACACATATAACCTGAAGTCGGTGTACATGTAGTGCGGCGGGCGCAGCGCCAGTGCAGTTAGTGACAGAACACATATAACCTGTATAACCTGAAGTCGGTGTACATGTAGTGCGGCGGGCGGCAGCGCTGCAGCCGCTGCGTGCGCAGCAGCTGCGGCGTGGCGAGCGCGGCGGGCGCAGCGCCAGTGCAGTTAGTGACAGAACACATATAACCTGTATAACCTGAAGTCGGTGTACATGTAGTGCGGCGGGCGGCAGCGCTGCAGCCGCTGCGTGCGCAGCAGCTGCGGCGTGGCGAGCGCGGCGGGCGCGCGCGCGGCTCGCCGGCGCACGCGCAGCGCCAGCTCGCCGCCCGCGCTCGCGGCGCCGCACAGCCGCAGCACCGCCGCGCCGCTCCAACCTATCACGCACTGACTGCCCACCTGCAAAATTAATTCCTTTCTGTAAAAAAAGCTCGATGACAGGGGCGGGTCCCGGCAGGACGAGTACATAAAATTTCATACCTGTACGATCTCATCGCCTATATGAACGGCGCCGGAGGCGTGCGCCGGTGAACCGAACCGTATGTCCGCGAGCTGATGGTGGCCGCAGAACGAGGGCACCACGTCGAAGCCGAGCGGCTTGCCGCCCTGCCGGAGCGTCACCGTGTCCAGGGACGCCGGCTGCAGGATCATCGGGTCCGAGACGTCCTGAGGACGGACGTATTATAAAACAACGTAGGCAACCAGGTAGGCAGCTCGTTCAGCAGGGAACTGGCTATACATGGTGGTTCACTAATATTAATAAATAAAAATCTTAAATTCAAAGAACGCCGTGATATTGTTAACTTCTCTGTTGAACGTAGCATAGAAATAGCCTGTGTAGAGTTGAAGCGGTTTATTGTATTGACTGCGTACAGACCACCTTTAGCACAATATCATATTTTTGAAGATGTTATGGATGAAGTCTTGCATAAGGTAACAAACCTTAATAAAAATGTAATAATATGTGGCGACTTTAATGTTAATTTATTAGAGAATACTACTTCAAGTATGAGGATTTTAGCTCTATTCAAATCATTTAATCTGTGTAATTTATTTTTAGAGCCTACCCGCATAACTGCCACTACAGCCACATGTTTAGATAATATATTCACAGATATTATTGTAGATAACAAGAGAGTAATTAATCAAATGGAATCCATTTGATTAATTACTCTCTTGTTATCTACCACTGACCACTGTGGTCAACTTATTTCTTTTGATATTAAAAGTAGAAAAGTAACTAAAAAATGTATAACTGTTATCCCTAAAACTGTCAGTCGATTTGAGAGTTTCAAAAGCCGCCTTATTTGTAACCCTCCACTGTTGAATGAGGACAGTGATCCTAACATTTTATATAAAACATTCTATAATAAATTTTGTCATAATTTCGATTCGGTTTTCACTCCCAAAACGATTATGGTTAAGGGGAATGCAACTTTTAGTGAGTGGGCTACTGTCGGCCTACATAAAAGTAGAAAAAGATTATATGAGCTGTATGATGAACGAAATTATACCTGTTGTGAAAGATTTCAAACTTATGTAAGAAATTATGCTAAAACATTTAGGCAGACTTGCAAAACAGCAAAAGCTTGCTACCTTAGTTCACAAATTAAAAACAGTGATAATAGAATTAAAATGACTTGGGATATTATAAATAGTGAGACCGGAAAAGTCAGAAGTCGAGAATAATGATTACTGTCTTAAAATAGATAGTAAAACCATCACATCGGACATAGAAGTAGCCACTGCATTTGAAAAATTCTTTACTGACATTCCAGTCTCCACTACAAAGTCATTGAATTCCTCACCTATTGCAGCGAAGTCTATCTTGATTAAAAATGTTAATAAATGTGACATCACTTTTCAATTTGATTATGTTACACATATAGATGTCATAAAAGCTTTTAATTCTATTAATGTTAAGAAGACTACCGACCTCTGGAGTAACTCAGTTGTGATTACTAAGTCTATAATTTCTTTTATCGCGCAGGACTTGGCTTTTATATTTAATAAATGTATAGATTGTGGTGTATTTCCTGATTTAATGAAAGATAGTAAAGTAATACCATTGTATAAATCAGGTAGTATGTCTGACCCCACTAATTTTAGACCCATATCAGTACTACCAACATTTAGTAAAATCTTTGAAAAAATAATATATGATCAGATGCAGAACTTCTTTTACAAAAATAAATTTGGTTTCACTAGGGGTCGCTCTACAACCGATGCTGGTGTGGAGCTTTTAAAACATATTTTTGACGCCTGGGAGGAATCGCAAGATGCTTTAGGCGTCTTCTGTGATTTATCTAAGGCATTTGACTGTGTTCTGCATGAAACATTAATCAGGAAATTGCAACATTATGGTATTAAAAACACAGCTCTGAATCTTCTTACGTCCTATCTGAGTAACAGGATTCAGAAAGTTGATGTTAATGGTAAACGCTCCCCGGGGTCTGTGGTCAAAATGGGAGTCCCACAGGGTTCTATTCTCGGGCCGTTATTGTTTTTAATTTACATAAACGACTTACCATATTTAGTAAATAATAATCATGAGATAGTCCTGTTTGCAGATGATACATCACTCTTATTTAAATTAAAACGCCAGCAAAAAGACTTTGAAGATGTAAATATGGCTATCTCAAAAGTGGTTAACTGGTTGGATGTTAACAATTTACTCTTAAACGAGGGCAAGACTAAATGTATTCGATTTATAACACCTAACGTGAAACCAGTAAAAACCACTATAAAAATAAAAGAAGATGAGTTGAACCCTGTAGAGACCACAAAGTTTTTAGGAATTACTCTAGATTCTAAGCTTCAGTGGGGCCCACATATAAATGAATTGTCTAATAGACTCAGTTCTGCAGCGTACGCAGTTAGAAAAATTCGTCAGCTAACAGACGTTGAAACAGCGCAATTAGTTTATTTTAGTTACTTTCATAGTTTAATGTCGTACGGTATTCTACTGTGGGGGAATGCTGCCGACATTCAAACCATTTTTGTTCTGCAGAAGAGGGCTATTCGATCAATTTACGATCTTAGTAGTAGACACTCACTTAGAGAAAAAATTAAGGAAATCAATATCATGACTGTTGCATGTCAGTATATCTATGAAAACCTTATATATGTTCACAAAAATATTGATAGTTTCTGTAAGAAATGTGATATACATAATATTAACACGCGGAACAAACATAAACTTGTTGTACCAGCGTCAAGGTTACAAAAAGTAAACAAATCATTTCGGGGCCAATGTATACGTTTCTACAATAAAATCCCTAGCGATATTCAAAAATTAAGTCGTAATAAATTTAAGTGTACCATTAAGAAAAAATTGTGAAGTTACTACTCAATAATTGATTATATGGAAGACAAAAACGCTTGGGATTGAACTGCTTTCTCTCACAGGCTATTAAAATGTACTTTAAGATTATATGTATATATACATATTTACTTTGTAAGAAGTGAAGTATTGTGTTTGCTGAATAGGGTCTTTCAACAAAGACGGGTCGATGTTAAAATTGAATAAAACTAGATGTGTGTGAGATATTAACGAAATTTATTTTTTATTTGAAAGGCCCGTTTATGCCATTATGCATGAAATATGACATCGTTCAAATGTCCGCCGCGGCTTCGCATGGTGGCACAAATCCGAGAGGTCCAATTTTTAATGACTCTGCTGCATAGATCCGGCTGAATCTGAGCGATGGCCTGCGTTATGTTGGCTTTCAGGGCAACGGTCGAATGTGGTTTATTGGCATAGACCTGCGACTTCAGAAAACCCCACAAGAAAAAGTCTAGCGGAGTCAAATCACACGATCTTGGTGGCCAATTCACGTCACCTCTGCGAGAGATAACCCTACCCGCAAACCGTTCATGCAGAATGTCGATTGTGTCGTTCGCTGTGTGGCAAGTAGCGCCATCTTGCTGGAACCACATGTCATTCACGTCCATATTGTTCAATTTAAGCCAAAAGAAATTGTTTATCATTGATCTGTAGCGCTCACCGTTGACGGTGCTGGCCTCGCCAACTTCGTTTTCGAAGAAGTACGGACCAATGACGCCGCCAGACCAAAATCCGCACCAAACAGTTACTTTTTGTGGATGCATTGCTATCTGGTGAACCTCATGTGGGTTGTGGTCATCCCATATACGGCAATTTTGCTTATTAACAAAACCATTCATCCAAAAATGTGCCTCGTCGCTAAAGATTATTTTTTGGCCAAAATCGGGGTCCTCTTCCAAGCGTTCCGACGCCCATTCAGCGAACACACGGCGTTGTCTATGGTCATTAACTTTGAGCTCCTGGGTCAGTTGGATCTTGTATGGATGCAGACCCAAGTCCCGACGCAAAATTCTCCAAGTTGAAGTCTGCGAAAGGCCGAGTTCTTGTGCACGGCGAGAAATCGACTGCTTCGGAGTCTCCTGAACACTCTCACGTACAGCGGCGATGTTCTCGGCCGATCTGGCGTTCCTTTGACGTAAAGGTGTTGGTTGGTTGTTTACCGAACCGGTCGTCTCGAATTTAGTCACCAATCGTTGGAGAGTAGACTTTGAAGGGCCACCGCGTCTGCCGTAAAATGGGCGCAATGCGCGCAACGTTTTCACTAACGAACACTCATTTTGATAATAAAGTTTTATCATTTGCACATGCTGCTCAACCGTGTAATTTGCCATGGTGATTTGGCATCAGTGACTGAATAAGAAAAAACAGATTTGACAGATGCCGCCAAATCAAAATGGCCGCCACAGATTATTAATATCGACCCGCTCTATTTGAAAGACCCTTTATATACTCATTTTAGAGTTACTAATAGTATTATTATTTAGTTATCCTTATTTTATAAACGATTACACTCACCAAACACACTGGTTCATTCAGTAAAATTTATTTTTGTAAAGAAAAACTTGATGATTTTAAAAGAGCGGCACATGAGTTTCTTGGCAGCTTCTTCTCATGAGCTTTACACTTGGAACTGCCACCTAACCTCATTTTGTTTTTTTTTTTTTTCAAACATTCATAATTTTATAAAATTTTTAGTATGTTTTAATTTGACGTTTTCAAATAATCATTAACCTGATTTTACGAAATAAAGATATTTGACTTTGACTTTGACTTTGAACGGCGAGTGTCACAAGACCGTCGCCGAGACGGCGCCACGCACCTGTATGATGTAGTCGGCGGTGGCGGCGGTGGCGGCGGCGGCGGCCACCACGGCGCGCGCGGGCTGCTCGGCGAAGCGCTCGCGCATGGCGGACGTGGCGGCCTCCAGCGACAGCCGCAGCAGCACGGCGCGCCGCTCCGCCAGCGCGCCGCCCGACGAACATAGTCTACGCACACGTACTTATATATATACCACTACTTAGCGATATATCTACACATGATACCTCCACTATTTTCATATCGGGCAAGACCTAGACCTTAGACCTCGTTCGCAAGAGCGTAATTTTATCGCGCGATATGTAATAATTGAAATAATTTGCACCTGCCACCCTCGCGCAGTCGCAAATAAGAATTAAAAACATTTTTACAAAAATTCAAAATTCTTTATTCACTTAGGATGCAAAACAACTCGTGTTATACGTCGGGATTCTACATGTACATGTAATGCCAAGTTAGCAAAGAACAGGTAACGCCGGAGAAAAGAACCTGGCAATAAAATTTCGCGCCACTTTTTTCAAATTGCCAATTTCACAATGTTTGAATGTTTACAAACTTGATACGGGGGTAAAGTGCTGCGACTAATATACTTTACACAATGTTAAAGGACTGATTAAAAAGTTGAAACATGAGATAAACCAAAATCAGTCTTAGTGGGTACAATATAGTAGGAGCATCCTCTTTCCAACAAAGGTAAAAACTATATGTGCTTAAGTTTTGGCCAAAGTACTTGTAACGAATGATTAAATATAAAATATTAAATCTGATATCAAAAGGAAGAAAAGAATGGCCTTTATTCGTCACGCAGAATTTTTGCTTACAAAAGTCAAATCATGCACATAATCAATGTGACAACTAAAACAAGTGACAACAAAAATCACCCAAGCATATTAAAGCAACAAGGAGCAAGCAACTAGATCCAGTTTTCTTTATCATTTAAATATTCATCCACTAATAATAACCTCTACGTATACAAGGCGTACTCTCTGAGGCACGGAGGGGTTTGATAATGCTCAAAAACGGTCACCTATCTATGGACCGAATATGATAACGTTGCTTAACTTCGAAGAAATCTCGATCTGCTCGGTCGCCACAAAGTCAACGGTAACATTTTGTTTAAATTTCGTAAACAGCAAAAAATTTTAAAAAAATAACAAAGGAAGCTGAACTTGTGAGACGTCTCCAGGTGAACAGGAGAATTCGGTTGGGTTGGACAGTGTTTAAGAAGTTACGTCAAGTCTTCTCATCGGTGATTCCACAATGCCTCAAGACTAGTCTTCAATCAGTGCGTCCTACCCGTCATGACATACGGAGCCGAAACGTGGACACTGACGGTACGGCTGGTCCACAAGTTCAAAGTCGCTCAGCGGTCTATGTAAAGGGTTATGCTCGGAGTTTCTCTTAGGGACAAAATCAGAAATGAGGTGATTCGGCAGAGAACTAAAGTTATCGACATAGCATTAGCAAGCTGAAAAATGGCAGTGGGCTGGCCATATTAGCCGAAGAACCGACAACCATTGGGGTAAACGAGTTCTTGAGTGGAGACCGCGTCTCGGCAACCGTAGTGTAGGACGCCCTCAGGCCAGGTGGAGTGATGATTTACGCAATTCGACCAGCGTGTGGCCTCCGTTATTTACTCTATCTCCATGACACAGTGCAACTATCAGTTACATATAATGTAACTGATATTATAATAGGTAGGGGCAAAAGTAATTTCGTATTTTGAATGTTTTTTTTATAAAAAGGCGACTTCCGCATTAGGGTACAAGGCGTGTCGCGAGGGACTTTACAAACATACAAGTCACGGACACAAAGTACACCCAGACCCGGAACAACAATTTGTGGATCACACAAAGTGGTGTCCCGTGTGGAAATCGAACCCACGACCTCTTGCGTAGCAGTCGGACACACTCCCACCGCGCCACAGAGGCGGTTAAATGTATTGTTAGTAATCGAACTTTTTTGGCTGTACTGAATGTAACTAGCTGGTTTTAATACCATTAAATGTTGATATTCTAAAGATGCAATAAATACAAAAAAATAGTTCTCGTCATTTTTCAATTGTTTTTAAATTATGCAAAATGAACGTATGTGACGAGAAATTCGGTAGATTTTACAGTTTTATCACAAAAAAGTAAAAATGCGACGAACGTCGCGAATAAAATTTGTGAGGTTAACGGACCCAATCTGGTATCAATACGAGTAGCACAAATGTGGTTCAAGCGTTTCAAGTCTGGAAATTTTAGTGTGAAGGATGAGGCTCGCTCTGGACGCTATGTCACGGATAAAACTAGTGCCATCTTTGAAAAAGTGGAACTAGTTCGACATATTAGTAGTTAAGATATTGCTGAAGAACTGAATGTTGATCACGAAGCAGTTTTACGTCATTTATAAGTCTCGGTACAAGAAAAAACTTGATATTTGGGTACCACATGATCTCACTGCGAGAAACTTAATGCAAACGTATTTCTATTTGCGGTTCTTTGTTGAAATGTAACAATTCCGACCCATTTCTTAAACGATTGATTACGCGTGATGAAAAATGGGTCACTTACGATAAGAATGTCCGAAAAAGATCGTGGTCGAAGCATGGAAAAGCCCCACAGACCGTGGCAAAGCCCGGATGAGCTTTTGACGCCGGGTAAAAGATTCTGACCTCCACTGTCAGCGACTTATGAGGTTAAAAGAAGCCATTGACAAAAACCAGCCGGAGCTGGTGAACAGGAACGGCGTGGTGTTCCATCATAACAACGCCAGACCGCACACATCTATAGCCACTCAACAAAAATTGAGAGCTTGGCTGGTATGTGTTGATGCATCCTCCATATAGATCTTGCCCAATCAGATTTCTACCTTTTTCGGTCACTTCAGAACTCTTTGGAAAGCATAAAGTTTACCTCAAAAGAACCCTGAAAACTACCTATCAGATTTTTTAAATCAAAATTATTTACAGCAATGGGATCATAGCACCCTCTAAGATGACCACAAGTCATCGATCAAAACGATACATATATACATATATATATATATGAACCCATAAGATGGCCCACTGCTGGGCACGGGTCTCCCCAGTAGAACCCACTAGTATGTAGATCCTGGGGGGTAATTGCCATAATCGCCACGCTTGGCGAGCGGGTTGGCGATCGCAGTAAGGCTTTAAGTACGCAGAGGACGCTGCAGCCCGTCCTCCGGGTTAAAATCCCTTAGTCGCCTTGACGACACCCACGGGTAGAGATGGGGTGATACTATTCTTAAGCCGGCACCACACGGCAAAGCCGGCACCACACGGCAAACGATACATACATATTATAAATAAATAAAAACTTTGTATGAGAAATACGAAAATACTTTTGCCCTAACCTTATATTATAATCAACACTTCAGTCTCATACTTAATATCAACTTTTAAATTCCTAGTAAAAATAATCCACTATTATCTTTCTTGTCATTTCCTTTGCATGTAACTAAAACATTCACTTTTAATTTAAACTTATGAAAAAGTTAGTAAGTTACAAATGCATATCCAAGAGGCAAATGTGGATCATTGATCATTGATATTAAATCAATTATAAAGTTATAAATTTACAAATTAAAATTTTTGACTATTGTGTAATTTTCAGATACTTTTCCCTGACTTTTTTGATAACCATTCAACATTATCGTAAGCAGCAGTAGCAAAAATAAGCAGCTTTCACTTTTATTTTTTACTAGCATCAGCTTGCTTTCCCCCGCGTTATGTTTGGACTGCCATTTCACACTTTTAAAGATTTGCTTTAGGCTTTGTAGTAGATGCTTACATTATAACAACTACCTGTGTAACAGCTCTTGAATAAACAGATAGCTGATCCTCGCAACTTCGTCCGCGTCACATGAGAGGGCTAAAGAGAGAGGGCAGTTGGGCACCTACAATACAATCCTAAAGGAGCTGAAATTTTCTTTGTTTTATTATAAAATTTGATAAAATTTAGTACCTACAATGCTAATTTAAAATCACGCGGAAGAAAGCAGGGGAAACATTGTCTGTATTGGGTATTTTTTTTTTAATTGTTGATATTAAAAGTAAAACATAGGCTATATAAAGGTACACCACACTATGATCTGTAAGAGTGAAACAGGAATAACAGAGGAATGCTGGTGGCTACAATACAATACTGTGGCCTTTTAAAAATAAAACATAGGCATATAATACTATTAAGTATATTGTGTGGCGTACTTTGTATTTAAAGTAACATATATATTAGTAATTTTTATGGCATTTCTTGCCAATTACTTTATAAATACAATAATTGCATTTTTGAAAGATAGAAATTTTTGAAGTCCAGACCCAGGAATCGAACCCGATACTTCCGTAAGCCAAACCGGGGCCGGAATCGAACCACCTATCTGAACTATGTTACTAGACCTCAAATGTCATGCTAGCGAGCATGAAAAGATAGAGGGAAAAGTTTCTCAATTCTGGCCTGGTTTAGCTTACGGAAGTCTCGGTTTGAATTCCTGGGTCTGGACTTCAAATTTTTCTACCTTTAAAGAATCCGAATACATACATATTTTTATATTTAATATAAAACAAACTGTTTTATTTCAAAATATACTATATGTATAGCAAAAGAACATTCAAAGAAACAGTTTGCTGAACACAATCGTTCCATAGGGAGCATGCCGCGCGGCTTGCCTCGCAGAGCTACCAGCCAGACTTGGTCATTGCCCACATAACTGCTCACCTCGCACATCATTCCATAAAGGCTTATGGTACTTGACTCGCATCCCAGCAGATTTGCTTGATAAAAATTTTGAAGCTGGACTGATGTGTTTTGACAGGCATATTCCTCCCCCCCCTCGGCGGTTAGTTAGTTAGTTAATGTACCAGTGTTAAATCTAATGCCATCTCCCCCCACTCCAGTCATGCAAACAACTCACATTTGGACAGTTGAGCCAATAGTTGTCCCCCCCTGATCAAATTTTTGGATCCCCACCTGATTTTGTTGCTTAATATTCCAATACTATGATACTTATCTCCTAAGATATTAATTGAAATCAAATGAAGTAAGAGCAGTTTTGTTCAAAATTAAATATTTGTGATGAATAACGTATTTATTTGGACAAGGGTTAATACCATGTTTACTAAAACACTTTTGCAAATAAATGCATTATTTTAAAACAAATTTGATTACCATAAATAGTGGGTCAATCTTAAAAGTTAGGCATTTGCAGTCACAGACATTTTTTTAGATATTTTCAAGAGAAATCCATCATACATTATTGTTTTGTATTGCAACTTTATATGTTTACGCAGCACATGCAAGGGTTGCTCTCAAAAAGAATACTTTTCCGTTTTGCAATATTTTTCAATGCTGCTCCACTCCTATTGATCATAGTGTGATGTTATATAGCCTGTAGCCTTCCTCGATAAATGGGCTATCCAACACAATAAGAATTTTTCAATTTCAACAAGTAGTTCCTGAGATCATTGCATTTAAACAAACAAACTCTGCAGATTCAGCATAGATTAATAGCATTAATTTATTGTTTTGTCTCTGGATAGAGGCTGGGATAAGCAATCCAGAAGTTGCTTAAACCTAAAAGATCTATTGTGACACATCAAACAATAAATAGAATGACCATGGAACAGTAAATAAGAGTGGTGAAACAGCTTTCTGTAACTACACTACTCTACTATTGCAGAGGACTTATTATATAAGTTTTTTATTGTACTTAAGAATAAAATGTTGATATGAACTATGTGTATTACCTGTCTAGCCAGCACACAAGTGGTTTGACAGCGTGCACAGTGCGGGCTACATCAGCAAGTGTCTGTGTCTCGAGCCGTTTGTCAGAGTGGTGCCGCAGAGCTCGGGTCAGTGTGGTGGCCACCACCGACACCTGCAGGGCCAGCTGCTGCACACACTCTCGAGACACCTCATATTGCTACACACATACACATCAATGTGTTACTAATACAATTACAGTGATTTATGACACATAGCTACATCAACAATGAATTAAATACATAATCATGTACAAATTATCCTCCCAGCACTACTAGAAATAAAGCAACCAACATAACCATACATTTGTTCAGTAGCACACTCACCAACAGATAACACTGTTCTGATAAGCAGGATGTAAAACATTTGTGCTCTATTGTGACTCATACAGACATTATATTTATCAGAATAGCTGTGGCACAACTTACAAAGTTCCTGAGGTGCTCGACAGCTTCCAGGAGCAGTTCCTGATGTCCAATGATATGCATGCCGAGGTACTCGAGGTCGTCGCAGCGTAGCGCCAGCAGCTTGGCGCCGTCGAGCCCGCGCTCGCGCAGCCCCGGCACGTAGCGCGCCACCGTCGGCCCCAGCCCTGCGGACCGACACCAGACGTGAGTGACGTGACTCACCGACACACAACAACAACATCGCCGCTGCGACCGACGCACCTGACAGCCAGTCCGCCACCTGGTCCGGAGACCACTCCGCAACGTTAAGGGTGGACATCGGCATCGCCCTGGCTCACATATCCGCTCGCCGTCGCGTTTGTTATTGTGATACAGATGTTAGAAATCTGTGAACAAACAACTAGCCGGACGATGCAACTTCACGGTTTTGACTAGTTTGACATTTCGTTCTTATGACATTGATGACACTGACACCTAAAATTTCAACAGATTACAAAGGGTATGTTCCGATATGGACTAGGAGCACTGCCACTGCTATAAAGTGTGACGTCAATTCAGTATCCTGTGAAGCCGCTCCTTTTTAATTAGAAACTAGTTACTGTTTAAAACGTAACATAGTTCATTAAACTGTCATCTATGTTTTTTGTCGCAATTTTCACTTAAAAAAAATTAAAAATGTTTAGTTATTTATTCAATGAGAAAAATTATTATATAAAATGTTTGAATGTAGTTATAATATAAAAATAATATTGAAGTGAATTATCAATTAAATCAATTGCTTAATTTCTGATTCGATTTAATTAATTTAAATTACTGGACGCTGTTGATAACGTGATAAAAGTACTGAGAGCACCTTCCTCGAAAATGGCAGTGCTCGCAGTACAAAAATGGCGATGATTTATGTAGTCACATGCTTCTCTAGAATACCATATGATACTGCGGCAGTACACTGTCAGTCCTTATCGGAACGAATTTCTCCCCAGTAACAGCACTGAACAGTGGTAGCACTCTTTGGTAGCAGTGTATAACGGAACATACCCAAAGATACGTTTTGTTAGCATGTGACGCAAAATCATGGTAAGGAGATTAACTAAAATACTTCGTTTTTAGTCGTTTCTAGTGTCACCAATCAATTTTAAAAAATGATATCGTCATTCCATAACCATTTCATTAAAAATATGTTTCTAATTAAGTACGACCTGCAGTTAAAAAATCATGTTGGACCTTACAAAATGTAACGATAGATGTCGTTGCTAGTCGCTAATTTAAAAGCTACAATCAAGAAACCACCCGAATAATGGCACTATAAATATCAATCATCATTGGCAATAAAGTTGTCTCTAAATTCCTATTTTGCTTATTGGTATAGCTTTGCTAATTAGGAACAGAAAAGGTATAGGTACCATTTTAGTTTAAAAGCATACCGAACTCGATAAATCAATGGTTTCCTTGTTTTTTCAGGCTTAGTTCTAAAGGGCCAATAATTGGACGCGTGTGAACGATTGGGTAGGAAGAGATAGGGCACATGCCTGACAAATCAAAGAATAGTACAGAACAGAGAAAACAAAGATTGTAAAAAATAGTATGTAAGGCATATTATTTTATGTTTTCTCTGTCCTGTACTTTTCTTTGATTTATCAGGCATGTTCAGATACTCTGTTCAGATACCTATGCCGTCGCCGATGGTAGGTGGTAGAGTATAAGCCTGTGTTCTGTGATGGTATGTTCAAGCATTTTCAGTAACGAAATAGGTACCGTGAGTACAGAAAGTAAATTTTAATATAAATGCAGTAGGGTAGGACACGGAATTTTAGGCACGCGTAGACACTTTTTCTGAAATTCCGTGCCAATCGTACTCAAAAATAGAGTATTGTACTCTGTATGTAGGCGTACTCTATAATCTACAACACTAATAGAGAACGTTTTTTAAGTCCGTACTCTATATTTACCTCCTTTAAAATCAGATATACTCTATTAGGTAGGTACTTCTAATAAAAGTTGGCAACCCTAACCGTAGGTAGTTATGAACTAAATTTTTATAGTTACGTAGGTACCTACCTACTATAGTGCACATACCGCACCCGTCTCTTTTCTTTGTTGCACTTGATTTATTACTCAGGTACCTACTCTAATTATAATTGTTTCCGAAACTACTTACTTAATTTAATAAAAAAAGTACGACACTTGAGTTTTTAACCAAAACGGTTGTCTGCCTCTCATCGTTTGATACGGGAGCCTTAAGTGATCGAATCGATCCCTTTCCCTCACCGTTAGGTACGCACATAGCCTACCGATCTACTTATTCAAACTAATAGGTAGGTAGGTAAGTAGGTACCTACCTATTATAAATGGATTATGGGTTTAATTTCATACAATAAATTAATAATTCAATTTGAACAAATATTGCAACACTCTACAATAAATACGCACGTAACGCACGGTACCTAAGGAAAGTATTTTAAATTGTATTTTAAGTAGGTAGGTATGTAATTCCTTCCGTAGTCCCTAAATGAAACATTGACTTATTACATATTTTTAAACCTTGAATGAACATGTATTTGTTAAATTGTCCCAGTAGATTATGCCGTAGCGAAAGTTTGAATCAACAAGCCCTTAATATGTTGTGTTAATGCTTTAGCAACTAGCAATAAAGAATGTAAGGTGTAGGCAAAGTTGCACATCCTTTTGGCGAGATTCTCTAAGTGTATTTTCCAATCCAGTTTATTATCTACTGTTAATCCTAAGAACTTCGTGGTAAAAGTATAGGTTCTCATTACCTATACTTTTGTTGCTTAGGTTTATTTTGAGTACATTTTTCATTGACGTCGATTCATAGATCGTTGACTAAAATGTATAAGCTTAGTTTTGTCTAGATTCATATTTAAATTATTAATGTCTAACCATTTAATTATTTATGTTAAAAAATTGGTAATGTCATATTGTCTTAATTTTTTTATAGTTGTGAGTGTGTTATCCTCAGCAAAAAGAGGCGCAGGATACGTTGTAGATTTTGGCAAGTCATATGTATAACGTGAAGATTTGAGGCCCTAAAACACTTTCTTGAGGTACGCCATAAATAACTTTACGTTCCTCTAAAACATAAGATATACTTACCTCTTCTCTTTTAGTAACAATATTTATTTTTGTAATTTCCGTTTGTTGTATTCTGTTTTTTAAATAGGATTTCATTATTTGTAATAGATTTCCTCTAATACCGCATCAAGTTTTTGTATTAGGTAATGTAATATGCTCAACATAGCCGAACACCTACGTCATAACACTGAATAAAGAGCATACTGGAATTCTTTTGTCAACTTGCGTTATAACGGTAGACAGAAATTGTAAATTTCCGTAGGTATATAATGTTTTGTTTTCACAAAACCCTTACTGTTGCTTAAACAGTATGCAATTCTTTTCAAAACATTGATAGTTGTTTATGTACTTATTTTGATTTTTTTCAAATAATTTGGAATTTACTGAAATGAGTGTGACAGGCCTATAATTCTCCGCCTTTTTTAAAAATACCTAATGGCTTTATTATCGATACATTTATTGCATCCGAGTAAATGCCTCTGATTAAACATAACTTAATAATGTGACATGGGTAACTGCATATATCATTTCCGAAGGACTTAATTATTTTTGTGGATACGCCATCACATCCTTCACTATTTGTGTTCTTTAATTTTTTATTATCTGTTTGTATGTCTTGAGGTAAGTTGTGCTGTCATTCATTATGATAAGTGAAGTAGACTTTTCGTTGCCAGTGTTTTTAGGCTGTATTTTGTCAACAAAGTTAATTACTTTTAAATTCATTAGCTATTTGTTCAAGATTAGTCATTTGATATGACTAATCTTGAAAATTATTTATGAAAGTTTTATTTAAATTTAATTTTGATTGATTAATAATTTGCCAAGTTATTTTACACTTGTTTTAAGAATTTTTAATTTATAATCATTTTAGGCACGTTGTGTAAGATTATTAATCTTTTTGAATCGTTTCGAGTTTCAAAGTTTTTATGTAAACAAGCCTAAGTAGATATCACGATATCTACTTAGGCTTGTTTACTATGTTTACAAGATATGGGTCTACAAAGAAAAGACAACGGTCTCTTAATTTTTGATCTAGTTTAATTTAATATAAAAAAAACATATGCATGTCGAAAAAATTGAATGTTGTAAATTCATGCCGATACCCACACGTCTAGAGGCTGCATTAAGTCTGTGCAGCATCGCTAAGCTGCTCCAGCGACTCTGGTACTATGACGTACTCACCGTTTATGTTTATGCCCTGTCCAGTCCAATCAGACCAGTATCGCCAGTCAATGCGACATCGGTGCAGAGTGTCAAGAGCCGCCCAAGTCTGAATGAAATCGAAGGCTTTCTTGTGGTCAGGCTCAGGAGTGAAATAGGTCTGTCGTTCTTCAGCAAGATTTTATCACCTTTTTTGAAGAACAGAACCACCACACTCCCGCTCCACGCTTGTGGTATTATATGGCTCTTTCAGGCTGAAGCTATATAGTAATTTCGTCACCACCGGACGCTTTGTTACCCTTAAGTTGCTCGAGAGCTGCCTTGACCTCGCCCTGGTCGATATCTGGAATATCCTCGGTATATTGGCGCGTGAGTGGGGCTCTGTGGTCATCAACGCTAAGTTCCGTAGGTTTAACCATCCGTGATGAATTTGGTGTCCATAAAAACTTCGAACCTTGAGGTGACTTTTGCCATCCGCTGTGTTTAGTTTGGTCAGACAGGCTCTGCCTAGCTGCTGTGCGAAAACTTTGGTGCCTCTTTTTCGCTCGATCGCAGTCTCAACGGTGCGAGTGTTGTAACATCGGAAGTTACGTCGTGTCAGCTTCCCGATTTTTAGATTTATGGCTCTCCTATCTGATAAACACATCTGCGTGTCTCGTCTTTCCCATTTTATTCCCACATTACTAGTAATCCTGTTAAAGCCAGCTAAGCTCAATGGCTTGTGTTAGGAGTGGGTTCACGTACCTTCCTGGGGTTGACCTCGAGGCCCCCCGGAAGATTCACTCATCCCAAAGGGGATCTGTGGCGAGATTCTCTCGCCCTAAGACACCCCCGGCAATGACGTCTGCTAACAACATGCCGCACGCATCAACAACTGGCGTGTTTTCCAGGCGGGAAGCCTACAATCGTGGCCGCACGGAAGGGGAACTGGTTGCTGAGGACCAAGTTCAAGAGTTTTTGGGTGAGGTCCATTCTGCGGGAGGGGTTAGCGCCCAGAAAACCGTGGAGGAACTCAAGAGTCTGGCGACGCGTTCCGTGGCGGTCATCACAAATGTGGCCTCCAAAAGCAAAAATTTCAAAGGCACCTTTGCCAAGGGCCTAAGAGAGTCTGCTTTAATGTTGACGGAGGTAGTGGAGGCGCTATTTGAGCGCTCCACCGCCACCGAAGCGGAGACTCTAAAGTTGCGGGCCGAAAATACCCGCCTGGAAGGAGAATTAAAGGCGCTCCGCGCCGAAATAGCGCATCTGCGGGCTGACTTTGCGTTAGCCAGAGCCGGTTCTGCTCCGGCTAAGGTGAGCGCGGTGCCAGCTGGTTCTGTTCCAGCTGCGCCAGCCCAGCACAAAGAGCTGCCATCTGACGACTCCTTTACGGAGACGCAGATGAGGCAGCTCAGTCTCCTCGTCGGGGGCCTTATTGACGCGCGCCTAGAGAGCGTCAAGGCGCGCCTCCCTCCGGAGCCCAGCTGTCGGCCGCCACTCGCGGCTTCCAGGCCCAAGGCCCAGGGGCCATCGATGGCACCCCCAGCGCCCCCACTACGTACAGGGGGACGTGCCGGGTCTCTTAGAGTGGCGGGCGCCTCGGGCGCCCCAACGGCTCAGGGCCGTCCCCCAGCGCCTGCGCCCGCTCCCGCCTCTGCCCCCTCCGGTGAGGAATGGCAAACGGCAGGGAGCAAGAAATCTCGGCGCCAGCAGAAGAAGACGGCCGCTGCCGCCTCTTCTAAGCCGAAGGTCACTCCGGCGAAAGAAGGAGGTAGAAAGAGGCCGAAGCTGTCTCCGCCGAAAACGGCCGCCGTCCTTGTGACGGTGTCGCCGGAGGCGGAGAGTAGGGGCGTAACATACGCCAGCCTCTTTAGCGGAGCGAAGGCCGCTCTTTTAGCAGCTGGGGGCGTGGAGATGAGCGTCCGCCGCTCACAGACCGGGGCCCGACTCCTCGAAGTTCCGGGGACAGAGGGCGCGAAGAAGGCCGATTTAGTGGCGGAGACGTTGAGGCGTCTCGCGTAAGGGCAAGACGGCATAAGGATCGTCAGGCGAACGAAGTGCGCGGAGTTGCGCATCTCTGGCCTGGACGACTCCGTGTCGTCTGAGGAGGTCCGGGAAGCAATAGAGCAGAAGGCTCAGTGCTCTCCCAGAACCGTGAAGGTCGGCGCGATCCGCCCCGGTCCCGGCGGTGTTGGTGCGGCATGGGCGCGTTGCCCCGTCGCTGCGGCCAAAATATTGGCACAGGCAGGCCGGCTACTCGTGGGTTTCTCTGCCGCGAGGATCACCATCCTTGAGGCGAGGCCCACGAGGTGCTTCCGGTGCATGGGCGCGGGGCACTTGCGCCCTCAATGCACCAGCAGCTTTGACTGCAGCGGACTTTGTTTCCGCTGCGGTCAACCGGGGCATGCAGCAGCGGCGTGTTCTGCCGCTCCCCACTGCCCCGTGTGTGCGGCGGGCAACCAGCCCGCCAACCACATGATGGAGAGGGCGGGCTGTAAGCCTCTCAAGGCCGCAAAGCCACCTGCGGGGACTGGCCGAGCTCCTCGCACCCAGGCTCCGGTGCGGATGGAGGAGGGTGGAGACGAGGCGCCTTCCCATGCCTCTACACCCTCCACCTAACGGACTCCTTAGCCATGCTCGCTCCTCGCCCCTGTCGCCAGTGATAGGGATGCGTTGCGCGGTAGGGGGTCCAGGACGCGGTCGCAACCTCCTGCGGGAAATTCATCTCGTGGGGGGAGGCGGCGGGGATAGTCTGCCCCGTCGCCGGCGAACCGAGCGACGTCGAGGCGCAGTCGCGCGTGACGTCGCTTGGTGGGGCAGTGGGCGTGATGGACGGGGAAGTTTCCCACGCTCGCGGCCTTTCGCGATGGCGGCGTTCTGTGTGTACCCAGGACGCCGCAGGAGCAGGAATGCCCGATGGGGCTTTGCCGCTGGGTGGGTCCGCCGAAGAAATAGCCAATTCCGGCGGCCTATCCGTGTGAGGGCGGCGAGTTGGTACACGGCCGATTTTTTAGTGGGGGCAGGTCCCACACTACCTCCAGCGTCTGCCCCGGGTGCTGGAGGTGTGCGTTAGGCATTTTTTACGGCCATAAAAAAAAAAAAAAAAAAAAAAGGAGTGGGTTCACGTTGGTAGTATAATGTGTAGGATTCGAACCCGCAACCTCACGATTGCGAGTACAATCTCAAAGAGTCTCGAGCGAGAGTTTGGTTTCCCTATTTTAGCGTTTTTCGGGAAACAACATCCCATCTAGCGTTTTGACCACTGTGTCGGTTTTCTCGTTCACTGTGCTATTGTTTTCCAGCGATGTGAAACCATTCTGAAGCTCCCACTACAACTTTTCGGAGCCTAAGGTTATCTGGGGGGCTGTAGGTCGGAGAAAAGGCCTCACCATTTCAAAGTCTTTCGGCCTTGATGCTGATATTTAGAGAGCCTCGAATCAGTCTGTGATCGCTGCCGGTATTGAACCTGTTGATCAACAAGACGTCTCTAAATATATACCGCTTATCCATCATGATGAAATCCATCTCGTTCCTTGTTACACCATCGAAAAATTGCCATGTCCACATTCTATGGGGCTTCTTTTTAGAGAAGGAATTAATTAAGAAAGCCGCTGCGACTCTAGAAAGTTAACGAGCATTTGGCCCCAGTGGTCGGCTGTGGTTTCCGCACGTTCTTGTACTCCCACTTTAGCATTGAAATCCCCCGTAACAACGTTGTAGTGAGCTTTCCTGGTCCAACATCTACATTGCTTGAACTATTTAGATAGGTACTTAGAATCATGTACCTACTTAAGTTTATAATTCAATAGGTACCTACCAACCCAGTGACCCAGATATTTTTTCGCAGATTATACTTACTATTATAATTAGATAGGTGTTTTGCTTGCCACGTCTCGTTCAAGCGTGTTGGTCTTAAACCATAAAAAAGCTATTTTTAAATTTAGTCGAAGTAGGTAATAGCTAGGTATATACCAAAGTAATTATAATGATCGCATGATGTCATCTACCAGGCAGGACGTACCTATCCTATCTATTAAAATATTTAATTACACGCTAGGTGATACTTGTAGGGGATACCGAATTAATTAAAACTATTAAAATTGATCAGATACCAATTACCTACTAAGTATTTAGATAACGACATCGAACCGGAGATTCGTTATCAAGTTCGGTAGCCGTTATTTAACAAAAACGTTGCGAGGCCCACGTCGACGCACGGTGGGCTATAAAACACCCATTCAGAAAAAAATGTTTACTTAATCTGCCATAAAATACTCATTTAATCTGTCCACCTGCGAGATTGGCACCTTCGTTATCGGAACACATTCTAGAAGCCGCGGCGGTTGTGTTGCGCTCGTGTTATTAGCATTTTAAGGCTTTGTCCAAGGAATTCCTCGGCGTGGCTTTCATTAAGAGAGGCCGCGTCGACGGCGGCTCCATTCACGCGTTATCTGATGGGATCTTTTGTATATTTATTGGGGCATCAAAGCTCGGGCGCGCTGCGCTCGACGAGACGCACCCGTGTAGCTCGGTAGCGCTCTTAAACTCAACAACTTTAATACCTCTCATAAAGCGGGCAGTAACCGCCGGTGGCTACCGATAATTTCTCTTATTGTCCCGATAAATTAGTTTAATTAGGGTGTAAAAAACGCAGCGGGCGTGGAATCTAGTGCTACGTCGCGGTGCGCGGTGAGTCGCGGTGGGTGGGCCCGGGGCCGGCAAGCGCAACACGCAGCCACACATAATTAGTCGGGAGCACCACTCCGTCTACCTGCCGCGGCTGACGACTCCGACTTCGTTAATGAATTAATGAGCTTCTTATCAGAGACCGTGCGATACTTACTCTACAGAACGTTTTGTTGAGGGAAACAGACATTCCACTGATGCTTACCTGTTATAACATCTCATGTATTTATTTATCAGCCTGTTATAAATCATGTGCTCACAGCAGGCAGCCATGCGAGAGCACAACAAGCAATGAAAGTGATAGCCTATTAAAATAAATTAGACTTCAGATTTACCTACGAATGTACCTAGATAAGTAGTCATTTTTTGAGGACGACTCCCGCAGTGGGGTACACTATAGCGGGGGACTTTACAAACATTCAATTCACGGACACAAAGTACCTACACCTAGACTCGGAACAATAATAAATTCGTGCATCACACAAAGTGATGTTCCGTATGAGCATCGAACTCACGACTTTTTGCGCGGCAGTCGTACCTACCTACACACTCGCACCGCGCCACCGAGACAGTCCGTCAAATCATTACCTAGCCTTTTCTTCTATGTAGGTATATAGGTACCTAATATAAATTAGTGCGAGCTCAATTAATGGTTTTTAGTTGGTGAGGACACCACCAACTAAAAGCCATTAATTTGATAGAGAGATAAGCGAGGTTAAGCAACGTTACCACTGTCGCTCTATAGTAGGAAGACATTTTCGAAAAATGTCACACTTCTGTGCCTTGGAGAGTATGTTAAGCTATCGGTCCTGCGCCTAAGCTCTCCCCGGTCGAGTACTCGGGTCGGTTGTGCGGCGCGGTGTGGCAGCCGCCGTGGTGGCGCAGTGACGCGTGGTGGGCGGTAATGTGTCGGGTTTAAAGGTCAATCTACTTATTACTACCACCACAAGAACCTAATTAACTACTTGTAATTAGCTTACATTATCGACTTTATAGGGGAATAAAAAATGAGATGACAATTATACAAAAAAGTATCGAAGCCTAGTATATAATTACCTAATTATGAGGGTGTTAAAGGTATGAATTGTTTCAACAAGAGCGTTTCAAGCAATAAAAAAAATCTTGTTGCGGTCGGTCTTTTCTTATTTTCTTGTTAGGATTCCGAACGAATAGACTATCAACATCACTTAGGCATTACTAAACCGAAAAGTCCCTATATCCCTATGTCCTGTCTCGCGACTTAGGACTCTCTACAAAATTTCATCTAAATCGGTTGAGCGGTTTAAGCGTGAAGACGCAACAGATAGACTGACAAAGTTACATTCATAATTATAATACGAGTTTGGACAACGCTGCAATGTGTCATTTTGACCCACTCCACCCGATATCTGCGGCCGGAAATGACTTACTGAAGATAACCAGAACAATAACAGTAGGAAAATCCAAATATTGTAATTGCGATAAAAATAAAATTACCCACTATTAATGAACATCTATTACAAATGATAATCACATGTCGAGATAACATAAAGACCACGGATAGGTACACGTTACTTAAATATATTAGATAAGGATACCCACTTATCTGCTGACGTAGTGTTAAGTAATAAGTATTACAAGAAGTAAAGGTATAGTCAAATACTAGGAGAGGTAGAGGCTTTTTGCAATTTTGATCCTTTACCACTAAAACTATGTCATATCTCTCCTTATTTAGCTTGATGATCATTTAAAATCGAGACTTTTTAGCATTACTTATTTCTTGTTATCAAATTAAACAATATCAACTAAATATACTTAGACTAGGTATAATTAATTATTATGCATAAACACGTACTGTTGACAAAAGTTAAACTTTGCTATTTAAGTTAAAAATGTTTGAGCTGAAACCTTGACTTAAAATTTGATTAGGTACTTGAACTGTTAAATAGTAGGGAAATACATAATTATATCTACTTACCTAGTTCAGATCTAGACCTAGACTAAAGTTATCCGATAAAAATAAAATTACCATTAGGTATTCATTATTTATCACGAACTAGTACTTTCTTAGGTACCATATGTTAGCCACATTATTGATCATCAGTACCATTACATTAGTGATCGTCATGAACCTCTGCTTTGTCATTAACACCTGCTACCTGCGGAGCGACAGGACGAGCGGCTGCGCGCCGGACGGAAAAATACATCTACGTATAGGCGTAATTACTAAGTAGAGCAAATAAAACAACAATTAGCTAAGTATCGCCACCAATATGGTCTATTAAGGTCAAGGCGCAAACGTTCAGGTAGATAAGTGCAAGTATTTAGCGATACGGCACAAGCATGCAGCAACATAGTTGTAACGAGTCATTTTATTAGTTCCATAAGTGCACGCATTCCTCGTTAGCACAACAAAGCAGATAGCGCGACATCGCTCAAACTCGTCGCTTGCGCACATTAACGCCTCGCTCGCGGCTCTAAAGCGAGCCGCTGTTATCTGCTGCTGATAACGTGATTTAGCGGCGTCGCGCGTCGGCTGTCTGTCGCCGCTGTGCAACACGATGCTGACAAATTGTATAAATTATGACAACTAGGTGTCAAATGTTACGGTCGTAAACAACGGTGAAACTGCGGCGAACCAGGCCAAGAGAATGAGCCGGAATGTTTTTATGCTCAATAAAGATATTTGTGGTATTTTAATGCGTGTTTTTTCGTAGACAGTGTGAACATAGAGGCTGCGCCCAGCTTTAGTCCGCTGTAATCTGACGATCAGCGCTCGAACAATAAGCATTTGTTTTAAATTAACCGAAATAATTAGCTTTATTTAGTAGCTATTCATATTCTAGTCCATAAATAACAGAAAAATGCAATTAAAGGTAGTAATTAAGTATAAATGGGTACGTATGAAATTGGTAGAGATTTAGCAACAGTTAGTGGTCGGCTCGCGGCGCGCTCATTCGCGGAATGGGCCGGGTGAGGCCGCGCCGGGTATCTGTGCCATGTATGTGCGCAACTTGCTGGAAACGAACACATTAGCTTCACGAAAAAATACTCGTCGGTCAAGTTAGAGGAACAGCAACTTTGTTGTGCTGGTAGCGCTTACTTGTACTTTTACTGGCGCAAACAGATTTACGGAAACATAATACGAACATAGACATACCTCATAAAAAATAATTTACTTTCAGTATCGGTTAACGAGATAAAGACGGAACTAACTTGACGGTGCCTACTCTAGAACTTATGTGTAGTCTTCAAAGAAATAAATCACAAATACCTACCTACTTGTTAGCTTTTTAAAGACTGCTTTAATACAGAAATAATTTTTACAGGCATTTCTTGCCAATTACTTTACAAATACAATAATTGCATTTACAAATACAATAATTAAAAAATGCAATTATTGTATTTGCTTTAATACACTCTACATTTCCTTTAGTACAAGTGCATGTCGGGCCACGCACAATGGCACATGGGGAAACTATAAGAGGTCCATGACTCTAATACAATTAGAATTCATAGTGTTGACGCTGAAACAAGATATATATAAATGAAAGCATAATGACATATTCTGTAGATAACTACTACCGACACATCTATGAACACGAACACTGTTATGAACAATCAATATCCAATTATTACAAGAATGCAAAAAGATTATTTTTTCTATTAGACATAGTAATTATTTGTTGGTAGGGTCAATACTAGCATTCAAATTTAAGAACTTCATTATCATACGATAAAAACTTAGATAGGGATCGTGGAAGTAATAAAAATAGGAGGCTTCGGACATTGTGCCTACGGGGATGTAAATCTATACTTACTAATATTATAAAGCTGAAGAGATTGTTTATTTGTTTGAACGCGGTAATCTCAGGAACTAATGCTCCGACTTTTAAAGTTATAATTTAAAAAAAAAAATGTGGGACTATCTAACTATCTAACGACTATCTAACTATAGGCTATCCAACAATATTTTTTTTTAAATTAAAACTTTTTTCATTGAGATCGTCTATGGGCTATATAACATCACGCTACGAGTAATAGGAGCGGATCAGCAATGAAAAATGTTGCAAAAACGGGGAAAATTTACGCAGACGAAGTGGCGCGTCAGCTAGTACATAATAGATAGATATACACCAACGTACACCCCCAGTTATACCTATGGTAGAGTTTTGTTATTTCCTTATTCCAAACACTCAGACGTTCACAGTTGCATTTTGTAACTTAAATTAATGAAGCTAAGACCTTTCTACCCGACTGCGGAGGATGGCTATTGACTTTACCTGTTACCTGTTACGAAGTCGTTTTTTTTTAATATAACTTTCTTTTAGTGTATTGTTTTGTAATATAGGTAGATCTTATTATGCCATACTTACCTTACCACATATACCTATCATAGGCGAATGCCAACTGCTTATTGCCTTTTATAAAATATTGGATTTCTGAAATAGGGTATTGTTAAAAACTTCTTCTGGCATTTTACTATCAAGTCACTTCAGCCTAAGACAAGGGCAAATCGCTTTGCGACCACATTAAAGTAGATCAGATACATAAAGGTATCACAATCCGTAGTATTTATCGAGTAGATAGCTGCGGTCAATATCTGTTGTCTTCATTATTAGTTACTTTCAAACGTTGCATGATAAACTTACAGCTTCCGCAGTCAGTCTGTGACCACGGCTGGTGCAACCCGGGCGAAACGACATCCAATCTAAGAGGTAAATACCTACTTGGTTATTATAGCATACCTATACGTAAACACCTTTATTTCTGTGTTTTAAATGTAACTATTATATCTATAGTCTTTAACATCACGGTCAAGGTCCACTTCACCTAATATTGCTTTCCGGGAGCAAATACACAAGTTCTTATGAAAAATACTCAAATCAATAAATTTTGAAGAGTTCAACGAACTACCGCCACTAGGTATTTTGGAAGCATACCCTTGCAAATACTTACACAAAGAATTGACTAAATTTACGAAGTTCCAGAGTCCAGACATCTTCGAGTGGGTAATCGGGGAACGTACCAACATAAAAAATACCTGCGGACGAATATAAAACACCCTAATTTTTGAAGTCGATTATAAAGAGCCCGCTGAATCAAGAGCACCCCCCCAGGGTCGCTGCAAACAATTGTGAATAATCATTATAAGCCGATTTTTTAATTTTCAATTTTAGTTTATGCAAAAATAAAGTACCTTCGTAAACAGATAGCCCATGAAAGTGGTACAGATCGAGATATCTGCAATGTCACTATCGTCGGCTCGAAGGTCACACCTATCCGTTGGTCGGAGTACCTAAGTTGTCGTGTCGATCCTACGTAGCATCGACGACTGAATGTCGGATTTCCATCTCATCGAATTAAGAGAGTGATGGAATACCTACACACACTTTTGTGCACTCTAATAGGTAGTTGTTGTAGTTGGTTAGTCCCCGATAACATTAGCTGCCGTTACCTACCGAAGGCGGCAGCATTACCTAGGTACCCTATTATATAGGTAATATGGTTTCGCCACTCACTACCTAGTGTATTTTGCTAATAAAAGCTGTGCATACGAACTGGCTATTTAAATAGAGTAGCTAACAGTTTTTATATCTCATATCAACCCATATGATGGCCCACTGCTGGGCACGGGTCTCCCCAGTAGAACCTACAAGTATGTAGATCCTGGGGGTAATTGCCATAATCGCCACGCTTGGCGAGCGGGTTGGCGATCGCAGTAAGGCTTTAAATACGCAAAGGACGCTGCAGCCCGTCCTCTGGGGTGAAATCCCTTAGTCGCCTTGACGACACCCACGGGTAGAGATGGGGTGGTACTATTCTTAAGCCGGCACCACACGGCAAACGGTTTTTATATCTAACATTTTGTATATATGTAGGTCTAAATCTAAAATGACTCTACAATGATGTAAGTCATTTCAATTGTAAACCACCTACATATCTATTTAATTTATCTAGTTCTCAATTCAATACAAAAAATATAAATTACCTATACCTACTTATTACTCTTACTAAGAAATATACCTACGAGTAGGTTTAGATGTAGAGAAATATGTAAAAGGTAACAAAATGTTACATATCTACATACCTAACGTTATGTTAGGTAACTAGCTATACCTGCAGTAGCTAAAACGTACACCTAAACTATAGTGTTGTAGGCACGGTTAAATCTCAGTTGGAAGTAAAGCGAGTACCGCGGGCGGCTCGTGAACAAAGCGAGGCACGTATTGTCGCCGACGCTGTTTAGTCGAGCCACGAGTCACAATAGACGTCTAAATCGTGTGCTTTCACCGCTTAACTAAATGACTTATCGGAACAAATAATTATCTGCGCGGACCATTGTTCTGGGAAGCGTGCTCGAGGCGCGACACATGTCTGTAGGCGGCGGCCTCGGCGGGGGCGTGTCCCGCGGGAGTCACGGCCCTCGCCCCCGCGCCGCCCCCCCCCCTTCGCCCGCCTGTCGCGGTGTAGGGGGAGGGGGAGGGAGTGCGCTCGCGCAAGGAATGCGCGCCGACAAAGGCGCGCGTCGTCGGCAGACACACAGCCGCGCGGCACAAACACACGATACATACCGATACCACAATGTTAATGAAAGCTACGTACATGTTTAGTAGCGACAATGATCGTGAACTTTCATTCATTCGAACTTGCGACCTAATGAAACGACGTATCTTCCTTTGCAATACGATCTCTGTACGATTTGGTAGATGCACCTAACTAAATATCACGTGCCTAACTTTATTAAACTCTATCAAAAATATCCTATAAACAATGTAGAGGTACCTATAGCTTACTGGCAGCTACCTACTGGCGCAGTAAATCGCGACTTTGTCGACTCTCGAAGTCATCTTGACTGTTTAGAGTCGATTACTCAGTGCGCCGCCGCCGTCCCGTAGGTACCTATAGTAGATACCTACTAGATATTACTATTCACTAAACATCTTCCCCTCTATGGGACAGTAGTCAAATGAACTTTTAGATACCTACTTATTAGAAAAGCGTTAATAATGCTGATTTTGTTGGTTTACTGAGATGTTATATCATATTGAGTTTTGGTAGCGAATAGATGTCTGTAAAGTAGCTAAGTAACATAGTTACTTAGGAAGGTCAATAGGCAGATACCTCAGTACATACCTAATTGGTTGGTGGTAGTAGGGATATACCAATCTGCTTATTTCTCCTTAAAGTTTATTTTATAGGTAGGTGTGGCCCGCGACGAAAGAACAAATTTATCCGACGGTAACATTTTTCCGGGATAAAAAGCCTATATGCTATTCCAGACCATTATATACCTGTCTGTCATTTCATTTGGATCCGTTTACTCGTTGATGTGATGGAATAACAAACATTCATACATCTAAACTTTCACATTTATAATATTAGTATAGATTAGGTTTCGCGGATGTTGGCTATAGTGATAAAACTAACTCCACTTAACTGAATGAAACTTGAATTAGCTTTTCCCCGCGGATTTACCCTCGTTAACTTTAAGTTCGAATTAAGGAGTTTTTGCGTTTTTTCTGATATTTTTCCAATTAATCCTCGGACATCAACCAAAAATGGACGAATTGGTTCAGTTCAAGTTTTGCTTAGCGACAGATTTGGCACTATTTCTAGATGGCTCTTGGCTTTGTCAGCGTGGATGATTTTACCCCGTTAAGGGTTGATGCACTTTCAAATACTGAAAGACGTGTTTCTTTATCCACAAAACCAAATTGTCACAGATTTAACTTTAAAACGGACGAAGTTACATACAGACTGGCCACCCCTATTTTAAAATTAACCCCAACAAGGGTTGATTTTCCAAAAATGCTGAAACACCAATATGCTAAATATGATTTTTTAAAAGACTAACTTTAAAACTGACGTAGTTTGATAAAAACTTGCAAACTGAAGTTTACCCCCTTAGGGGCTGATTTTCCAAAAACGCTGAAACCTGTATTATTTTTAACCAAAAAGCTAGTAATAAATAAAAACATTCAATCGTCTGTGTCACTACGAGTATAACTACACTAACTCAAATGGTTTAGTTCTTTTTAGTCTTCGCACTATCGGTCGGTCAACCGGAGTGCCTCGACATTTACGTGGTGATGAAATCTATATTCATGTGCTTCAGCACTTTTAAGGATAATTCGGTGGACTGTATCTATGTTGAGATAACGATGGAGATTTCAAGCAGTGGCGTGAAATGTTGTGCTAGCCAGTACCTAGTGGTAGTCCAGGTTCGGTAGTATCAATGTTCTGTGAGTGGTACCTACAAGTAAAACTAACTGTCATTTCTACTATTATAAATTGAGTGCTATATCTACCATTATTATAAATTTATAATCTAGCTGTGTATTGAAGATATCAGAAAAATCTACTTAGATCCCAGATAGTTGACTCGACTGCCTCTGTGGCGCAGTGGGAGTGTGTCCGACTGCTACGCAAGAGGTCGTGGCTTCGATTCCCACACGGGACACTATTTTGTGTGATCCACAAATTGTTGTTCCGGGTCTGGGTGTACTTTGTGTCCGTGACTTGTATGTTTGTAAAGTCCCCCGCGACACAGGGCTTGTACCCTACTGCGGGAGTCGTCTTTTTTAAAAAGAAAAAAAAAAGAAAAAAAAAAAAAAAAGTTGATCTGGGATCTAAGTAGATTTTTCTGATAGCATAATAAATGATTTCTGAATTAAAAATGATTTACAATTTGTTTTCTTTCGTGGACCTTTCTTTGTTGGTTCGGAGTTGATGCAAAATTGAGTGCATATTATTTATTTATATACCATATGTGTACCTATTGCGTAATTTCCTTACTACAATTATTTCATCAATGTCTAATATTCTCCTGATATATTAGCTGACAAAAATGGGATTAGTTACAAGCCCGTGTATCAACGCAACATGAAGCGTAGATTTGTAACTCTAACGAATTGACAAAGTGCCTTTCTGGCTTGCCTTAAATGATATACAATGTACCGACGCGACGACGCCGACCCGAGGATCTTTCATGGGTTGTATTGATCGAGACCTTTTCTGCCGACCTTTATTTGGTACAAATAGTATGTATATATATTTGAATATCTTTAGTTACAAAATGTTATGAAACTCAACGTCTATTTGTTTACTCAAACATCTCGGACCTATAGCAATAGCTTGGTCCACAAAGCTCTTTAATACCTGCTTAAGCACTAGGTAAACGCGTCACAGAGTCGTGGCGACATAGCTATCTGCTGTCATTCTAAAAAAATAAGGGTGACGTAGCACAGTTTATGAAAACTACGGGTTATAAAACTGTATATATATATAAACTGAAAAGCATCATAAGTAAACATATTTTTGCTCTCTCTAAAATTTCTCCGAATCATTTTGGCTTTACACCGTCGAAATCGACATCCGATGCCATACAGGCAATCGGAATCATACTGGAAACATACAAAATCAATCAAAAGGCATTTGATCGTGAACCGCGGAAACTGGTAGGTAGGTATGGTAAAGTAACTAAAAGTATATTATATATTGCAATAGCACGAAGCCTAGCGGGCTTAAGCAAAGTGGGCCTCCATCAGGCATCTGCTCTTAGTCCGCTGCTATTCAACTTGGTAGTGGACTATCTTACCAAGAAGAAAGAATTGCCACTGCCTTGGACTATGCTATACGCCGATGACATTATACTGGCTGGCAGTACCTACCTATATTTTCATCTTTTTTTAAGAAGACGGGTTTTTTTATTTTTATAATTATATTTTTTATTTATTGCTTAGTTTGAAAGACGCAACGTAACGTAATAACGGTAACTAACGAAAATTATTTTTAAAGTAATATAAACTGTAAGCAAAAAAATATTTCTGAAATCTTATCTTGATTTTAAAATACTTACTTACACAAGATATCCCACATGAAATATTTGGTTGACTTTATTTTTTTTCTTTATCACAATATGGCGTCTGGCTGTCGCCATTTTGATTTTGATTGCTGTCATGTCTTTAGTGACACTCGCAAGATTAATACGAATCGTTTGACGTATGAATCATCAAAATCGGCTTACGCGTTTACCACATACATACATACACGTCAAACACATAGCCCTCCTCCGCAGTCGGGCAAAAATAGGCATTGTGCTACGAAAACGTAGAACAGGTACTGACGTAGACGCAAATGTTGCGGCTTCGGCTATGACCCAGCTCAGAGAGATGAGCTTCACACTAATTACTATTCTCTACTTATTTTGTGTGCAACAATTATATTATTTTTAATGAATCGGCAAGGTTGCCACAACTGTAGTGCTAATTAATAGATCTATAGAATGTACCTACTTATCACACATCACATTGCACATCGTGATTTCGTCCTTTTTTAATAACCTAGAAAGTTAAAGACAATTGTGATAAAGACTATGAGAAATTATTTTCTATTTGTAAAATTCTACCAGTAGATAAAAAATATTCATATACTTATATATTTAATTAGAACATTATAATACTGCAGATTACAAAGTAAATATTAGCAATAAATACAGTACACGAAATGTGAGAGAGAAAAGACTAGTAAAACCGAAGGTCAACTATTACGGAGAAAGAATGTCAAAATATTTAGTACCCCAAATATTCAATAAAATAGAGTTGTTAAGAAGAGTTCCTAAGTATAGCAAAAGTGTTATAAAAGCAAGACTGAAGGACTGGTTCCTCAATGTCGGATATACATCATCTTCTTGCCATTGAGAAACTAGAACTCAGCCTTGTTATATGTATAAAACATAGGTAAAGTACAAATTGTAACTAGATAGTAGGTATAATGCATGATAGTAGTAAGTTATAATAGAGCGCATCTCGCCATCAAACGTTCAGTTTGGCGAGTTTACTATGTGTTAATTATTGTAACTTTGTTTAATAAATAAAAAAAAAATAGATTGAGAAATAAAAACAAGTTGGATCCTAATATTTTCGCAGATTATTTAAAACATATTTTTTAAAATTGTGATGAAATTCCAATTCCATCTCCCGGCTAGAAGTAGTTACCTAAGTAAATAATTATGTTGGTACGTAAGTTAGACATCAGAGACGGATGTACTTATCATATTTTTCACATAAACACACACATGTACCTAACTATAGCTAGTAATTTTGAGATTAAGATATAATAAGTTACGTCTGTAGATAACGATCTCCCTTTGGTGGGCGGTAGGCACCTACCTATTTATACCTACCTATACGACGTGACAAGGCGAGAAAATAAACATAAATTAAAATAATTAATTAGTAGACTATGCAAATAGTTCATAATGAAACCTCTCTACATACCATTAACATAATTTTATTACAACGAAAATAATTAAATTAATTATTATGTAATTATATTTTAATTAGTGTGTAATTGTTGAAATAGTTGTTGAGAGATAATATAATAATGAACAACAAGTCGTTAACAAAGAGAACAAAGTCAGCGCGGTTCCGCTGCCGGCGGAACGTTCCCATTTAACCGCGCGCCCGCCCGACTAATACTTTCCTATATATATACACTAGCTGTCCCGCGCAACTTCGTCTGCGTAAATTTTCCCCGTTTTTTAAACATTTCTCATTGCTGCTCTGCTCCTATTAGTCGTAGCGCGATGTTATATAGCCTATAGCCTTCCTCGATAAATGGGCTATCCAACAAAAAAACAATTTTTCAAATCGGACCAGTAGTTCCTGAGATTAGAGCGTTTAAACAAACAAACAAACTCTTCCGCTTTATAATATTAGTATAGATACAGACTCGTATCCACTTAGGTAGGTAGTCGATACTCGTACTATGCATTGGCAGAGACACCTAGTCATTGCTGTTCTAGAAAGACGAACTTGAATACTGACTTCACTTATAAAACATCTATACAAACCAACATCAATCAATACACACCAATACAAATGATTACATAAAAAATTGGAGATTTATCAACAGCTTAAAATATTAATTTTTCTTATGGCTACAAATAATTGGTTTCGCCAAAATATCATTATACAACGTTATTCTTGGTACAGTGCAAACCTGAAAGTAGGTAGTTCAGTAGGCTCAGAATCAGTAACACAAACCAATGGTAGTTTTTGGACCATATTTTTCAATTAATTATTTATGGTCATTAATTATTTCATTAGTCATTCTACCAGTCCAAATCCTGTTCACAATGTAATGTGAAGTATAATCATCACTTATTTTTCCATAATAACCATGAATTACGTAAGTACTACGAGACGCAATGAGCACGATAGCGCGAAAAACACAAGACAACTTGAATAGTTTTTATCTCTACAAATTTCCAATAATTACATTTTTTTTTTATATATATGATGATTTCTTGAAGTGAAAATCTTGTTGTAAAAATGTTGTTGTGTACCTATAAGTAATATTATTCTATTAGATAAGGTCACTCAATTGGTTAATATTTAATTAATAATAATACAATAAACGTTTATTTCAGACACAGCCCATAGATAATAATTAAAGTAATAAAAACAGGAAATTAAGTATAAAAAATGTAGACATGCTTAGAACTGTTACATTGCCGTATGAAGCAGCATCCATCTCTTCCACAGAGGTGACTGCCATTGATCCGCAAACATGCATAGAATGCCGTTGTTGCTGCTGCAGAGACGTGCCATCATAGAAGCACATCGCAGCAGGAGCATGCTCCTTATAGCAGCGAAGCCGTCAATAAGTACTTACCTCGGCAAACATCCCCGAGGCGCTGCATCTCCACGGCAGCCCGAGCAGCACCGCGTTATTGTACTGGACTCGCGTTAGTTTTATCGCCCACAGAAGGAGTTCTATGCTATTTGAAAAATACTTACCTGTTTGCTCTTGCTTTACTTTGACTGAATGTCCTTGAAGTATGTCAGCCCCATGATAAGAAGGCACTAAATTGCTTACATTGCATATTAACTGGAGAACAATGTAAGATTGTGATTACTCATATTTTATTAGTCCCACTTTCTTCTTTATGTTTATACCTAAGTTATACACTATCTAGGTACTTTCTCATCCATTTTGATAAGCATAATTTTTTTATATTAAGAGTGTGTTTAATTATAAAATTAGGACATTAACTAAACAGTCTCCAAAGAGCATCCATGTACCTAAAATGTTATATATGTAAGTATACCTAATCAAAATACAACGTTGATAAGCAACTTTAACATTCCCGCTACTAAAATACACGCCAGCCCCTCTTCTCGTTTATCAGTTGATCATTTTCGCCTCTCTACGCTTTAATAAGATAGAATTCTACCCAAGGGCGACAATGCCGACATAATTGTTCATTTTCTCAAAGCACCGTCTTTAAGCCGATAAAAAAGTGTGGCGTAAAGAAATGAGCCGATTATAGTCGGGTATATTCTCGTCATAACGACGTCTCCAGTGATCTGATAATGGCGGCGGCGAGTGATTTCCCCACAATTATCTATCTGTGCCCGTACGCGCTAATATCGTGATGAATTACACCGACACGATACGACGATCAAGCCGCTCAGTTCACGTTTTTACTTCATTCCACACTTGCATCAATATTATTTTCAGACGAATAACCATTTACTTACTACATTTAAAAAAAATATCTGCATGTTAAAATAAAAATATCTACCTATAATCATACCTTCCAAACTACTTAGCCTATTTTGATAAAACTGTAACTGTTCCCTAAGTTGAAATAAATATGTACATATCAACCCATAAGATGGCCCACTGCTGGGCACGGGTCTCCCCAGTAGAACCTACTAGTATGTAGATCCTGGGGGTAATTGCCATAATCGCCACGCTTGGCGAGCGGGTTGGCGATCGCAGTAAGGCTTTAAGTACGCAGAGGACGCTGCTGCCCGTCCTCCGGTGTGAAATCCCTTAGTCGCCTTGACGACACCCACGGGTAGAGATGGGGTGGTACTATTCTTAAGCCGGCACCACACGGCCATACGGAAATAAATATGTATTAATAAAAAAATTAAAAATGTTGTGTCTTAGTTTGTTTTTTAGTTTTATAATATTTTTATTTCATTATTTTAAAAGCGGAAACTAGCATATAGTTAGGTAAGAAAATTTTTCATGCCGTAATGTACAATGTATCGGGACTAATTTGTGTTAAGACCTTATTTTGTATAGGTACCTAAATTGTTACCAAATAAATTATTTGATTTGATTTGATTAAGAAAATACTGTTAATCACTGTACAATCATTTTACGAGTCGAGCACAGCGGGACTAGAGCATAGGTAGAATAACCGAAATTTGATTTGAGATGTAATAACAACATTACGCCGTTTATCTATGTTAAATTAATTAGTTCAAAAACTTCTCACTTTCCATCAAAGTAGGTTACTAAGTAGGTACCTTACTTTGATGGAAAGTGTTAAGTTTTTGAAGTAGTTGAAGAAGGAAGAACACATCACATATGCGATAGAAGATGACAAGAGGTCGCGAGCACGTGACACGTTCGCCTGCATATGACTTTGTGCTAGTTTCGCAACATCATGTAACTGTTATAATTAGATTGCAGATGTTCTTCACCTTAGTGATCGACATTGAACGAGCTCAGCATACCTCGGCAACACTCGCTGCTGGCCCCAAACGTGTCGCAATCTATTATTTACAGGTGCAATTAATTGCTGCAATATCAACTCATAAACATTTTTGATAACATTCCTGATATTTTGAAAGAATTATGTTATTTCTTCCACGGTATGACCTCTGTACAATAAATAAAACCTATCGAAATAAGGGTGGTGTTAGATCCTAGCGGAGAGGTAACGTAAACTGGCGCGTTGGAGCCGGTTCGATATTAAATATTCACCTAAATATATCCAGCTCTACACTAAAAACTGCTCTTAAATTCTACAAGTAGATCAAGATTGTCAATTTGCTTACCAGCCGAGCTAGACCGGAAGAGTATTCTTGAAGCCGCCCGGAATAAACACAGTATAGTATAGTGCACATACTCGTATATATATCTAAATATATTCTGCCATCTTTAATCGTTTCGATATCACAATTAAATACAAGTGCCCCAATCACTAAACTGCACTTTTTGGTGAATGCTGCGTAAAACTAAGTAAAGTAAATGACAAATAATAGAAAGTTAAGTAGGCACTAGATTTTGCCCACGGCTTCTGTCGCGTGGATATCAGTTATCGCGTTAAAAAGTAGCCGTTGTTCATATCAAACATCAAAATAAGCCCAAGCTTTTAGCCGCGAGAACACAGTCAAAGATACTTTCGTATTTATGATAACTATTAGTATGGTTTTATTCTTAACACTAGCATTCGCCTAACTCCGCTCCGCTACGTGCAGTGGGTACGGGCTTACGCAGTAAACGTAGCCTCGCCAACCGCTCGCCGCTCCACTCGCACCGCACCGCGAGGGCGGCCAGCTGCACTTGCGCAACTAAACATTCCATTTATGACTAATTACTGTTCATTAAAATACCAACTAATGCTATCTCAATCGACTCACAAAGTAGTCATAGAATCAACATATTTCAGAATTCAGTTCCCGCGATTTCTCTTTAGTTAATTAAGTAGGTAATGTCTAAGGGTGGACGTCGACGAGTGGATGCTGCGCGTGTTGTGTAGTTGCCCACTCCACGCGGCACGCGGTGCACCGGTGGGATACAGAGTAGAGGATGGAGAAACGTATGTGACAAGATAGTTTCAATTTGCTTGTGGCTGACCAAATTATCAGGCAGACGTTTTTGGAATATTGCATTAGAAATGCAAACAAGGTAATAAAAAGGAATACCTAAGTCGTAAAAGTTAATGTTTACACATATTTAGAAAAATATTGTTACAAAACATTAGAAATATGTATGAAAATATAATTAGCACAAAAATATTAATTTATATAAATTAACTTGTTAAAAACAAGTGGTTGTCCGTAAAGTCGGCTTACCGACGATAATTTTACGTAATAAGAAAACATCGATGACATTGTAATAAACAACCACGCCAGTTTAGAGGACCCGGAGCCGCCCCACGGCCACAATACTTCAGCTATTATACATGCCTGTAGTATATACTAAGGATAGTGAGCGTGTATCGGATGCACATCGTGGCGTGCGTGCAATACAGTCAAGTGCACGCTCACCTTTACCTGAATTTAGGCGCGTAGGCATCACCATAGAAACGGCTCATTGTAGCACCGCGACCCTCGCGACAATTACGTGCCCTCTTTATTGTTCACTCGCGGAGTTTCACGAGACATTACCTCTCCTTTCGTACTCACGATTGTTTCACAAACTGTACTTAATAAGCGAACGATTCGCGGTCTCTATTTACTGCGCGACACAATGGAGGACTCCGTTAATTCTCTTCATTAAAACTAAGTATAATTATTATATTAAAATAAAAAGTAGAAATAGTTTATATAGATTTGTTGAAAGAAAAATGCATGTAGTACGACGCCTCATATACATAATTATAATAACATTCACAAAGCGTCTGAAAGTTTAATTCTATGAACTTAGTGTTAACGTTATGTGTTAAAAATCTAGTACATGTATTGTTTCTCTATCTTGTATTGATCTATAGATACACTTATAGCTTGATGGTGAAAACATACATATATATAGGCACGTACCTACCTCGCACCCGTTACTAATTCTAGGTATATCACATGCCAGGCAATGCTCTGACTAATAAAGAAAATATAAATATATATCCATACTAATATTATAAATGTGAAAGTAACTCTGTCTGTCTGTCTGTTACGCTTTCACGCTCATACAGCTAAACCGATTTAGATGAAATTTGGTACGGAGATAGTTTGAGTCCCGGGGAAGGACATAGGATAGTTTTTCACGCGGCCGGAGCCGTGGGCGAAAGCTAGTTTTATATACAGGGTGTCTTAAGGAGGGAAAGTACTTAAGGTACTGTACGATATTGTAGATTGATGATGAGATGATGAGAAAGTACCCTGAATATTGTAGATGTGAACATTTTACTTAAAGTCAAAGTAATTTATTCAATTAAGTTACAAATTGTAACGCTTATGAACGTCAGACAAAAGGAATAGAATGATTTTACATTTAGTGCTAAGTTCGTATGAGTAAGAGCCTTGAGAAATTTGCAAAAACTTGGCAATAAGACTCTTTTTTTAAAATGCCAGTCAATCAATCAATCAATCAATCAATTTATTTATTCACCGTAAATAGAGTACAATGGATGGAATAATTATCATAACAATTCTCTGTGCTATATCTATTTAGCCTATTTTGGGCATGTGAATATACTAATAAAACATTTCAAACAGTTGATTAAGCCTGATTTCATTACAAATAATTTCATTAAATCAAAAATATAATTTATATAATATCCAATAATAAATACTTAAGCCTAAATTAATTAATATAATTAATTTAATAATACAATAAATCTTATTTAATTTCGTTTAATAATGAAATAACAATTAATATATTTAGCCGTTCTGAAGCCAATCATTTACATAATAAAAGCATTTTTCTAATAATACAGCTTTTAGTTTACGCTTGAAAAGCGGTAGAGGTAACTCCTGAATTTGTGACGGTAATTTATTATAAATTTTTACACACATTGAGTAGCAATTTTTCTGCCAAAGTGTGGTTCTTGGAACAAAATCTATGACTAACCGTTCTCCCCTTCTAGTATTTCTAGGGTAGAAATCACGAGCCTTCACAAATAGATGTGTATTATTTTTTACAAAAACACAAGTCTCAAAAATGTACGTACAAGGTAAAGTCAATGTGCCCAACTTTTTAAAATGTGGCTTGCACGATTCAAACGGAGGGATACCAACCATTGCTCTAATACACCGTTTTTGCGATAAAAAAAAGCCCTACCACAATCTGTTGAGTTTCCCCACAGTATCAAGCCGTATCGTAAAATAGAACCTACGTGACCATGGTATGCCATCAGTGCAGTCTGTAGTGTTGAAGTCAATCTAAGTCTGTTTAAGACAAATGCAAAACTATTGACTTTTTTACAAACTCCTTCAACGTGATTTCGCCAGTCGCAGTACTTGTGTAATGTGAGCCCTAAAACTTTATATTGGGTACTTCATTTATTTTTATGCCTATCTATGTGACTGGAATTGCATGTAATTCGTTTTATTCACATTAGGCTGCAAATTGTTTCCTTCCAGCCACTTTAAAACGCTTTTGATTGTTGTATTTGTTTCATTGTCATAATTATGGGGATTTTTATATGTCAAAATTATTGAAATGTCATCAGCGAATAATATGCATTTATGTGATGTAATGTCAGGTAAATTGATATAAATAAGAAAATATAATGGTCCAAGAACGCTTCCTTGGGGAACTCCATAAGCGTTGATTAAATAGTTAGACCGTACTTGTCGTATTGAATTATCTTCCCCCATACAAGTTATTTCAACACATTGTTTAGCAAAGTACCTAGTAACCATAGTAGGTACGTAAAGGAGATATAATTAAGTTTTAAATGAATTAGCATCCTATGGAGTCGATGGGAGCATCAACTTACACAAATTACAGAAGAGGGTAAAGGCAACATGCGATTCGCTTATCGTGAGAAAAACTACGTACTTAATATACAAATATTTATGACTCGACTTGACTCAAACAAGACTTCGTTTTGATTTTAAAAATAAATCGAACTGCATTCAAAGTTTTTTTTAAATAATCGCCTGGCTGACTCGGGAATCAATCCAAAGGAATTATTTTTTTCTTATATTAATACTTATACTTTTATTAATATAATAAATTGACTAGTCTTTATAAAATTTTATAATGTATACTAATCGCGAAAGTTTATCAACATTTATTGACTGGTCTGGCAGTTGGTCTAAGGCAGAGGTTGCGGGTTCGATTTTTACCCAGGATAACTCTTTGTGTAGGTATGTACGTATTTTATTCTATATCTGGGTGATATTTATCTTTGTATTTTCATAATTAGAAATACATATATAAATGTACTAATCAGTTGTCAGGTTGCCACAGTAGTAGTCTGCTAGGTTGAGATAATGTCAGTTTTCCCAAGATATTTCTGTATTTGTAATATAAATTCTTCACGTAGATACTTTCGAAGTATATTTACCGGCAACTCACAAAAACTGTGCACACGTTAAGGTGAAGGAAGTTTCCCCCGAGTGCCCCCTGGGTGTGTGAGGCCTGGGAGCACCGCGTGCCGCGTCATGTTCATATTAAACTTTGTACCGTTTTAAGTACGAGTTGAACTGATCTCGAGCCTCGAGTGAGGCTCATATTAAAAACGGAGGTGTATAATTAACACGGGCTCTCCCGACGACTTCACGACGAGTTCATCTCACACTCCATTAGCCAACTTAAAGCGCTCGAATTGCGTGCGGGGTATATCTACACATCTACCTAACTTCAGTGGTACATATTAGGTATTCATACATACATACGTATTACGTACAAACATAGTAATCACTATTTCTATTTCTAAATAAATCACAGAACCATAGTTTTTAAATCAAAAAAAGAAACTTGCCAAGTGTCTTTTTTTATTTAGGAGTTCATATGACTACCTTCTGACTCCACCATCAGATCAGGTCCATGGTGCCATAATATTGCATTGTCATCAACGATAAGCTAGTGTACCAAATAGCCCAATCGATCGTCATGAAGTGGAACTAACGTAGCTTCCAAGATTCAACACACGCACGACGCTTGTAATTATAGGTTTGGTCTAAGAGTCTCAAATCTGTATTTTTTAAGTTATTTAAGAAAGTTCATGAAAATCGATTCCTTTTCTCTTTTTTTGGAAGAAATACTATAGTGCTAATACCTTACCTACATATACTCATACATATACAGTTTTGAAAAACAAACTTGTAACATTGGCAGTTTGAAAAGATTGGCCGCGAGTTTGTATTGCCTTGTTCGCCGACTTTATCTATTGCTTGTGAACAGGCATTACATGTAAGTGTTGAATCATGACTTTTATCATATCATACAAGACGTTTTTCATTTTTAAAATAAGTAATTGTTTATTTGCGACTCAATAGAGCAATTTGGCAACTAAGTATTTTTAACTACTAGCAATGTGGGTATTACCGTGTCCAAAATGCGTCGTGTAACCACCCGGTAGATCAGTCGCCACATGGCACTGTATCAACCAAGTTGCAAAAGGCAACTAGTTTGATACACTGCCATGTGTCTAGATTCCCTTGATGATCGAACAGTTTAATACATACTTATAAGTTAGAACGGAACCCTCAGTGCGCGAGTAGGTACTCGCACTTGGCCGGTTTAAGGGTTTGAGGCTACTTTTTATTCGACTATACGATCTGTAATAGGGTATCTTTAATGTCTTTGTTTGAGTCTAACAAAATGAGAACTGTAAACGTTTGATAGTTAAAGTCCTGCCTGCTACACCCATGTGTAAGTAACACATACCTACGGTTAAATTATGATTTGAACATTTCTAGACGACAAAAAGGACAGAAAATTGGAGATTGAACTAGGATAAACACATGTTTAATGTAGAGTCGGAAAAATACCTGAAACGCCAAAAACCCTTTAGTTTTGTGCCTTTGTGGATGTTCGGACATTACAGTAGACCTGTGCTTTATGTAGGTATGTATGCGTATTTTCATTTAAAATGTTTCATTTAATGTAGGTACATGACGCGGCGTCCAACACACATTTCTGATTCAACCCTCCGCCCTACGTCCGTAATTATACAAAGAGGGGTTGCTGTGAACAACGGACCGCGCTGAAGCGGTCTATCCCTACGTTCAACAATTTCTCAATTATTACGTGACCGTTTTCAGCTATTGCCAAAATTTATAACAATAGAACAACAATATACCTAATATTGTTCTTCTATTGCTGCAAATTTCGTATAGAATGTGACGGATGCTCTCGACAAGTTCCTGTTGCAAAAAGGTCCCTCTTAAAAACCCTCCCTCTTAAAGCCGTTTGGCCTGTAGAGCATGCCAAAGAAATGGACATATAAACCTAGATACCCTCAAAAACATAATAACATTGCCTCCTTGTGGCGCAGCCGGGTAAAAAATTAGAACCTAAAAGAGAAGCCACTGCAGCCAGAGAAGGCACAAGCAACAACAGCATCTTTTATATCCAATCGAAATGCCTAATAATTTTATATGTGTAAGCAATCATGTACCTACAGTGTCTGGTTACCGTACCGAGATAAAGATAAAGATAAGGACAATGTTGCTTTATTGTCCTAATTAAATCTATATGGTATGGGTTTCATGATTATGAGAGCACACGAACTGATTGACTTTGAGCGTGAACTGAATAAAATAAATGTAATAATTATTTGGTTGAATCTGCGCAAGTCGGCGTAAGCGCTGCGTACGCTCAACATGATGTACAATGTAGAACAGCACATAAATTACTTGTAGACAAAAGCAAACCAATTTAAAAGAACCCACTCCGGAGCCACATAAAACTGTCACATAAGATCGTGTTGAATCTTGAATATCGAATCTTCAGACGCAGTTACTTCAAGCAGAATGTTGAACGGAAATCATATATGTGGGTACATATTTTTGTAGAGCGATACTTTATCTGCCCAGCTCTAACATAACCTGTTGTGCCTTTGATGTAGTGTACCGACATTGTACCTACGTAACTGCTTACCAATAATACTTTAAATAAAAACTTTGCGACTTGTCCAAGAAATTGAATATTTACGTAAACGGTGGAAGCTCGGTACATCGGCCGGTAAGTAGGCAGTGCGGTAGCGGTACCGCGAGTACGCGGCGTCGGTCAGCTGTTGCGGCGCCGCGTGGTCTGCGCGCGCGCCGGAACCGGAACTCTATTGTTTTATAATGCAGGTCCGCGCCGCACAGCCAGCGTGTCGCTGTCGCATGTCGCCGATGCTCGCGGCGCGATATTTATGCGACGTCCAGCGGCCGCCCGTCTGCCACCTGCTGCGGCCCGCGCCACTCGACCCTGACGAACACATTTCACTCACTTCCTATTGCAATTCCGGTTATGATTGCACGCCGCTGCCGCCGTACGTTGCTTTAAAACCGAGCTCTAGAAGACACACGCAAAATTGCAGTAGGTACCTTTTATTGACACTTTGTTGGCATAGACAGCGCAGAGTTGTAAATAAATTTTCAAAGTATCTTTGAATATTTATTTGTATGGAATTTAAAAAATGTTTATAATTTGAATTTTTAAATTTTTAAGCCGTTTTACTTACATTTGAGGTTTCTCGCAGCTCAAACCTTATCACAATAAAAGGTATCTAGTTAATGTCATTGTTAAAACTGAAAGCTACGTCTATACTAAATTTAATAAAAATGGGATAGATATTAGGATATAAACAAACAAATCTGTTTAGCGTCGTTAATCATGTATGATTTTCTCCAAATCTTCTTCAGTGTCATCGTTTTGCGAGAAATCATTGTCTCCAATGTCACTGTCTTGCATCCCCATATTTTTAACATCCTGATTTGCCCTTTCTACACCCCCCTGACTTTGCGAATGTCTGGGTTTACGATAGATCATTTTTAAAGTAGGCCAATTTGTTTTTAAGATCTCAATAATTCGATTGGAAAATTCTCTGCCGTTGTCAGATTGGAGAATTGAAGGAGCGCCAAACAGAGTAAATATGTACAATAAACTGTAAGCCACTTCAGCTTTAGCTCGTTTCGATTTTATGTCTTTTGTTTAGTCTTAAAACAACAAATTTTATTAAGTGACCTTGATATACACGTATGAATTTGTTATCACCGTCGAGCTGAGAATGAAAATCTCTCAGGTCCACTTGGTATCGTATCACTTGGAGTTAAACTCTGACGATTTAATAGGCTTTAGAACAAGACCCTTTTTATGCCTATTTTGCTTTTGTTGACATTGTTGGTTCACAAAGTTCGAGATAGCTTTCTATATCCATATGTGATATGTTTTTGTAGTGACTCCATACCTCTTTCATCATACGATCTCTTCCGCCGTGACCAACTCATCAAAGTGCCTCGTGTAAGTCGTGTAATATGTCGACTAACTCGCTGTCACATGCCTAGTAAAGAATATTGCTTGTAGGTTCTTTAACAGGAAAAATGAGCTTACTTTTCTGGTCAATGGTGAGAACGTCGTATCTCCTACTGCTGTATTAGCTGTACAAACTTCTTCTATTATCGCTTTGTAACGTAGTAGTCTAAAACATAAGCGGTGTTCTTAGCACTTGTTAACATTTTTCATCATCATACATTTTATACATCATACATAACAATAGATGAAAATTGTCTAACAGCTTTGCTGATATATTCATAATTATCTTTACTGGACAACACATGTTTGATGACCAATTTAAGTGGTTGCGACTATGAACCTGCCACTGTAATAATAATAATATTATCCCTTGTAGTTTATTAGTACAGTTAATAAACAATGTTTCTTTGAAGTCCACTAGTTGAAGTAAAACAATACTACTGAGTTATACCCGCCCTCGACCAAATTTATTGGTTAAAACTTTTTTAAAACCCTAAATTGTTTTATCTACTTATTAGCTTATTATTAGCCCTAATCTAAGGTATCTACTTAATTCGATTTTTAAGTTTTATTTTCCAGTTTTTCAGTCAAAACTAAATACCAGTCAATTTACAATGTTTCATAGGTATTTTAGTCACGAAACCACAATCACGGGAGAGTCGATGTCGCGGATTTTGTAGACGGAACTTATTAAGAGAGCGAGTGACGCAACGACACTATCGAGCGAGGAGAATAGTTAATGGCGACAGCTGAACCAGTAAATAAGCGGAGATCGCGCCGCCGGTGGGGCCGCTAATGGCGGACACTTAGCGGAACAATAACATCGCATCGCTACAGACGCAGTGTTCGCCTGCGCGACGCACCTTAACACGTGGGGCTTTTTGCTCGTTTCAAATCTGCTGACGTAAAGCGGTGTTGGGTTGCAGTTTGACCGCACATTAGCATACAATGGCCGCCAGCTGGCCCCACTTATCAGATCACGGCGGCATGGCTGACCCGGGAACACGGCCCGTATTAACAGACGCCTATTAATTTCCGATCGAACAAACTTATCTGAAGCTTATTTATTGTGTAGCGTGCTAATAAATAATGTAAATAATTAATAGTAGTCGCGCGCTAACAAATCATAACTATTTCAAATACGGCAACCAACATGCGCGCTACGCACTACGCACTACGCGCCGCCCGCGACCGCGACCCATGCGACAATTTATGTCCAATGTTTACCGCCTAGTTGCCTACTTTGGTTCATTAAACGTATAAGGAAATTCTTTATGTAATTATGTATCGTATATTTACTTAATCTTCATACCTGCCTACTCAATGTCGTGGTTGTTGAATTGCTAACATTATTTCATCTACTGGTGTGTGAGTGGGATCTCATCGATTCTATCTAATAGAAAAAGTGATTCTTTACTAATATAATCGTACTTTCTTCTAATCGTAGTCGTCAGGGCAAACGGGGCGCGATGCATAGTGTGTGAGTGAGCTTAGAGCTACAGATTGACGTAGCGGGCGGCGGCGGCGGCGTCGCTGTTCCAGCAAGTTGTATGACGGTCGGCGCGGCGTGACTCGCCCGCGCTGAGTCGCCGCACACTCGACTATTGAATGTTTTTATGCGCCTCGTGCCGCATCTGCACTGCGCATACCCGAAAAAATGGAATATATAAATTTCTATAATGTTTAACGTCACCCTCCGATACGTATTGTCACTTTAACGCGTTTCAAAAATATTTTCAAAATAATCTTATCTGAAATAATTTAAAAAAAATGTTTGCTCTTTGCAATGCCAAAAGTACCGACTGCGAAGAGTAAGCGGGAGATTACAATAAAATATTCTGCATAGTGATGTGAAGCGCGTTATTTGTTGGTAGTAGTAGGTCCTTAGGTATTATAAAACGCGATGCGGCTGTATGATTGTGACGTGGGGTGTCGTCGGCGGCAGTGAGGCGCGACGCGGCAGTTAGCGTGAGCGGTCGTCTCTCGCCAATGATTATGAAGTATGAACGGATCAATTTCACAGCCGCCGCTCAAAGCCGCCGCCCACACCCCGCACCCCGCACCCCGCACCCATCCGCCGAGCCTCCTCGCTCCTGCACACAATATACGCCGCTTCAGCGCCACAGACTACATTACAACCTTCCGCGAATCCGTCACGTTATCCAGCTGGATTAATGTTTATTCCTCGCAAAAAACCGTTCTGTGGCAAAATATGCGCGGCGCGGCACTGTAAACGTATAATAGCAGGTAGGTATCGTTTCATCGACATGGCATTTCATATTCCCCTCGTGCCGTAATATGGCAGGAGCCGTCGGTTCGAGGTAACTTCACTCAATTTGCGCCGTTAGCGGAGCGGCCTCAATTTTTCACAGTTATCGAACAATTTACCCGAGGTTCCGCGGAACGTCACTAAATAAGAGTACCTAACTTACAGACGATTTTCCTCTTTCTTCTCTGGATAATATTTTTAAGATATCATAATACATTTCCAAATGGAGGTACCTATCATTGTTTATGCGCTAGGTACTACCTTTGTTGTACCTAGGTATGTATTTCTAAGAGTAGCGCGACGCTCGTCAACCTCGAGGCATGTAAATAAGATATCGAGCGGGTGTAATTACCCTAACTAACGAGCCGCATATAAGGTGTTTATGCGGACAACATCGCCAAGATGGCGACGCGATATCTTGTTATGACTTACTGGCTCTCCTCACTAGCGCCTATTACGGGCAAGCTATGTCGCCGGTCGGGCCCGTCGCCCGCACTATCTGTTACGTGGCTTATGTTAATGACCCGCGGCATGCATATGCATGCGCGTGCACATCTAGCCTTCCGTCAGGCGCGCTAGTGCACATTCGCCGCAGTGGAGTGACTCATCACGCGGGAGAGTAATCGCGCGGAGTGCTAGCGCGCGGTGGACAACGGCGACTCTTCCGGCTGCTGGTACTTTAATTAAACGTGCATAAATTACCGCGCGCTCATAAATCAATCGGCGCGGCGCGGCACGTCTCGCGGCGCGCTCGGCGCGGCGCGGGGCAGCTATAATTACGCCTCTGCTCAATGACTTCAAACGCGCGACGTTCGGATTCTAGTGCGCGCATTATTGTCTTGGTACATTTCATACGCGCCGCATGCCGTCGCGCAAAACGATCATTCCCGTGATTAACGTCCGAACGCACTCGACACTCGCCAGCTCGACAGCTGACGACTGACCACTTCACGTCAACACGATATGACATGTGCACTGCTAACAAATATACAGAAATATAATCTCAATAATGGTCTTCATATCAACTTAGACAGCACTGATACTGACAGTACGTAAAATGATCATGTTCTTATTAGACTTGTAATAATAGAAACAAAGCTATCAGTAACATTGTCTGTGACTGTGTTGTGCTCGGTGCTCGTACGCGTACAGAAAGGATGTCGCCGGCCGCGGCCGACGGTAAATGGTTATCGGTTTAATCAAATGCTCTAAAGTGAAGGGTTCCAAGAAAGATAGCCATTGATGCAATCACTAGTTAACAGATCTACGATTCAACTGCTTTAATTACCCAGTAAGTATCTAACAGAAGACGTATACCTATACCTAATGGATAATTAACTAAATAGGTAGGTAGGATGTTAGGCTTAGCATATAGATGATTATGAAAAAGAGTAAGTACTTTGAGACATTACGTACGAATAGGACGAAATCAGCAGACGTACTGTACGACAGTACCGACTTCTCTGTGAGGGTTTGAGGGTTCGATAACGAAATTCTGTACCAGATTGGATTATTTCTACCCTGACCCGAAATCTTAACCCAGTGGCGGGTTAGGTTAAGAATAGCAAAATATTATTAAATTTTATTCCTAGGTAGGTAAGGATTTAAAAAAAGGAACAATCCATAAGATTTTACTTCAGCCCGTTGATAATATTGTAATATGTGTTATAGTGGGGTATTTAGTAAAACATAGTGTTTACTCGTTCAAGTCCATTTATTAAATGTATGAATGTAACAATTACAATTAAAACAAGCATTTTATGATATAAAAATACTCCATATATTGTAGTATAATAAAATGCTTAGACTATAGAGGAAGCATTTTATTATGTAGCTATACAATTGCGCCATGGCCTAGCGAGCTTGCAACTCCCCGAATAAAGGAATGCTCCCCTTCCCTTTTAAAAGAGAAAAAAAAGTACATTGCAAAACTTATTAGATATTAAAAAAATAACCTGAAATATAATAACCCTTATTCAGAATACATCTTAGTATTATTCTAATGTTTAAGATATTCTCTATTATTTTTTTAAATTCTTACGTTTGTTGAAACTTCCTCTAGAACTTCAAAGGGACCGCTATATACATTTTTGAAGTCCATTAACTGTTTTTTTTTTTTTTTAAGATATATATATGATTCTTTATTATAATTTAGGTCTCTCTTATTGTAAGCTATAGATCTAGCTTTTCTATCTTATAACAATTTTCTTTTTATCTTACTATATCTAATTAATTATTATTATCATTATCAGAATAAATTCTGTTTATCATCATCCAGTGCTCTTTGTAAGCGATATTTCATTTCTTTAGGACGATCATTCTAATTAAACAATGGTTCAACAGTCGATTCAAAGTCAACATTTTAGAAAACTAATACAAATGGAGTATATTTCGTTCATGTGTTTACAGTGGTATTGTAAGAGAAAGTCCAAAATGTTAACCAATCACTACAGTCAACAGTATTGCTATTATATTGAATTCATAAATATGAGCCCAACGACTTATGATTATTTTCTAATGATCCTAATGTTTCATGGTGATATGCAGTTGAATGCATTTTTTTTTCAAAATAATACATAATGTCTGTCATAATCTATACTAATATTATAAAACCGAAGAGTTTGTTTGTTTGAACTCGGTAATCTCAGGAACTACTGATCCTAATTTTAAAAATATTTTACGGTAATGTAGCCCATTTATCGAGGAAGGCTATAGGCTATATAACATCACGCTACGACTGATAGGAGTGGAGCAGCAATGAAAAATGTTGCAAAAATGGGGAAAATTTATATCAATTCTGTGCCCTTAACTATACTAATACTAGCTGTCCCGCGCAACTTCGTATGCGTCAATTTTCCCCGTTTTTGCAACATTTTTCATTGTTGCTCCGCTCCTATTAAATCCTGAAGCGTTTGCTTGTTTATTTGAACGCGATAATCTTAGGAACTACTGGTTCAAATTGATAAAATATTTGAGTGTTGGATAGCCCATTTATCGGGGCAGGCTATATAACATTACCCTACAACCAATAGGAGCGGAGCAGCAATGAAAAATGTTGCAAAACCGGGGAAAATTGACGCAGACGTAGTTGCGCGGTTCAGCTAGTAAAATACGGTCGAAACGTCGGGCAATAAAACAAGGGTATTTAGCCTAAAAATAAAATATGTACGTTATTAAGACCCGTAGCTTATAAAATTCTATAAAACAAAATTAGATACGAAAACGCTGGCTATAGATTCTGACTCCTTAATTGGTAATGGATACGCTTCTACGAATTTTGACAAATCACTTTCCAGTGTAAAAATGTATTTGTGATGTCTAAAGCTATCCGTCCACAAGCTGACCTTGCCGTATCAGTTATTAAAAACACGGACAAGTGCATGTCGGGCCACGCATAAAGTAGGGTTACGTAGTCCCCCCCCCCCATCCATCTTTCCAACCCCTAAACATTTTTAAAAGACCTATCTTATGATACCCCACACTATAGGGTAGGTAAGAAAATAAAATCACACCTTCGCTTTACATATAGGGGAGGTACCTAAAAATAATCTTTCACTTTGTCGGCGTAAGTAATATGTGCATCAATGCAAAATTACAGCCTCCTAGCACTAACAGTCTCTGAGCAAAGGTGCGGACGGACGGACGGACATGGCGAAACTAAAAGGGTTCCGATTTGCCATGTTGGCTACGGAACCCTAAAAAAGAATCAATGGTGATCATTGATTCTTTTATACTTAAAATATTTATTAAACTGGCATTGTTGACATTTTTTAACGTAGGTAGTTTATAACGTAATTAGTCATTCCTGACCAAAATAATATATTTATTAATTATTTATCATTCTGCTTATCCCTGCATGACCGCTAGTGGTTAGCAGATGGAAGTCTTTGAGTATCTCGGACCTTATCTTTATAATTAGTAATTTTTATTATATCATTCGTTATTAACATTTTTGGGTCCGTTTGATGCTTTTACTTGAAGTAAAAGTGAAAAAGTTGACAGTAACTTTATATTTGTTGCAATTTGTTTTAATGTTTAGTTTTTTACATATAGACCCTAAATGTCTCGCTAACAGCTCGAGTATTAAAGTAAGTACGTTGAATAAGTAGTACATTGTTGCGGTACTTACGTACAATATTCTTTAACAGAATAATAAGAAATTAAATTATTTTATATTTTCCCGCTGAAGGAAACTAATTACATATATTACATCGTTCGGTTTTTTAAGAGTTTCTACGGTTTCGGGTTGATCAGGCCTGAGGGTATAAGGTTCTTCTGTCACATCATTTGCTAATTGAGACTGCATCCTTTTTGATTGGGTTCTAATCAATACTAAAACTACTTGTTCACCATTATATACTAAATCGTCAGATGTGATCGACACGACTCGACCATTAAGTAAAGTCGTGCCGAAATAATGTTATTTCGACCCGGGATATACACTATTTCAAAGTCACATTCCTCAAGGTACAAAATATTATTTTCGGAAAAGTCTGGATATTGCAATAAAGATGGATAATGAAGGTTTTAATTTTTCAAAACGTCCTGGGTGCGGTGACCGGCCGGAAGACACGGTGGAGCACACGGTGGAGGTGTGCCCCATTTGGGCCGAGCAGCGACTTGTCCACGTGGCAGTGATCGGCGGCGGTGACCTCTCGCGTCCGGGTTCATTCGAGCCATGCTGCGGAGCGAGAGGGAATAGGAGGCAGTCGTCTCCTTCTGCGATGAGGTGATGCTGCAGAAGGAGACGGTGGAAAGCGTGAGCTGCCGCTCGATACGCCCCGGGTGACGGGTGTCAAGGGATGTCATTCGGCCGCCGTACGTACGTAGCTGGCGAGCTACCCACTGCTCGTCGTCTAGCGGCGGTCTAGCTTAGGACCAGGCCCGGGTCAACGGTGCGCTAGTTTTCGACGCACTCCTCAAACAGGTGTCAGGAAGTGACGGGGCCCCATGGGGCCGGCGCCTACCGGGAGTGCAAGATCGTTCAAAAGAGTTACCGAGCTCCCGGAACACCATGGCGAAATAAGGTACACAGATGGCTTTTAGTCAGTAAGAGTCTGACACGCCCTCCCGCTCGGGACACCACAGCCACAGCGGAAGAAGTCATTTGATGATTTCCCGTATATAAAAAAAAAGTTTTTTAAAAGGTTGATTACAATTAGATGTCCATTTACAATCAGATTTCAACTCACACAACGCCATCTGATCCCAAACAAGGCAGAGTCTGTACTATGGTAACCAGCCAACTGTTAAATATACCTACATATATATTTCTAAATACGTAGATATTATAGGTAAATTACACCCAGACACAGAATAAATCACGCACAGTTTTATCCTGGGTTGGGATTGAACCTATGACCTTAAGAATTTATGTATCGGATATGCAATACCTATTCGAAAAAATAGGTATGAAGGGTCTATGAGGTGGGTGCGGAGTACTAATATAATTTATCGCAGCTCTCATAATGGCCGAAAGTAGAAATAATGTAGGGTCTGTTATACTTATATCTGACAATAGCAAAGCTCTCAGACTTATCTACTTAATTTTAGTAATAGCAATAATCAACCAACAAAAATTGATCACAGAAGTTGTTGTGTTGTCATTTGCAGGAATGCTGGCAGAAATAGTAAATGCTTTTATCGATTGCCAATAGCTACCTACTTGAAAACTGTAACAATGCTTGAGTGCTGATGGATCGCCGTGGTACCCAAAACCAAGTGATTTAACATGCTGTGATCATTTTATCGGTGGCAATAAATTAGACGAGTCAGCCAGTCTCAGTTATGTACCGACGATATTTCCTTTAATCTATCGTTCAAAAATATTATATGAAACTGTAGCTATATCGCGGTACAGACGTGGAACACCATAGATACTAACTTACCAACCATGTATTCAATCATCGGAGGCATGTCATCAAGTAGACATGACTATAAAAAGCATCAAGTAGCAGGAAACACATTTACATTTAGCTATAGTACCTAGGGCTAATTTAATAGATCACATTTGACAGTTTATTTAAGTTTTACAACGTAACCTTGTAACGGCGTGCATACGATATAATTATTTACTTCAAAGTTAGAATGATTTAGGATAAACATTTGCTTATAATCGTTGTGTTAAAATATAATATACTAGCTGCCTGCATCGGCTTCGCACGGGTCAGGTAGCTAGTATGTTTTATATCATATTGTAGTTTTTCATACCTTAGGTTACATTATAGCAGTTAACGTATATAAGGATCTCTACATTTTTTGACAATAAAACGTAGCCTATGTTATTTCCCGATAACCTATCTTTCCTGATTAAGATTTTTTTAAATAAGTCCAGTAGTCTTTAAATTTATTCTTCCCTCTTTATAATATTACTAGCTTCCTGCCCCGGCTTCGCACTGGTGTCATATCGTAGTTTTTACCCGACTGCAGAGGGTAACGTGTTTGACGTGTATATATGTACGTGTGTTCCTTTGTGGCACTATACAGAACAAACGCGACTTGACAACGACAAGTCGGGCGCAACATACTTCCGTTTCGCAATTTTTAGTGAACTCGTGCCACGTGGATTCTAGTTACAGCGAAGATGTGTAGTCAGAGCGTTGTCGGCAGTTTTATCTGGAACAGAGGGTCAGTTGATGTTGGGCCGGGCTATACCCTGGACTTGGTAAGGTGCGGAGGTGGTAAGGTCAACACGTGAGATTGTAGCTATGTTGTTTCTGTTCAATTCTCGTTGTATAAACAAATCGCTTCTTACAATTGATTGACTTGATTATGTAGTAGACCACGGTAATCAGCAAAATGACGACAGCAGCAGTAGTCAACATTTCAAAGAGCTCGACCATTTTCTCCTTCTGATATTGTGTGGTGGTGGCAGCTGATTTTCCGTTCGTGTTCTCCTCCTTTGACGAATTAGTTCCCATGACTTCAAAATTAATATTTTTTCTCGATATTGGATCTTCTTTTTACCTAATGAATCAATGTCAAGGGTCGTCATGTAATATGTGGTGTTGCGTAGGTGGTGTGGTGTAGGGCATTTAGTAAAACATTTTTAGTTCACGGTCGTAATGTACCTCCCTAAATATAATAGTAATATATGTCAAGTTTTTATTATTGAATAAGGTCCCTGAGTGATATATCAAGTTCTACATTGGTAGAGTTCAAGTTGGTAGAGTACATATGCCATAAAATCCTGACCACTGACATTTCATTTTTATCTCTAAGGTGGCCATGAAAACACAGTTTTTCTAACGATTAACGAGTTAACTTACACCAGCCATGAACCCATCAATACCAGGAGCATCGCTTGCGTAACCTTTGAATAACTTGGCTGATTTATTGTATATCTTTGACTAATTAATATTTATCTGCGGATGACTTTGGGGCGTCAACACTCCAGAAACATTTTGCCAACATGCAATATAACCGTACAACATACTTAGTTGTGGCTACAAAAATACCACTGATATACATTAAGAACAAACAGCAGCTGTCCGGACAGCAGTGGACTGACGAGAGAGCTATAGCGACAGTACATCACTATCAGACTATTAGATTAACTCATAAATTAGCCACTTCCATTGATTGATGAAGTACCCGATACTTACATATGTGTGTAGTCGTGTAGTATCTACTAAACGTAGTACATGTGTCGAACAAACAGGAACATATATCTTAGTGGCACTTGTACGTCGATTAAGAGGACATGCATGTGTCGTCCTCGACAGCGACGAGCCGTTTGTACCGTGGCCCGGGTGCCAAGACTGTGTACCTACGCACCTAGCTACATGCACGCTGTTTGTGAGACAATACAACGAGCGTCGTCACTGACATATTGACGAACGGCGCACTTCATTTACAATAATACATTGCCGATATTTATAGAGTAGGTACATTTGACAAGCGCTCTCCCGATACGCACGTCTAACAATGTAGTACCTACCTAACCGTCTATAATCACCACATCTGCATATTAAGGGTTTCAACGTTCCCAGAACGGGCACTCAAATAAAATTGGTATGAGTAAAAGCGACCTATAAACTAGATAGAACAAAGCGGTCCGCGCTCAGCGGACAACGAACTGTGATTTCATTTTGTGACAGATTTATAGACAAGCTAACTGATGCTAACTGCGATCGAGCTGACGGTATTTTATACCTTTCGCGGAACTGAACAGCTGTGAAGTAAGCGAACATTAGTCTATAGGATTAGATAGGTCAGTGGACGTCCCACAGTAGAACATTGCTACATCGGCGTAGTGCGGCCGACTGAGTGAATAACGATAACGATCTACCTATAAAGAGCTTGCGGCGAGCGCCACGTTCCTGGAAGTCGCCGTAGCCTCCTTATAGACAAATGGATTTAAATTGTTATAAGTTACTTTCTGCAGAAGCTGTTGCGAGTTATGAATGCGCTACAAAAGTCGACCAGTCGCTCCTCGAAGTGAATTTTTCCGTTGTAAATGGATGGCCGGAGCGCCGCGCGAGCTGGAGCGCGGCCAACAATGCCATTGTGTGCTCACCCCCCCCCCCCCTCCACCCTCCACCACGCCCGCTGGCACTACATCACGTCGCATCACACACTCCACGTCTCAGATATTCACCGTTTCAATTAGAAATTTGCCAAACAGCCGAATAACAACGTTAATTGAGAGCATTCGTGGGATGCCATCGCCGACATTCCGCCATCGAATGTAACGCTTTAAGCGCGCGAGGATTAGTCGACATTAACTCGTTTGTTGTTTAATTTATAACGTAAAGAATATAATAGGAGGCCAAAGAGAAAGGGATGTGCACTCGAGAGGAAGATGAGCGAGGACGGAGGCGTGCAATGTCTCCGCGCGGAGGGAGCGCCCTCGCGCCATCAAAGCAAATATGCGGGTCGCTGTCGCCGCGAAAAAACTAATAAAAGGCAATATTACACGCGCAAATATATCGCAGTAGGGACCCTCGCTGCGACCCTGCCCCGCGACCCGCGACCCGCGACCGGCAGTGGCAGCGCGGCAATACCACGCATGTCGCGAGACCCGAGAACCACTTTGATGCTTCACTGGTTCTTTTTTCGACATTTACCTAAGTCACATTTACCAAATCCATATGTCTATGTCGGTAAGTACAAAGGTTTAGTAACTCTCAGACTATGACACGAGTTAGTGCGCGTCACAGAGTGTGACTACAAAGCTACAAACACATTCGTAGTATTGTGCGCGCAATTTCACACATGAAGGGTGATGGGCAAGAGGCATAGGGCTGAGCACTCGAGTGAGTCAATAAGCGCATTCCACTTGCACCGAGCCGAATTAAAAATCAAATAATGTTGTGTATAGCGAATTAGGAGAGGAGCGCTCACATCGCGCGCCGCGTTCGCTAGGGTTGAACACTCTTATTTGTTTTATTTTTATCTTGAGTTGGATTTTTTGTTGTTAAGAGACGCGGACTTGTACCTCAGTAGCTTTAGTTTTTAGCAACAATAACATTCAGTTCTACTAACTCTACCCTGCTCTATGTATCACGTTAAATAGCTCCATTCCATTTTTAATACAAACAAATATCTATAAGTACCTACGTATGCTTTGCTGATATGACCAGAGATAAAATTTAGATATTTAATTAGACTAATGAAATATCTAAATTTTATCTACCCAAACACATCGCCAGCGTTTACTTTACGATGACAATAAATTCCCGAAACACAGAGACCATCGACACATTTACATTTTTTATGTGTTGCAATTTCATGACCAAACATTTTTTTAAATTTAAATGTCTTTTGAAGGTCTTACAGGAATCACAACAAATATTATACTGATTTAAAGGTAAGAATAAGCATTGCAATTCAACGTGGCAAGTCTGCCAGCCTTCTGGGTACGTTACCAGTCGACATCGATGGGGAAGAATATTGCGACGCATAAACGTATTTTGCCTTTTTTATTTATTTGGTTTTGTTAGTTTGTAAATATATGTAAATAATTAGTTCGTTGTAAATAATGTCCAAATTATTCATCACTTGTACTATCTTCCTAGGCATAATATAATATTTAAAGGTAACACAATCAACAAATGTTATACTTAGATAAATGAAATCTATATAACAAAAGGTTCGCCATACCTACGTGCCTATCTATATCTACATAATATCTACCCATATTAAGTAGGTAGGTACACAAAACAAAGGCTCAGGTAGCGACGACCGGGGCCCGAGTGTAATCAAAACTGTAGAGTGTCAACCCTAACTCATAGTTGAACAAGTGCAAGGGTCAGGCCGAGCCGGGCGGCGGCGGCGGGCGCATGTCCGCGCGGCTAATGAAAAGTTTAATAACAGCGAGCACGTGTAGTCTGTGCCCTCCGTTATCTTCTCAATGCACAATTTATTGAGAGCAATTTCGCATGTCATAAAACCGAATTAATATTGTCGTGAAGCGAGGGCCGCCGGGGGATGAATGTATTCATAGATATTCGGACTATTTGTCAAAGCGACCGATGTATTCATTTTAGTAGGGTATATGTGGAGAGCTTACCTGCTTGCACCTACAAAACGAAGTAACTTGAAGAATAGCGGTATTTGTGTAAGATATATTTATATTATTATATACAATTATTATCGTGATAATAAATGATGATAATTAATATAAAAAATGTAAGAACTGATCTTCTTAAATGAAATACCGAAAAGCGAGCAACCAACTACAATTATGATATTGTTTTAATATTTTTATGATTACGAATATCAAAATGTCACATGATTTTACGAATTTGTTATGTTTAATGACCCTAGGATAAGGGTGCACAGCATGGCTGGTGCTATTGTGGAGTGCCCACCGTGCATCGCTAATACATTCGCGACGCCGCGCGACGCGCACGTGCGCGTGTGCCAGCGCGCCAGCGCGCACACTGTGCCACTACTTGTCGTACGAGTTACGAACTTACGACCAACTGTACATTCAACCAGACTAGGATACAATACAACACAAATTGATCATCACTACCATGGTATCGATGAACTTTACATGTAGGTAAAGTTCACATAAAACAATAATATTCTAACAAAAACCTACAAACTAAGTCCTTATTTTTGAAGAGATTTATATGTTAGTAAGTTTTTTTTTTTTTTTTTTTTTTTTTTTTTATGTATCCTGCTTAGCACAGCAATCTGTCATAAACATTTAGCTATTCTTTTGTTTGAACTATGTCTGGGTATTTATTTCGAGGAGCACGAGGAGTCGTCCATTGACCACTCTCACGGTTTTATAGGGAATCGATTTATAAGATTTGGAACGCTGTTCCTTCTCAGTCTTGAGTAAATTATACTTCCAGAACCTGTTAGTCTAGCAGCTAGGGCATTAACATGTGTTGTTAATTTTTGTTGGTAGTCTTTGCTACGCGCAGCGATTTCTTGTTTCACAGTGTTGAGACCCAGGTCGAGCAGTATATATTTATTGTGTATGCATTTAGGAACGTTGAACATGGACCTCATAGCTTTAGTCTGAAATCTTTCCAATATTTCGATGTTGCTATTGCATGCTGTTCCCCAAAGCTCAATACCATATGTCCAAACTGGCTTTAAAATGGTTTTGTAAATTGCCATTTTACTTTCGTTGTTTAATTGGGATTTTTTACTAATCAGCCAATACATAGAACGAAGCTTTGCGTCTAGTGTTTTTCTCTTGCTCCAGATATGTTTCTGCCATGTCATTCTCCTATCCAAGTGCATGCCAAGGTATTTCGCAGTGACATCATGAGGAATTGGTTCGCCGTTCAAAATAATAGGGGGACAGTCGCCTTTTCTAAGGGTAAAAGTAACGTGGACCGATTTGCTGTGATTTGCTTTAATTCTCCATGTCTTCAGCCAGTTTTCGACCTCAGTTACGTGTTTTTGGAGGTTTGCTGATGCAGTTACTGGGTTGGCATTTACTGACATTATTGCAGTGTCATCCGCGTATGTAGCAATAAAAGTTTTGTCATCGATGGGGACATCAGCAGTGAAGATGAGATACAATAGTGTTAGTAAGTATTTACATATAATTTACTTTATTTTACAGTAGCCCGGAATTGATTGCAGAAGGATTACCAGTGAGTGCACAGGAAGTGACAAAGGCACGTAGGTATTTAATTAATTATGGGCTGTTACGTACACAGCTATGTAAACATGCAGGTAGTGCCGTAGTGGTGAGTAGCGGCGAGCGCGCACCTACACACACATACACACTATTGGCAACTTTGTAACGCGCCGAGGTTGACTAGAGAATTACTTGACTTTTTATTGCATACGGCAGTTGTGGCACCTATACACTCATGTTGAGCGTGATATACTTGTAATGGCGTTTTTAGGGTTCCGCAATAAACAAACCCTTATAGTTTCGTTTTGTCCGTCCGTCCGTCTGTCTGTACCTTCGTTAGCACAAAGATTATTAGTATTAGAAAACTGTAACTTGGCATGGACATACTCGTATATACAATATTGCATTTTTGAAAGATAGAAAAATTTGAAGTCCAGGCTCAGGAATCGAACCCGAGACTTCCGTAGCCAAACCGGGGCCGGAATCGAACCTATCTGGACTATGTTACTAGACCTTAAAATTTTAATTTTCGTACAAATTCCATTGAAAATTACTTGCTACCAGCAACGTTGTTAGTAATACTTAGTATAAAGCACCTAGTGAGAAACAAAAATTGCATTATTGTGATGGGAATCTACGCAACCGACATGCACTTGCCTTCATTAAATTTTAAAATGGTAACCACAAACCCCATTTTCATCTAATTTTTTTTTTAAAAAGACATGTTAAATAACAGCCGCTACATGTAAGAATATGATGATGATTGGTTCGAAATATAAAGTTAAAATGTCGGCACCAACGTAGAAGTTCGAAGTTCGTCAAAGCGTTTCCAAAAGCCGCGTTCAAAGCTTTTCACTTGTAATTGAGCATCATTAATGTGACATTATTATGTAATGAGCACCGACAATAAGAAGCCGCCTCCCCCCCTAACAACGCTATCTTCACTTAATATTCAACACGGAGTCGCACAGTGTCAACTTACCAGGAAAAGTCTATAGAAAGCTCGGCACGGTGTCGCATAAAGGAAAACAGTGTTACGACATCGTAGGGCCCTGCTCGCGTGAAATGGAGCGAGCTTCGTCGATTGTATTAATGAAAAGCGTCTTGAGGACATTATCGAGCTTGACGTGGCGCCGTGACATGAGACGAGACAGGAGACTTTTGACAATAGCGCCACCGGGGGCAGGCGCGGGGCGCGGGGCGGGATGAGATCATTTGTAAGGCGAAACTTGAGCTCTACACATGGATTAATTAACTAAACAGTTAACAATCAAATAACAATTTCAAATAAAAAAACAGCCAAGTGCGAGTTGGACTCGCGCACTTAGGGTTCCGTACTAACTTAAAAGTATGTATGTAAATAGTTCAATCATCACGGGAAGATTCCCGTGATGACCTGATGTTTAGATAGATATCTAAACACAAGGCACTGTATCAACCAAGTTGCAAAAGGGCGACTTTCCGCCCGTGGTTACACGAAGTATTTTGAGCCAAGTTAATGTGCGACCTCCATTGCTAGTAGTTTAAAAACCGGGCAAGAGCATATCGGACCATGTTCAGTGAAGGGTTCCCTAGCTGTTACTACAAATAAATACACAACATAAAAAAAAAATAAGATCTGAAAAAGTGCACCAGCAAAAGAGTGTATCTCCATAGCACTTAAATCCTTTTGTTAAGAAGCGCAATTCTTCGGCAATAACACAAAGACGGTAGGTATAACCGATCATGTTGAAAAAAAATCTAGTTGAAAATCGCCTAAAAATATTTTCAACTAGAATATTTTTTTGACCGTATGGTTAAAAAGATAAAGGGACAAAATTTTTGCAATTTTGGGAGCGATTAAAATATACACTTAACTCAAAAAAACCTTAGAAACTTAATGTAATAAAGTACCTGTCGAAAAAAAGTATTTTCACCTTCTGTTAGGTACATGTATGGCGTGGGACACGCCATACATGATTTTTTTATTTTTTTTATTTAACTATCCAAGTAAATAGTGACTTACATTCTAAATTTCAACTATGTACATGATGATGTGTAGTTTTTGAGTGTATAATGCCTGTGACATACGGACGCACAGACAGACGGCCAGACATGACGAAACTATAACGGTTCCGTTTTTGCCATTTTGGCTACGGAACCCTAAAAACTTAGTCGCCAAATTGCTCTATTGATTCGCAAATACCTATAGGAGCTACGTATAATATTAGAATTTCAAGAGAACTTGATTTCCAGTTAGATCTTACTTCTGTTATTAGTAAAACCTTGGCATATTATTACATTTTTGTTTTTACGGAACAATATTGAAAGATTTAACTTAAATCAGACAACTCACACAAGACCATCTGATCCCAAACTAAGGAGATAAAACTATGGCAACCAGGCAACTGTTACTCGCAAACATACTTATATAATTCTAAATACAAATATCAAATGAATAAAAAAATATCGAGGTTTGTTACAGTTTTTTAAACAATTGTGTGCCAACTCTGTCGATTTTTGTTAACACTTCCCATTTTTCAATGGGTATGCCACAAGGTTTTAAATGATGTTTAAGGCCGTCTTTATAGCGTGGATATTGACCGCCTGGTTTGCGTTTTCCTTCAGCGAGTTCTAAGTAGTCATCAATACCAAATAATAGTAACTATTACCTACCACGTATCCATTCCATACGCTGTTTGTGATCACTCCATCGGAACTAGATACTCATTTTTAGATTGCCTCCTCTCATTAAGGTTGAAAGGTAAGCGTGGAAATAATCATAGGCTGTAAGTTCATTAAGTTTAAACCCATATACCTAAGTTCTAAGAATATATAATTGACATGATTCTATTAATAAGACAAAAATCAGTCATGATTAATTACAATCACATTTGCCATGATGTAATCCTGTGTAATCAATATAGATACATGACAAGGATGTTTGATACTTGTACGTGTAATGAAACAGATGACACGCGCGAGATAATCGCGGCGCGTGACCGGCGACCGAGCGGCGCGGCGGCGGCCGGGCCGGTGAGATGGGGACACGACGGACGACTTTGTACTATTTGCGCTCTTAATGTTGTGTCAACCCTTGCACTACTGTTTGTTGACAAACATGTTGCGTGCACTCCGAAACGTAATTGTGGACCATGACATGTTCACTTTGACAATTATATAACTCAGATTAGATAATACGCTTAAATATAATATTAATATACTTATATATATTTAATAAAATTTGGGGTATCGTAAAAATTTTGGTGAGATCAAAATATAATTTATAAATTTTACTTATTCCGTAAAACAGATATCCCAGCTCACAGAAAGAGTAACAGGCATCTTGGATTTTTCCTCCGCGTTCAAGGCTAACGGAATCAAACAAAGACTGTAGAATCCCGTAAGAATGTCAGTCGTTTGAGGAATTAGAACATTCCTCTTGTTAAATTCCTTTCGGTCGACGATACATTCTCTGAACTATTGCATACTTAATACTTGTTTCCAATTGCGAATATATTCTCATTTGTTATATTGAAATGATCATACTACATACACAAGGTGCAAAATTGGCAATACTCTGTCATAAATACATAATTAAATATTTATGTACCACCATAGATACATAGAAAAATTACACCATCATCTTTGTCGTTATGAAGTTCATATAATGGATAGGTAAATAGTATTGTATGTGTTTGAAACGAAAATTGATCGCATCGTAGGTACCTCCTAGAACAACGCGGTAAATGTGAAATGGTAAATGTGAAATGGTAAATGTGAAATGGTAAATGTGAAATGGTAAATGGTAAGTCACATGTGGTATGTAGGTACATCATGTTTACATAGCACACTAATATACTATTCATTATAAGCAATTCATTAAGTGAACTTATTGCCGAAAACCTAAACCATTTCAAAAAAGCCGTTCTCAAATGGTCTCCTTTTTCTCAAAATCGATATAAGTAAATAAAGTGATTATCGCCAATGTCAAGTACAATAGTTTATTGTACGTGCGTAGTACCTACTTAGCAATAATGACTCTGCGACTCTGCAGTCTAGGTATGTCTCATTGGCAATATTAAAATATTTGATCTTTTTATAGGAATTTTAATGTAATACTATTTGATGTGTCTGTGATAATAAAGAGAGTAATTACTGTCTGTATAAAGACATGTTACGCTAATGGCGGTGGAACTATTATATTGTTGTAAACAATGTAACGCGTAATACTGTTTAAGTATTTTCTATTTCAGCTGTGGTTTCCTATTTAGGGCTGCAAGGCACGCTAATGAGTCGTGACGTTGAAGTGCTGCGTTAAGTACCTACCTTCTAATGAATGACTCAATTTACTTGTTACTATGTACACATGCCTGCTCCTCGCCGCGTCACTTGCAACGACTGCACACAGGTACTACTACAAATTATCTTATATTACGACTCAAGTGAAAAATAAATCAAATTTAACTATTTGTACCTAATAAATATTTGATTATTCCACCCATCGCACTACAGTCCCTACATTTTCATCATGTTTTACAAACCCACTAAATTTGTTATCTTGTAAGTATGTTGTATACGAGTAGGTCTAGGACCTAACTATACTTACCGGTATCAATATACACAACTTCAAAATAATAATCAAATAATTTAAGTAAATTCCCTCTACGATTCCACCGAGTAGAGCACTTGACTGTCTCATCAAACAACGCACCCTTCTAGCTCTCGACTCTTCAACGATATTAAAATATATTAGATGAATATTTTTCAAACATTACACGTGGTGATGCACCAGCTAATTGTACTGCAAACAGTGTTCGAGGGGAGCTACCTACTACGTACGTACAACGAGGCAAGGGTCCGTTTCAATTCACCACTTATTAATTTCGCAGCGAGTGATTTATTGTCTGCCGGTGAGGGCCGCTCAGAACCACACATTATTAAATTTCATTAACGTCACTCTTTTGCGCGGCCACGGGCGAACCGTATGCTCTACATTTTACAATTAACGTATTGATGATTTATGGATGGCGTGGTAAGCATAGCGGTCTCCGATGCGGTATTGCCACTATTCAAAGCATACTATTAATAAAGAAACTAGTTAAATGATGAGCGGACAATGAGAGAGGTCTCGCTACCTAGGAGAAGGATTCATTATCGTCTTTGAACAGGTTCGTGTTGAAAGCTGTTGTTTTATTCGTATATTTATACTTGTTTCATGTGATTTTGGGGGACGTGGTGACAGTGTAAGACGAATGCTCGGCGCGCGGCGCCCCGCGGCGCGGCGGCGGCGCGCCTGGGAACCCGCCGGACAAAAAACTCCTAGATCTGTATCGACCAGCTCCACATCAATCTTCACGAGGGGCAGCCCGCGACCCGCTCCACCACTGATCGTTTGTCACTTGTGCATATAAATAATGATGGAATAATGACAACAGACGCGACGTGTACCAACAACACCGTAGATTGCTCCATCACGCTCGACAGGACGCGCCGGCACCGCCGCCGGTCGGCACTAATACTACGGCACAGTTGGTCCGAAGGTACGAGTCAAATATTTATAACCAAATGACAGGAACTCACAAATAGACATTAAGGAATTTCATGCATTCGCATTTCGCAGTCAGTGTCCACGATGTATCGGATACTTACCTACTAAGTAGCAAACAGTACAATTATTGGTGATTTAGAGTAGTATGTAGGGTCTTCTCACACCAGTGCTCTACACTAGTACCATACATAATATCTCATACTAAATTAGGTGCAATGAAATCGCAATCGAAGTGGAAGTGTCACCAATTGCTTAAGACATTGTAAGATTGAACTTTAAACCTCGGTTTGTATTTAATTTTAACTTTGTTGGTAGTTTACCTTGAACACTGACAAAGAACCAGTACAAGTTAGAGAACAAAGCACCGCCGTCCGTCGGCGTAGTTCTGCCGACGCGACGGCGGCGACTGCGGCCGGTACCGAGTTGATACAACATTGACGGGAGACGTTTTTATCGCAATTTGTACAATTGTTCACCTGTCCACCGCGGCCGTCAGTACCGCTTTATTTCGCGACCGAATTCGTTTCTTGTGTAATTTAATCGGACGAGCGCAACGGTAAGTTCTCACAGAAATCCAGAATTTTAAAAATGTCCACGAGTAAGCTTTCGCATTCGATTCCCATCGGGTCGTGTGAGATGTCCACAGATAAGCACGATAAATTTAATTAAATGTCTCGGAGCGGTCCCACGGGCGGCGGGGCGCGCGGTGCTGAAGGCTGGAGTGCCGAGAGCAGGCAAATTTGTTTGCCCCTGAGTTCGGTCCACTTGTATTAATTAAGTGCGGCGCGGCACAAAGACGTCGCCGGCGCAGCGACCCGCGCCCGCGGGACGCAGGACGCAGGACGCAGGACGCAGGACGGAGGCTGCGACGCAAGCACGTGACCGCAGCTCGCATCGGACGGTTGCGCCTTATTTACAACTTGTGTTCTCGTTCGCACCGACCACAAGCTTCAGATTATAATCAACTCTACGTTTCCGTTTTTGACTCGTGTTAAGTTCTTTCTTCCCAATGAAGTTTTACATTTCTTCCTAATTCATTTTATAGTAACTATCTGGAGTAATGGTTCCCAACCTTTTCTCTGTTGTGTGTATCGAGGTACCCCACGATGTACAAGAATAAAAACTATTTTAGAAAAAAAATATTAAAACAGAAAAGCTACTATTTCAAGCCCCACAACTTGGAGTCTCCAAATAGTAGATTTTCTGTTTTATTTGTAATTTATCTAAGTTGCAATAGCTTAAAGTCAGCACCTTTTACAAAATATTGCTTTTCTCGATGCGTGGCCGTTAATTGTTTAGGAGCCCACCTAGTACCTACTTCAACCCAGCTCCATTACACCATTAGCTCTGTGACGAGCATAAATTGCTTAGCTTGCTAGTAATTGCAACCCGTGAAATACTCTCTTATTGAGTAGTTAGGCTGGTTATTTATGGACTTTATCATCAGTTCGACTTTAACAAATGGGGCTTTTAGCAAATGCAAAAAATACTATAAAATATCCGTAAATCGCTAAAGATGTGCCTTCAATATTTGAAGAGTTCCACTTCTTCAGGATCCCTTCATCAGATTCTGACCTGCTATCAAGGACCACTTTGAAAGTAGGTATACCCATCCAAAAAATAAAAATCTAATCTGTACATCAGTCTTCGAGTAATCGCGTAACAAACATACAGCCGAATTGAAAACCTCCTCCTGTTTTAAGATCAGTTTAAATCAATCCCAAAATAAACTTTATTAATAACTTATATTTTAATTAATATAAGGTATTTAATACATAAGGTAAATAAAATAAGTAACAGCGAGGGTGGAGTGTAAGGTGCAAGTCGGAGCTAAAGTAAGTGCGCGGTCGACGTGCGACGGACTTGCACGGCTCGGTCACTAACAATAAATATGTAGGTACCGTTACGCGCCGGTCACAGCGGCAAACTTATGATTGCAGTTCGTTAGCTTACACACTTCATAGTTCTATGTTTATTCCGAGCTTGATTATGTACCTATCTTCTTAATACCTAATCGTAAGTCTAGGTTTCAGTCCTTTCCACATTTTAAGTTGATAGTTGAATATCTCAGTGATCGACTCTCCGAGCTAGGTAGGTACCTAAGTACTTGTAATTACTATTATACACACACACACACACAAACAATGGAATTATAGATCAAATAGGCACCAAGCAATAAAACGACAGTTTGGTTAACATTATAATTTTTATCAGTAGATAGGTAGGTACGTAATAAATGGGGTAGTTAAAGAATGAGTTACGGTCCGGCGGTGACGGAGGCGTGGTGGAGTGACAGTTGCAGACGACGCGCGACGCGCGACGCGCCTGTAGGAGTCGCGGGATGTGCGCGGGCGCCCCACGTCACAGATATGTTTATTAGCGCGGTCGGGAGCCGCCAGCTGCCACCACTACCCGCATATCTGAATAGATAGCTCTCTAATTTTATTACTAGCCACTTGTAAACAACGCCAGTATTCCGAGAACCGCCTCGGTTCCTCAGACGCTCGTGGATAACGTTCGACAACTAAAACTCATTAGTTACCTTCACTAGAGTATCGATTCAACGAAAGAATTCCGTTTCCAATACGAGATAGTATCTCACTTGTAATAAACATGTGGGTGAGCTTCTTCAGAGGTTTATTGCCGGCTTCATAGGTTGGTTCCCTTCGGTATTGAGGTGCTTTAATAATTTTAAATTTGCCGTAATATTCACACGTCATGCATCACATTGACACTTGATAGGTACTACCGACGTTGACGCATTGCTTTCTCTCAAGTCTCAACGTTGGGAATATGTGGTAAGTATATTTTGAAAGTCCACTAAGTTCCGACAAGAGGCAATCCTTAATTCTCATCATCCTATTCTACAGAAGATGTCACAAAAGACACATACACACAAATAATAAAGTCGGTCAAGTAACAACGCAACGAAACAGTTAAGTAGGTACTCGAGCGGTACGGCACTCAGGACACTCGACACTAAATAAGAGAGGAATGTGTACAAAAACACAAAGCAATAATAAACGTTTATCGCAGCAGACATCATCAGCCGCAGGACTGCGCTATTTATTGACATCAGCCTGAACATTAATTAAGTTTAAGTATATATTAAAACGCCATCCAAAGTGACCTTAATCGTTTGCCGAGTTGCGTAGGAGACGTTCCGTCGTGTCGTGTCGTGTTGTAATATTCGGAAGTAAATTATGTCTCTATCAGTATCGGAGCATCGCTGGACGTTTGTCTAGGATTTATGTGTGCGCGGTGTGGGAACGGTGTGCGCGCGCGCAGTACGGCGCGGCGCGGGGGTCGCAGCGGTCGCAGGGTGGCGCCCCGGGAGCCGACACAGATAAATAATGACGTTTAATAATTGATTAATCGCGGTGCTCCCGTCGCCGCCGCCGTCCGCCCCCGGTGCCCGATACTATCGCGCATACCTGCCTCGCCGCTATGAAGATGAGTCGCTAATTAATTTAAATGAGTCGAGACCGCCTGGCGGTGCACAAAAAGTGTCGGGTCACCGGGCCACGGCGCGGGCGCACTATCGCGACATCGCAGCATCGACACGACCGAATTATACCTTGATTTAGATGATATCGAGCGCGGACCGATCTGTCCGGGGCACCGCCGTCACAAATACGAGCCTGTAAACGTTTTGATCACTGCACCGAACAACGGGGTATATTCCGATGCTCGTGCGTGTATACGCACGCAAGGCTGGGCGTGTGCCCAACCTTTAAACAAAAGTTTAACATACTACATTTTAAACTTTTGTTAAAAGGTTGGGCACCCGCCCAGCCTTGCGTACCAAAGCAAAAACGAGTTGTTATTTTGTAGACAGTTTTGCTATATAGGTACATTGCAAATATCAAACTCACCCAATCATCTGGTTTAGGTACCTATATCTAACACTAATCATAGAAATTTACAACGACTCTCGACATCATTATTGTGAATATTAAGTGCTACCTACTCTCCAATACAATAAATAATTAACAATATGATGGAACTGGTCAAAGTAAGTATAAATCAAGATAATGAATGACTTTAACAAATTCAAACACATCGTGTATCGATTGAAATCAGTTTTGTAATACACACTTATTAGCTATGTAGACAATGCATTAATAAACATTATTTTGTAATCACTTGCGATCACATACCGATGGGTAATTAATGTCCCATTAATTTATGTTTCTCCTTAAGTAAACATAATTAATAACTCAAGTATCAAATAGCGTTGGTCGGTGTACCTACTTCGGTTCATACGAGTAGTAGTAACACATGCAAGAGCTTCAAGACGAGAGGAAAACAACAGAACCCTTTATTGATTTACAACTATTGATGATTGTCGATAAATGATCCTAGTGAGGTAAGCGGCGACAGGAGGCGGTTCTTCGTAGCGCCCGTGAGTAGGCTCGCTAACTACCTAATATACTTTGATAGCTGATTCCATATTTCGCACGTTAGTTTAGTCGAACGATCATATAAACCAGCCGCTACATCGACGCATGCGACGCGCGGTGTTTCGATACACAATTTTGACAAGAGCAGGAGATATTTCGTAATGCGACCGCTCCGAGTGGATGCGGCTATTACCGCTATTAGTGCATACTCGGCGCGACAGTAGAATACAAATAAAAAGTTAATTATCTGAGGCGGCTATAAATTGGTGTCAGATATTCGGCTGATGCATAATTAGTCGCGTGTCAGCAGCGACGGTGCGACGTTACGCGCTTAGCAGTTGGCACTGCCGACTGCCGAGGAGAAGGTGGCAATTATCTGTTTACTCAGGAGGTGACAAATGTGTCGCAGCGCTAATGAGCGCTAATTGAAAGCTCGTAGATCAGCGTCCGCGCGCGCATCCCGCCGCACATATAAATCTGGCATACACCCGCTTCTCGATATGCTTTCGCCCCTAAATAGAACCATTACCGTACATTATAGTTTCATCGTAGTCGATTATCCAAGTGGTCTGCTAATTGACTGTCACATTTGTGTTAAAACTTTCTCTCGGGCCTGCTCGCCGGCTCTGCCGATCATGTATAAAGCTACAATACAAACAATATGAAGTCCTAATTGAGGGAACGATTAGACTTTCCACTCCCAGTCAGTTCATCGTTCTCCTTTATTGATCCTCCAGCCTTGTGACTGAGCCTGTCGAATCAATGTTATATATTAGTGCTGAGTGCTAGTGCGGAATGCTAGTTTTCTTAAAGGTCTTACACATACTTAGTTTCAACAAATTTATTACCTACGCAGTTCATGGTCAATCACCAACCGGTTCTCGTGTTCTCATAAACATACCATATAGATTTAGTTACGGCAATAAACCAACATAGCGCCTAACGCTATCTTTGACTTATCTCTGGACTACAATCAAACACTGTTTATAATGCTTAGGTAAATCTATTATTAAAGGTGCGATTAATGACTACCTATATAAGTATTAGGTAAAAGCATTACTGTTTCACAATTACGACAACGATCAACGATGGTTAGATTGATGACACATCGGACATTGGCTGAATAATATCTTCTATGGAACGATACCTTAATACATAAAATTATTTCCATATTAAATCCACATCTAGTCCATATGCACGGTCGGTATGTGAGGCGTATAATGGTAAACTATTAACAGTAATTAATACAGGAGCTACTGTTATAAATAAGTCGCACTCATTAATATCTGAATAATGAGGTACAGAACATTTCCTTTGTCCAGCCGTTCGCCGTCGTGTGGTGTTAGACAGTGCATAAATAACGCACACACACGTAAACTGACTCCCCTCCACTACCTCCACTGCGCACCCCGCGCCGTGATACAACAATATTTCATGGCGGGCCCTAATTAGTGCTAATTTATTGTACAACGTTTTGGTATCATTAAGCAAAGAATTAGGCATAGGTATATACATATATGTGTAGATATATATAGGTACAGGCGGAGGTTTTATGCGGGCGGTATCGCTCGCGGACAGCCGGATGCTCGTGAGAAAGCCTCCAGGATACAAACGCTACTATTGCCAAATTCCGCTCCCGTTTGTGTATAAATCATGCTCCCAAATTTCAGTGTTTTGTGTTTGACTTTCGCAGTATGTAAATTTGGTCAACACCATTTTAGTAAACTTTATTTTGTCGTTTGTGTGTAACTTTTTCTTGAATTCAGAGTAGGTTCATCCGCGGGCATTGAAGTGCGTGTAAGCTGATCCGATGTGTATCTGAGGGAGGCTACCGTGCGGCTACCGCCACTTCACTGAGCTTTATCTTATCTATGACATAAAAGGCCGCTCTTTAACGTTCACACGCATACTCCGGCTGCGACATAATGCCCTCGCAGGTACTGCGCGCTATCACAACGTAGCAAGGGTGACATTTGCTCGACTTGTAAGCGTCGTAAAATCAAATGTGGAGGTATCGACGGGTGCTCCTCGTAACCGTTAAACGTTATCGAAATGGGCACTTAATAAGAAGTCCTAACTAATTAGATAGTGGGGATCGTCCGGTGCACCGGGCAAGTGAGAGCGGCACACTGTGCGCTGTGGACTAGGTATAGCTTGACAGACTTCGGCGAATAGGACTGCGGTAGGTGCCGCTTTGCAAACTTATTAGTCACGTTAAAAATTACCAACTAGAAACGAACAAGATCTTGGTAGAGATGGGCCAACCCGATCACTATTATTTCGAACTTATTTTTTGATAATATTGGAACTAGGTACAAATAACGAAATCCTGTCTCAGTATTTCAACTAATAATGCTTAAGGACTTGTGTTTTTAATATGTGAAAATACTACTATAATGTAATATATTATAACTAGCTGACCCGCGCAACTTCGTCTGCGTAATTTGTTCCCGTTTTTTATTGCTGCTCCGCTCCTATTTGCGCCTCGATAAATGGGCTATCCAACAGTAAAAGATTTTTTCAATTTGGTCCAGTAGTTACTGAGATTATCGCGTTCAAATAAACATACAAAGTCTTCAGCTTTATAATATTAGTACATAAAGATAACGAAGGATACGATTTCATTTTAAAGATAAAAAGTGAATAAAGTAATTGGCACACTAGTTGGTGATTTGCCGACTAATTGCTGACTAGTTGTCTAGTAGTATGGTCGGATAGTCGGCTTTACCGACTAGACGACTAAAGTCAAAGTACTTTAATCACTTATGTTACAGAATGCGACGCCTATGAACGTCAAACTAAATTTGTCATAGAATGATTCTACATTTAATGACAAGTTCGCAAGAGTAACGCCGTGAGAAAAGAACTTGGCAATAAAAAGTCATAGCCACTTTATTAAAATGCCAATTTTTAACAATATATTTGTATAGGTTTATATAGTTATGTGAGTAACTGTAAATTCTATCTAAGTTGGACGGTAACTCGCTCTAACCCGGCTTGTAGTAGGTACTATGTCCTTTCTCTGTCTTTCCCACTATACGTAATCACGTTCTGTCTCGTTCATGATTTTGATTTGACATTTTTAAACCATCGCATCGTGATTGTATGCCGGTTCTAATGCGGCTTATCGGAGTAGATACAATTCATACGATTTCGATCGGCAACCTTCAATAAACATCGTCAATGCTCGAGTATAGGCCAAACGTTTTTGTGACTAGCAAATCGATGATCATTTTAGATGAAATAGAATTGAGTTATAATATGTTAATGAAAATAATACATAGTAGTAGGTGCCTACTAAAAGTGTTTTCTAAAAAAGCTTTCCTTTTATATGTTTTTTCTAGATTTCATTTCATATTATTGTTTCGGCAGTGCGTCAACAACACCAAGATAGTTATTGTAAATGCCACCTATGTGCGTAGTATTCTACTTTGTTTATGATATGGCGTTGCGTGCGATTTCAATGGAACAGTTTCCAACTATAGTTGTCCTGCTAAAAGTTTTCATTTTTGACATTTCATCATCAATGGTTGCTAAGGATGTGAGTAAATCATTCAGTAACCTAAAGATACGAATTTTCCGACAAATCGATTCTAAATTGTGATAATTTGTAATTGTTTAGAATATTACATTCTAGGAAATGTATTTAAAGAAGATACGGTTTATAAGGACAATAGCAATCAGTTTCTAAGGAAATAATAAACAAATGGTTATTCTCTTAATTTATTTGTTGTTTCTAGTCAAATCAGTTATTTTTATGATATGATTAATGATAAAAAATCCTATTTAACACAAAATTTATTAAGGAATTTATTTGGGTAAGTAGTTTTATTTACTAACTAGTTTTTGGATTTTTTTTGTCTACCTAGGAAACCAGCCTATTCGAGATATGGTTTCGTTACCGCGAGTTGTGTTTTTGTAGTCAATACTTACAGCATATAATGGAGTGTAGTTGTAGTATATTGCAGCGTTTCCCAAAATGTGTTCCACGGAACCCAGAGAATACGTACTGAGTGCTCATAAACCAGCCATGGGCGTATCGCTTAGGTTAGGTACAATTGACTAAATACTGGCAAAATGTGTACTTACTATATTGGGCAAGTTCCAGCGGAGGGGGGAGGGTGAACGCTATGGTTCAGCTTCCCTTTCTTTGTCTGTCAGTCCTCGTTACAAACGTGAGCTTGCCTCGGTGTAACCACAGTATCAAAACTTAATTGTAAGTTATTAAACTGTGCTAGAGTTACGGGTACGGCGTCGTCTGAACCGAGGCACTAGCTCTAGTCCCTTCACGTTGTTTATCTAGTTCCCTCTACACGTGAGAGGGACTCCGAAGCATATATAGCAGTGAGCTAGAATTGCAGCACAACTATGCGGCCGCAGCCAAACTTGTAGCCGTGCACTATTGTGTGTTGCGCTGATGGACATTAGACGAGTTATTGTGCCGCGCGGACACTGCCCGGTCGGCGGCGGGGGCGGCGCGGGCGGCGGCGTGAATGCCGCGCTTTATGTTAATTGCCGATAATTGTGCCATAAGTCAGCGGAGCACGGAGGGGCGCACTCCTGCGGGCCGAGGGCCGCGAGACAAGATGGCCGGCGGATGCCGTAATTGCTTTCGTGGAACCGCGGCGGGCCGCATACAGATTGAAACGAGCACCGCAAAAACACAGGAGCGGCGCAATTAGACGCACCCCCCGCGCCCCGCGCTCGCCGCGGGCCCGCCCCGCGCCCTCGGCCACCATTAGCCTAACCTTGCGAAGAGCTGCAGATTTATGGCGAACACACGTGGAGCTATGCGCATCGAGACAACCTGCCACTCACCTACTACGTGCTACTTTTATTAACTTGACAGTCTAACTACCCAGTAAACATCCAATCACGAAGTCTAATAGATTGCGCCGCGAGTGCTTCTCCGCCTGCGCGGCACCGGCACGCGGCACGCGGCACGTACTCGCGTCTCTCATGCCGCGTCGGCACGACCTGTCTTACTGACCAGAGGTGTCTGTGACAAATACGAATATCAGACGAAACTAGCGCCATCCTCTAGGCACAATTTCCCACTTGAACTTAGGACTTAATAAATTTTATTTGTCTTGAACAATGTAATGTATTTGTGTGTGTCTGTAGTGCACTATCAGGAGACATACAATATCTATCAAGTCGTCGAAATGACACACATACGTGACATTAAGTTGTGCATACCACTGAAAGCAAAGCGAGCGCTCCCCAGGCGCGGTCACGGCGCTGGCGCGTTCGGCATGTGGCCTGGCGAACAGACTGATTCCACTGATTCCCTTTTACTGAACCGTTCGATCTACCTGGCCGCTCATACAATAGGCAACGTGCGCGACTTTTCTTTTACGGGTAATGTGAGGCAAGTTTGAAATCTCAATATTTCCTAATACATCATATATTCAATGAATCCTAAGCGTCAATGTATCACCATGGTTGGTTCACAAAGCACGTTTGAACGTCGCAGGCCATTAGATTAGTTAGACATAGGTAGGAGTGGAGCCGGCCAGGAATGTGCCGCGATCGCTCGGATTTGGAACTATTTAGAGTCGTTCGAAGCAGTTCGCGGAATGACTGTGCTAGCGCATTCCACGAACTATCGATTGATTTATACACACATACATAGATACATAAACATTTTCACTAAACCACACACTAGTGGCTATTTAGTCATGCTTAACTAACGGGTTTCAAAGGGCAATAAAGATAAATATGTCATTGGAGCGTAGTTAATGTACCGCGGGACGTGATTGATTCAATAGCAGTTCCTTGTTTTAAAGTGTGTGTGAAACAACTAATAGGTTTATCGAATGTTCTGCATTAGCTAATTCAGTTCGCGACGATGTCGGTACCCAGGGAAGAAACCTCGCTGCAGTTGCTATTACGCAGCGGTTAATATTAACAGTAGGTACTTACCTACATCTCTATTCATTGTGCTGAACATGTTAGACTCGATCAGAGTCTTGTCTTATGTTCAACTCGATCTATATGTTTGATTCGATAAGAGACAAACGTTTACATCGAGATGAAACGAAGAGCTTTATAATTTGTAGGAAGACAGTAAAGAGTATCGAAGGCTTACACTGTCGAGAGCGAGCACACGGCCCGCCTAATGACAAGCAGGCACTCGTACATAGCCCGAGCGCGTCGCACCGAAGTTTTAGTAAGTTAGTCAGTTAATACATCCTCTCTATGTACCAAACTACTAGCTCCAGTTACGTTTTCCCATACCTACCTTACTAAATATGCAGCCATGTCTGTCACCACAGGTCAACCCGGCGCGGCTGCAGAGTTAGGTAAAGAGCCTTTCAAAGCAGAGCAGCAACATAATTGCTTCAGTGTTTGTTTCGCAACCGTGCTCCTGTGAGCTACGAGCGAGCGGATCGGCGACATTTCACAACGCGCAGTATGGCGCTGACCACATTTCGACGTAATGACGCCCCCAGCGGCGCTGCAACATCACTATGTCATAACTGCGCCTCGTACAAAATTGTCGCTCGTTTCTGTGAACCTACTGCCCTAACCGCTACAATTAGCGCGATATCTGCGCCCACCACCGATCAACTCATCACTACTTATTACTTCATTAGGTGCCCTCCTATGACGTGTCATCTCATATTTGAACACACGTCATGTAATTAACAAGTTACCACTAATTGACCACAACGCGTCGCCGTTGCATCGCTCTATTGGCTATAAAGTGTAGATATTCAGTCCTGTGCCACTCGGTATGATTCTGTTCTCGGAGCCGATAGTTGGTAACTTAATTGTTAGTTATGTACTTAGTTCAGGTCGATGTTCGCGAGGCAGTAGGCGTGTCCGCGCGGGCCCGCCCTCCGGCGCACGCACACACACACGCCGACACAGTCCGCGTCTGTGTGCGACACTTACAAAACTCATGCAAATCAGCTGTTGTTTGATGCGAGATAATGCGACGCTACAGTTACCTCACCTAAGTGCCGGGAGTCACGAATGTTGCTACGCCGTAGCACCGTAGAATCTGTAGCTACATCATTACTATTGATTACATTTTCAGAATATTATCTGAAATCGCAGTATTTCAATTCGATTTTACGCATACGATTACGATTTACGATTTTGGTATGTTGAAATGCTGATATGTGCCGATGGTAGGCAGGAATGGATATCAAAATATGTGGGGAACATAATATTAACATTGTTTAGTTTAGTAAAGCACTCTATGCCACTTACTTCAGCGGCACAGATAAGTTATCTAAACTTAAAATATATGCATTTGGTGCAATTTCGTAATTAGTATTTAAACAATTGGCATGTGGGCCTTGTGTGCGGCGTGCGGATGCGGGCGGATTGCAAAAACACGTCGCGATATGATAATGATGTAGGACTAGGAGGCCGTGAGTCGTGACTCGTGAGGCGCCACCTCATAATACCACAGATATTCGCCGGGGAGCTGTCAGAGTGTTGATGTTGCTTGATTATTTGGATTTTACATAAACCTACAATAAATACTATTTACGCAAAAACAACGATAAGAGCTAGGTAGGATAAAATCATAATCATCGACTTGCTGTGAAACACAAATCCTGGCAAGAGCATGTCGGATCATGCTCAGTGGAGGGTCCCGAAGCCGTTGCCGTATGAAAAAATCTGATTTGAATCATTGTACCAGCAGAAGAGCGTACGTTCATGGTACTTACGCCCTTTTGTTGAGTATGTTAGGTTTATCATATAACTCAATGACGGTAGGTATATCATATCATGTCAGAAATAATTTTTCTTTAAAGTATTTGTTTAGCGCTGCCTTTTTGATGTTTTTTAAAATATAAAGGTATGCACAATTTATGCAACTTTCGGAGCAGTTATTTCTAAAAACATTTACTAAATCAAAAAAGTTTTTTAGAAACCATTAAATGTTTTTAAAAGACCTGTCGAATGATGTGCCACTCGTTGATGTTTGTTTAATTTTTTTTTTTAGCTTTAGCTTAAGTTAATATTATTTTTTATTCATTCAGTTTCATCTATATTATTATTATAAAGCGGAAGAGTTTGTTTGTTTGCTTTGTTTGTTTGTTTGTTTGTTTAAACGCGCTAATCTCAGGAACTACTGGTCCGATTTGAAAAAATCTTTTTTTGTTGGATAGCCCATTTATCGAGGAAGGCTATAGGCTATATACCATCGCGCTACGACTAATAGGAGCGGAGTAGCGACGTGAAATGTTTCAAAAACGGGGAAAAATTACGCATACGAAGTTGCGCGGGACAGCTAGTATCAAACTAAGTAGAGGCTAAAACGAGCGAAACACCTTTTAACCAAATTTCATCAATATTCATTGTCTGTCTGTGAGTAAAATGCCTGTGACATACGGACGGACAGACGGACATAACGAAACTATAATGGGGTTCCATTTTTGCCATTTTGGCTACGGAACCCTAAAAATTAAATTACCAGAACAAATTACTAACTTTTGATTAAATTGACCGAATATGTTTTACTACACAAAATTGTCAAACATAAATAATATGCGGCCATCAAAAATATGTTGTTGTTTAAATTGAAACTACAACTTTGTGTGGAACAAAATGCGATGATTTACTACATTATGTTAGCATTTAATTTGAATTAAAAATACAATCGTAAAAAAACACGATTAAACAAAAAAACAAAAAAAAGGAAGTAAATAGAGTACAAATTAAAACAATCAGGTCTGCGTGTACCACAGACCTGTTTGTTTTACATTAATTCATTAATTCATTCTTTGTCACCTAAGATACGCAAGTAGTGTACAAAATTTGAGTCCAACTGAACGTCAAGAAGTGGTACGTGCTATTAGTTTAGCTTTCGAGATTTGACCCACACATACCAACATTTATATTTTATATTAAGAAAGTTCTTACTAAATGCTGTACGTCACCTAAAAAAGAAAACCTTACTTTTTCGACGGTTACAAACAAATTATCTGTCAAATGAGTCACGATTCACGTAGTTCGATAGTCCATTATTTTGATTCGATTTCTGGGAAAATTCGGTTCTTCTGGTTTTCGTATGGTTCAGTGATACCTATCCTTAGCAACATTGATGATGAATTGTGAAAATTGTAAGCCGCTGATCGACGGACGAACATATATCGAGTTTCTCGCAACAATACCGTGGTTTTAAAACCGAGGAGCCTCGAATAAAATAGTTGTTCTTAGAAACGGTAGGTATGCTGCTCGTCCATCGATCACTCACTTTAGATTGTCACTACTACTATTGCCATTTGGGTGTTTTTCAAAAGTAACTTGTGCATTTACTTTAGAAAAAGCATCATTTGGGGAAGTGGAAGTGCTGATGATGACTACGTATGGTTGTTAATCAATATTTCTAACCTAAATCTCATCAAGAATTAACGACTATGCTCTGGGAAAAGCAATATTTCGTAAAAGGTGATGAGCAATTGTATTAAGGGTATTGTAATTTATACAAATTACGAGCAGACGCTAAAAAGCGAGAAATTAAATATTTTTTTAGGAAATAGAAATATTTTTGAAATTGATGCCAGATAAAATCACTGAAAACTACTGTTTCAAGGCACCTACTTACAATTATTTTTTTCTAACGCATCGTTGTGGCCCTTTTTTTTCATACTTACAGTAAACATTAGCATGTTTGTTGTAATTCATATGTTGTAGTTTACAAAATATACGTTACATGATGTGAGCAATTATTTCAGGCAGCCCATGTTCTAGGTACTTTTAAACGTCGTGGACTGAATGAGCACGTAATGAAGGCTAAGGGTTATGAGCTTCTGATGAGTTCCTGGACTCAAACCCCAACTCGGTGAGCTAATTGTAGTTTTTCACATTTGGAACGGTCTCCTGCGGCGGTGCAGAAGCTTTGAGAAAAACTGCGGCGCGTCCTTCTGTGAGAGCCGCCGATTGATTCCCACGAACCGTTCCGAGTTTCGACCTTAATATGCACCTAAATCTTGGCAATAAATAACGAATATCTGTTTTACTCGGGTTTAAGCTTCAGTAGCGGATAAATTGGACTCTTTTTTTTTAGTAGAAATATTTGCACTACCTACCTAAGCCATGGTATTTCCGTCGAGATAGTATGTACTATAAGTAGTAGTATCTCTACAGTTATTTCGCTTACATACTCATTCAGATAATCATAACAGCGGCGGTAGCCTAATCGTTTTAAGGCATCTGTCTCACAATCCTACCCATTACTCTACTGACGACGTGAACCCACCCCTAACACAAGCCTTTGAGCCTAGCTGGAGGGGTTAACAAGATTGCTAGTAATGTGTTTAAGTGTAATCTTTAAAAAACATAACACCATGGGAATGAATGATACTTAGGTAACGTAAATATTGTATCTAAAGTAAAACCTATCCGGGGTTGAGGTGTTTATTGTTCGAAAGGATAGTGTGTAACCTGATTGATCGACACACTCTGATATAAATTCGGGGGATAGGCATGGAAATGATTACTATATTGAAATCATTATCATTTGATTAAGTGAGCTATTTTTTGACCGTAATATTACACGCGATATATTATTATTTATTTTTCAATCGCAATGTTCTTACATCACACTTGCTAGATGGCTTGTCACAAAGAAGATTTTGTAACGAATGCTACCTAAAACATGTGCGATGTAGTGTTGCCCAAATTCAGTCTTGGTCTTGCAGTCTTGGTCTTGTTCTTGCGTTTTTGCAAGACCAAGACCAAGAACAAGACCGCGTATTTTTAGCAAGACCAAGACCAAGACTGACCGTGCAAGACTTGAGCAAGAACAAGACATAGCCTGCAAGACTCTTGCGTCTTGCAGCTAGGACTTAGCGCTATTTCAATGAGTAGTTAGGTGTAACAGTTCGGTGTATAGGTAGGTACGCTTAGGAATTCTATGAGACGCAAAAAACTGTATCAAAGAATATGAAAAACTGGACCTATGCGCATTACGACTAATACCATAAACATAGCGAATAAAAAAATATCTATTAAAATCAAACTGAGTGCATGCATAGTTATGTTTTAACCATCGGCACTTTGATAATGCGGCATCAAAGGTTTTGTACTTACTTCTCAAAGAAATTTGCCGCTTTTCGGAAGTACATGGTTATGATACACGCGCCGGCGGCTTCTTTTGAAATCTAAAACAATCGTTGCCGCCACGCCGAAATCATAACATTTGACACTATTTGATTGCCGCCATAGGGCGAAGGTATACTCATGCAAAATAATTTCCTAGTAGAGTACCTACAGGTGTTCCAAAGAATAAATAAGTTTCAGAGTGCTTAGAATGAAAATGAATACATTATACTGATCACGCAAGTAGTATTATGATTAGGATAAAATGGTAAGGATAGGTAGTAGATGTCATATTAATTCATTCTAGTAAGTATATATTATAATATTGATTACTTATATGGTTTTAAACTAATTACTTAGGTACTATTATTGTACATTTAGTCATTATATTTCTTAAGTTTTTACAAGAAAAAATAGCAAAAAAGTGTTCAAATATCACCCGTTTAATAAATATTGTAGCCACTTTTAAATATACTTGAAACGTGTAAAAAAATTCTACAAAACTAATAAAATAATATAAAAAGCGTAGGTACTTACCTACTAATAAAATAAAAAGCCTGCGATAAGAGTTTTGTATTACTTACCAGCCCGAATATCTCTGAGAGAGATGATGAGAGTAAGTATTTACTAGCTGTGCCCGCGACTTCGTCCACGAGGAATAGTAACTTTGGAGGTATAGTGACGTTCAGGACTTATTTATTTATTTTAAAACTTCTGTCATCAAACATACAAACGAACTCTTCAGCTTTATAATATTAGTATAGATGTACGCCAAAACATTCACTTATATGTAAAGAATAGTGATTGGCACTAATTCTATTTTATTCACGCGTCGCGTCTGTACAAGTAGGTAATATTTAGTGTGTGTTTGTACGCCGCACGCGGCATTGATTGATTTGCGGCGGCATCCTTTTCATAGAGCCGGCACGTGGCGAGGCGGCGCGGTAAAGCAAGGAAACGTACTATAAATAAAGGAATTATTTTAATTCCAGTCATTTCCAATTGAGCTGTGCTTCGAGTCTAACTTGATAATTGTTTTTACTAATTCTCGTTGTTTTCTAAAAACGTATCACGTGTACAATTTAATATGAGTGACGAAGATTCAAATTATTCTAGTCCGAGTAACGAGAGTTTGAGTCACAGATCTAAAAGACCCAAAAGCAAATTTGAGGAGTTTTTCGAAATAATTCATGCATCCCAAACTGCCTTCTGTAAATTGTGCCAACATAAAAAGATTGAAATAAAAATGAAAAACAGAAACACTTCAGGCTTAAGGAAACATCTAATATCTTTCCACAAAAAGGAATCAGAAATATTTCTTCCTGTTAAACCAAAATTAAGTGGAGATATCACAAGCTTTTTAGTAACCGCTGGAAGTGGACAGGTAAGAATATTTTTTTAACAGTTAAAAGAATTTTAACTCCGCGTAGCTATTCATGCGATACTTTCAAAAACGCCATTAACTTACGTAAGTATTTTTGAGTTAGTGGTGTTTTCACAGTTTTCATCTAGGGGTGCGACATATTAAGTATGTAATTATCGTCTTAAATATTTTTTATAAACACCCATATTTTCAGTTAATCGGCCAGTAACAACTAAGTACTTTATTTTGGTAAATTACAGTACAGTGCAACCTTAATATAACAAATATCAATTTAACGATTTTCTCGATTTAACAACAACAAACCTCCTCCTCTTATACGCTCAAACCTAATAACACAAGATTTATTGTTTTGTTTCAGTCGGAAAACAGCAGTGACAACATCACGACAGCTACAGTTGATTGGGTGGTGAAAAAATATCTTCCCTTCTCATTTTTCGATGACGAAGCTACACAAGTATATTTTCGACGTATTTGCCCTAATATGGTGTTTCCTAAAAGGTCTACACTTAGAAGGAAAGTCAAAGAGCGATTTGAAGAGCTCCAATTGAATCTCAAGGAACGACTTCAACAATTATCATCTAAAATGTCTTTTACCATTGATGGGTGGACGTCAATTGCTGGTAGGAGTTACTACGGGGTTACTATTCATTATATAGACAACGCATGGAAGTATCAATCTGTAGTTCTTGATTTTATACCATCACGCGGTCGACATACTGGGGAAGATATTGCAACGATTTTCCATGAATGTTTATTGGAATATGGCATAATTGATAAAATACAAGGTATCACGGTCGACAACGCAACTGCAAATACCAAATTCATGTATGAACTGGGCAAACAGCTGCCGCCACACTTTGATTCAGACAATCAACATTTCCGGTGCTTTGCTCACATTTTAAACCTTGGTGTACAAGATTTATTAAAGACCTTAGCATTACACTGTGAGTCTGACACTAACGCGCAAGATCAGCAGTACGAAGACTATGCAGACGAAACTGAGGATGAGGAAGATGAAGAATCTGCACCAAATATTGCTGACTCGCGTACATCTGTAACAAAGTTACGCAGTATTTCCAGTAAAATAAAAAGAAGTGAGATAGTGAAGAAGAAGTTTCAGTCTGCTTGTGAAGCAGCTGGCGTGCCATCAAATCTAAATGCCATTCTTGACTGTCCAACGAGATGGAATTCCACACATGATATGATTGGATTTGGTTTAAAAGTGAGAGCGGGCATTGACATATTGTGCAGTTCTGTCACCGAATTAAATGATTTTCAAATCACAGCTAATGAATGGCAGGTACTCGAAAAATTACATAAATTTCTAATAAACTTTAAACTTTTAAGTACAAAACTTGGTGGAGACAAATATGTTACATTACCGCTAGTCATTGTATCATTCAATCTCTTGCTAGATAAAATTGAATCCATGGTAAAACAGTTAGATGAGAAACCTAATCGATCTGAAGTGGATGAAAGGCTCATTCTAGCTTTCCAAGCAGCTCGAGACAAAATGCTTAAACATTACAAGAAGAGCAACTGGATTTATTGTACTTCTTTAATTTTAGACCCAAGGCATAAGGCTCAGACTTTTGACCTGACAATGTGGGGGAAGCAACTTAAAACAGAAAGTCTGCGCAAGTTCAATGAACTTTATGAAGAATATAAAAGTCTACACTCACTGAACAAATCTCTGGAATTACCAGAAAAAGAAAATAAAGTATGTGATGAAGATGAAGACGTAATAGACTTTGATAAACTCTATGAATGTCCCTCGACGTCATCTGGATCTTGTCTTCAAGGCTTAGTGATAGACGAGTTGGAGGAGTACCTGAGAAAACCAAGAACTGCCAGCTCGGAAGACATTTTAGATTGGTGGAGGACGCATGAGACAGAGTATCCGATTTTATCGAAAATGGCCCGTGATTTTCTCTCAATACCTGCAACTTCAGTACCTGCTGAGAGGTTATTTTCTAAAGCATCATTAGTAATTAGAAAACATAGAAATAGGTTAAGTGATGAGTCAGCCAGATGGTTACTTTGTATTAATTCTTGGTCAAAAAAAATTATATAAAGTATCATAACCTAATGATAAAGCTGTTGATTTGTGTTGTATTTTATTTTTTATTCAAATAAATGATAAATCGTAAACTCTTTTATTAAATTTCTTATAAGTTGAGGGTTCAATCTCTTTCTAGACAGATAAGTATTGTTCTTTAAAATACAGTCAAGTTATTGTAATTAATTTGTTTTTTTACATGTTTTAGCAAATGTAAGCTTATAAATCATAAATGTTTATTAAGAAACAGTTACTTCCATGGAAAACGACATATAGGTCAGTTGATTTTTCGAATTTCTTATCAAATCTTCAGTTACTTATTAATCTGCTTGATCTTTACTATGGCTATGTTAATTCAAGCTCACAATGTTCCAATTCTAATACGTTTTTCTAAGATTTAAAGTAAACTTTAATAAATAGTAATAGACTAATAGGTAATTGCAAGACTTGCAAGACTCTTGCTGCAAGACCAAGACCAAGACCAAGACTGGGAGCGCAAGACCAAGACCAAGACCAAGACCAGGTGTATTGGCGCAAGACCAAGACCAAGACTGGCTAAGTCTCGTCTTGTTCTTGCATTTGGGCAACACTAGTGCGATGTGACATTTGCGCGCAATCGTCTTGCAGTTGTACGAGATAAAACATGTAAAGTATATATTGGCACACTTTTTAAATATAAATAGTGATTTTTATTTAAAAAAGTGTGATGGGGGGTTTCCTAGAGGAGCCCAGAATTTCCCTATTTTTTTATAATACAGTGAGCCGAATTTAGAAAAAAAGTAACGATTTTTACTCTTTTTGCTGGCAGAGAGGGCAAAAAATATCTTTATTTTTTTTGCTAGACAAATTTTTTTTTTGACTCGGTTAGTATATAGGGAACTTAACTACCACACTGCACTGGCGATCCAGCTTCCAACTTATAATTCTGGCTTATAACTTCCTCCGTGAAGGAACATAGCTGGTGTGATTTCATGATAAAGCATATCATATGATTTATAATTTATGCTATGTGTTATTTGTGCCATGCCTATCTGGGGACAACACTACACAGCCATCTGATTCCTAACTAGGCACAGTCTGAACGATGGGAACTAGACAACTGATAAACTTATCATAAACATACATATATGAATACAGACATATTATGGCGTATAGCCATAGGAACGTAGGAATTTGCTTTTACGTGATTAAATGGACAATCAGATTATTTATATAAATTACAATTATTAGGAAGTTAATGCTAAAATAAACGTACGTGTTCTGCTAGCTAAGCAAGTCTTAGACCCCACTATATGTATTGTAAATCCTTTGTTATAATTTAGTATATAAGGGCAAATATTAGTATATAGAATCAGTCAGTCCAGTGAGTCAATGAACAGTCATAAACCAACATAAAAACTAATGTCAACCAGGCTGCAAAGTGATAACTCTCAAGTCGTGGTTACCCAAAGCATTTCAGGCCACAGTAATGTACGACCGATATTGCAATTAAAAAAATTGGAATCGCTATATTAAATTGGAATCGCTATCTATCTAATATATAAAATTCTCGTGTCACAGTTTTCGTTGCCATACTCCTCCGAAACGGCTTGACCGATTTTGATGAAATTTTGTGTGCATATTGGGTAGGTCTGAAAATCGGACATCTATTTTTCATCCCCCTAAGAGTTTGTTTGTTTGTTTGAACGCGATAATCTCAGGAACTACTGGGCCGCATTGAAAAAATATTTTATTGTTGGATAGCCCATTTATCGAGGAAGGCTATAGGTTATAACATCACGCTACGACCAATAGGAGCGGAGCAGCAATGAAAAATGTTGTAAAAAAAAAAAGGGAAAATTTACGCAGACGAAGTTGCGCGGGTCAGCTAGAATTAAATAGTTATATCATTTTTTTGTCCGACCTGACATATTTTCACATTTTTGTTTTTAACGAGATCTCTGTAAAGAAACAATATTGAAAGATTAATTTAATATCAGACAACTCACACAAGACCATCTAAACCCAATCTGAAGTGAGCCTCTACTATAGCAACCAGACAAACAACAGAACGTACTACATAATTCTAAATAAATACGTTAATATCTAGAAATAACTAAGTATAAAACCAAGTCGCGATAGTTACATCATTTATAAAACAACAACGGATGGATAAGCAACGATTTTCTAGATTTTTGAATACCCAGACACAGAATAAACAGCCATGATCATCACACATATTTATGCTTGATGAGAATCGAACCCATGACGACTAGCTTAGCAGTGAGGCTCCCTTATTCATAATTAGTAAATAAATTAGTAGACGTTTAAGACCATTTTAACTAGCAAATGTTTTGTCTTTTTCTATTCTGTTTTGAAAATAGAATTAAAAACAAAGACAAACATTTGGGTACGATCTTAACCTTTAGCTAGACCAACACCCAACAGGATAGTTGATGTACCACATTATCTTCACACTATTTCATTTCAAAATTGTAGACTCAGTAATTTCAAAGAGGGGGTCGATATTCATGAACCTTTATAAACAACTTTAAGACATACATACCTATACTTGAGACCTTACACCAGGCATGTCAAACATGTGGCCCGTATCAATTTTGCAAAACTGCTACATAATGCATGCTAATAATCACGAGCGTGTTAAAAATGCAAAACGGACGCACAGTTGGATGCAGTTTTAAAAGTTATTTTCGCCGATAAATTCACGCCATAAATAGACAACTTACTTGAAGACAAAAGTATTATAAATATCCAGATATTTGTAATCTTTTGTCTTCAATTAAGTTGAACTGCAAAAAGAAGTTACGTTAATGTTTGGACATTTTGTAATGTTTTTTTTTATTGAAAACTTAATAAATGTTTTCGTTTTTTCATGAAGATTTTCAGTAGTGATTTTGGAGCCCACTTAGGCGACGGTCTTCATGCTTTTGGCTCACCAGTAACTTTAAGTATGACATGGCTACCTTACTTCAAATCCTTTCATTTAAACCGTTTCCAAAAGTTATTTCAATTTCTTAATTTGTCTCATAAATGACCACAAGTTCAAAAATCAGATTTCTTATTATGTTAAAAACTATATTTTGTATTTTTATCTAAATATTAGGCTCAGTAGCTTCCATTTTCCTTTTGAAAAAGGAAATAAATATTTATTTAGACAAAATGTTGACAAACATTAGATACAATAAAAAAACACAATAACCAAGTAATATTGGTGACTTGTAACACAGGTATACAACGGGCACCAGTCTCTCACAAATGCATTTTAATAATTGTACTTCTGTATTTTACCATTTGTGAAAAGAAAAAGAAAACAACGGGTTGCACTCCGGAACTGCCGGCAGAAGTGAAAACTTGAACATTAGGTATATACCTATATTATATATTGATTAAATTTTAATTATATTTTTTGATCTTACAGACATATTAATAAAAGAATATGAAATAATAACTAAATCACAAATCAAATACCCAAAATCAAAAATTAAAATAAATAAGGGAAAAAAATAATTATCGGACTCGATCTGGGGTCTTCTGGTTTCTGGACCGCCCGATTTCCCACCTGAGCTATAATAACATTGTATATATGGTGGCGAAATTTACCCTCGTTTTCTAATGATATTGTAGCAGTTTTTCATCTCCCTCCATCTTACATACAGCAATAACAAACAAATCATTAATCAATAAAATAGCCGATGCATTTATCAAAAAGAGCCTAAAGCTACACCCGCATGGCGGTGTAACTCTGATTTTTAGCAACACCTCAACACTTTAATCACACTACGATTCATCCTATATGGGAGTCGAACCCGCGATCTGTGACTTAGCAGTAAGTGTTAGTCACACCACTGTACCAGTAGGCCTGTCGACATGGAATTCACAATCCTGTAACTGATTGGTGAATATTTTATTATCTTCAGCACCGACGTAGCTAATGTGAGCATTATTTGTTAAACGGGTATTTATACTGAATCAGGGTCAGAATTAGGGACCTTACTTTTAAAACACCCCTCTTATTAGGGACCCTGATTCAGAATGGTGTAATACAGTCATTAGCTTCGAGCCATCTATAGGTACGAGTATCTATCGCCGCCGGTAACTTTCACAATGGCCGCCGCCCTGCAAAGGTCTACGTTTGGAACGTGATACGTTAATAAAAGACTATTCATTCTGCTTCTCTGTGTTTAATTTATAGAATGAATAATGTGAAAACATTTTAGTTTCTATTTGGTGGTCTTACTTAACCGTTTTTTGAAACGGACAACAATTTATATGCGGAATGTTAGTAGCCATTTATTTTTTATGAGCCATTCATTACTAAAACTCATTAGGTACAAATATTTTTATTGTTTAGCTTTAATTACAGGAATGTGAGTGTGAAGCTCACGCGCATAGATTGGCGCTCACGTGCCCGCGCGCTAGTTGCGCGGTGGCGCGGCCGCGAGCGCGCGGCCCGTGGGCTCATAGGTGGAATGGGAGTGTAACAATGGGCCGCGGTATAAATGAACAAGCTAATTGAATCGGAGCTGCTAATTAGCAGTTGTTTGTGTCGGCGAGTCACCGGAGCGCGAACTCACCCCGCACCCCCTCGCGCCACCTCGCCCGCCGCCGAGCTGCGCCGAGAGCAGCTGGCCGGAGCCGCCCGCGCCCGCCCGCTAGTTTAGGCAGTTGCCGGAAGCCGACCTCGTATGATGCATGGCTTCTATTTTTTTCAGTGAATGTTGGAAATATTTGAGATTTTAGAGAGCACAAGTTATGTAAGCAGAAAAAATATGTTGAACAGAAAACGTCGGTAAAAGTAAAATATACCGAAACCGAGGTTTCTTCTGCTGACCTGGTATATCACAAAAGTCATACAAACTAAATTTACAGCAGCAGTCCAACAATAAATGCGAAGGTATTTTGCATTCACACTACCGTCATTGGTAATATACATAACTATCATCTGCTGGTAATTACCGAAACATGTATCTACCACGAGAGTTGGCAAGTATCAATACCTATTAATCGCCGTGTCGTCGCGTTTGTAAGTTTTCATAACATCTACCTGCTGATGTTCAGCACATCATATAAAAGACGCTATGTTAACAGTTAATAAATTGCTCTTCCCATTTTAGTTGTAGCTACTTTGTTTTCTTCTAGTTTATTTATCATTAGCTCTACCTTTTATAACTTGCCTATCACACGTAGTTCCATCCACCTATGAACCAAAACAGTTATTTGGATAATAGCAATGGGAATTATAGAGACTTGTAAGTAGGTACATGTAAAACTACCTTCCTTTTAAGCCTTAGAATGAGAAAATAATTCAAACTTTGGAATCGTAAGTGACGATATGACTTCCCTTAACAATAGGTATGCTACACTGAAAAGTATTATAAGGAAGGTAATAATAATCAATTTAGGATGTATTTCCGTCATGTGACGTGTGTGTGAGATGTAAGGGTTACTAGAGACCGTACTTCATTAAATTATTTTAGGTTATTTTGGTTTCTATGAGATGTAATGTCAGGGATCGTCATGCTTACTAAAATGTTTTAGTTTATGTTTTAGTAACATTGCTTGTGGTGGCGGTGTGGGTCGCGTCATCTTCCTTCCCTCCAATATGGTGAAGGGGATGATGGCTGACCCATGCGTCGAACTCGTGAACGGGTGCTACTTGGGGTGACGGGTCTTAGAGGACTATTCTTATACTTAGAGGTTTATTCTTTAATAAGTGGTTCATAAATATTCGTAGATTAAGTAGTTTTTTTTACAATAATCAAATCGCATGTTGCCTTAACCCTCTTATGTCATTTTGTAAGTTGAGCTCCCATCCACACCATAGTTTACTCTTGCCAACTTGGCATTGAATAATAGAATCATCCTATTCCAAATGTTGTGTGTCGTTCATAAGCGTTGCATTATGTTACCTAAGTGAATAAAGTGAATAAAGACTTTGATGTCCTGAATTATATGTCATACGTAGGTTTGTTTATAAATCTCGGCAACAGCTCCAGCGATTTTCATCAAATTTAGTAAGCGGATGTTTCTGAACGATAAATCGCTCTAAGTAGCTAGGTTTCAGTTTTTGAAAACGTCGTTTAAAAACCAAGCAAAGCCCGGTCGTCCAGCTACTGAAATTTATAAGTATCTACCTTAAAACTTCGGATGTTTTTACATTCTACATGCATACTTCAAGTGTAGATAATATCTGTCATTCATTAGAGATAAGTAAAAAGTACACGAGGGTTGACTTGGTTGTGTTCACTTCACATAGCGGATAGTCTTTTTTTCTTGAATGTTAAATATAGAATTGTATGATTGTAATTGTCTGTATATCTCGTAGTACAAGTGTTAAGGGGTAGAGCGTTGTAAGAGACGAGTCTCTCCCGGCCGACTCGACACATTGTTTGACATCTCTGTAGGGCGCTCATTATTTACTGTCATAACTGTTCCCTCTGGTGGAGGGCGCCGGCTAACTAATGAGTACCGACGAACACCAAACCACACTGACTTATTGCTACCACTAAAACGATCTTTCACTTTTGATACATTTCTGTTTTCAACGTCAGACATCGTCCGGGTAATGGAGATAGGTATGGTTTAAGTGGAATGAAACCGATCCAATATATTACACGACGGTCGTGGTTAGAAATGGAAATTGAAAACGGAAATAAAACAAAAGCAAATGAATTTACAACAAGTCAGTGGTTAGGTTGTTCGGCTATTGTCTTACTAACATTAAGGCAGGAATCGAAATTACTCAGTTAATAATTTGTTTGGAAAGTTGTACAGGATAACCAAATAACGCCATCTCACTGCTTAAAAAAAAATTGTAAGTATTCATTGTTTTTTTAAAATAAAAAATAAAATAAAAAATGATTTATTCACTTAGGAAGCAAAATACTACACTTGTGAAAAGTCGATTCTACATTTACTGGTAATGCCTGTTCGCAAACAATAGGTAAAGCCCGAGAAACGAACAGGCAATAAAAACTCGTGGCCACTCTTTTCAAATTGCCAATGTTAACAATGTTTCTCTGTTTATAAACTGTATATGCAGGTAAGGTGCAGCCACCATTATATTAAACACCATATTAGAGTACTGATGCAAAAAAAGAGGTCAATAATATTACGAGATCGGATACATCAGCCTCAATGGGCACAACATAGTAGGAGCATCCACTTACGATGTAAAAACTTTATGTGCCTAAATATTGGCCAATTTACTGCTACTTAATGAATAAGAATACATGTTTTACAAAGGAAAGAAAAGAATGGCCGTCATTTATCACGCAGAATCTTTACTTACAAAAGTAAATCGTTTTCATAACTAGTACCTAAGTAACATTATCAAACTGTGGCAACAATATTCACCTAGTAAAATGCAATAAACTATACAACACAATACATTAATAGGGAGCAACGAACTACATCCATTTATCTTTATCAGTTAAATAATCATCGATTGAATAGTAAGCTCTTTGTATAAGATGTCTCTTGATTACATTCTTAAATTTATTTACGGGTAGACTCGATATGCTGACTGGGATTTTATTGAAAAATTTTACACCTAGTCCCATGAATGAGTTATGAGTTTTATGAAGCCTATGATATTGCCCTACCAATTTGTCCTTATTTCTTGTATTCACAGAGTGAATATCACTATTTTTGTTATATAAATGTAAGTTTTGTTTTACGAACATAACGTTTGCATATATATATATTGTGATGCAACTGTCATAATGCCTATCTCTTTAAACTTTTCTCTAAGGGAAACTCGTGCTCCTAGTTGATATATCGCACGCAATGCGCGTTTTTGAAGAATAAAAATAGTTTGTATATCAGCCGCCTTGCCCCAAAGCAATATGCCGTAGGACATGACGCTGTGAAAATAACCAAAATATACTAGTCAAGCTGTTTCTACGTTCGTAAGCTGTTTTTGTGGCACTATGGTTAGAAATGGTCAAATGCGTGGGCCGATTTCGATGATTCTTAGGTCAATCGATTCGTATTAATCTTGCGAGTGTCATTAATGAGCCGACTGTCGCCATATTGTGATAGAGTAAAAAAAAATGACCGTTTAGGATATATAGCGATTCAAAGTTAGTTACCAACATAGGGATAGATTAAGTATAGAGTGCACCTGCTGAGCAATTTCGGGGAGAAAAGTTGGAATCTTCGTCTTCTTCGAAGTGTCCAACAATTGATACCAAGATAAAAAGTTCCTCAAAAATCACTTTGTATATTCATTGAAACTGCGAGAATAGCTAATATTTAGTAATAAAATAATTAGTAGTAATAAAATAACTTTTGACTATAGTTTAATATTCAATTACCAAACAAAACTTAATATAATTAAACAATTTTTTGTCAAGGAGTTTTAAATTAGTAGATGATGACAACCCTGGCTAATGTGTCACAGAGACATTTAAGGCGGAAGATGTTTTTATTTTGTCATTTTTTCCATTTTTAAATATAACATTAATTATACATATTTATTCAAGAATTATGCATGTTTGCATAGTGCAAGATTGCAAAAATGAGGGGTGCCCAAAATGTAGACTCTCTTTTCACTCGTAAGTACCTATATAAATTTATGTTTATTTCCAATATTTAAATTTGATCCATTTTATGTACTAATATGTGTATAACGATGACTATAACTTTGATACCACCGCTAATGACCGTAATAAACTTAAATTGTGTATTATTATTTGTTGTTATTCAAATGAATAACAACAAATAATAATACACAATTTAGGTTAATAAAGAAAACATGATATTAAACTTAATATCATGTTTTCTTTAATAAGCGCCAGTTGAGTAGGGTGACCATAGTTTTCAGCGGAATTTACCATGAACTATGTTCGTGTTTGAATATTAAAACAATTTAAGTTTTGGGTAAATGCCTGTTATAACTGTAACTAATCGAAACCAACCTTATCCATTCTAGCCAAAAGAAAATGAAATCAAACTTAAGTTAACAAAATCACGTTTTAACCTACTGGAGTGCAATTTATCGAAAGTGCGGAAATAGAGTTACATATTGTAACTCGATTTCCATACTTATGATAAATTGATAAATTTACTGTTCAGTGGGTATTGAAATAAATAGATAAATTTTATTTTAGCATTTATCTATAAAGTAGTCACAATTTTTAGAAATGTCCAGAATTACAGAAAACATGGTCACCCTATTTAAGAAAGAGAACCCCTATTTAGAAAGAGATGGAGATGACAACAGTGTTTTCAAGGTCAAATCGTTGCACTTTGATTATTCGGCCAGCATGTGGCCTCTATTATTTACTCTATGTCCATGGTTATCAACCATTTTTGCTCAAATCTTCGGTAGTTACAGTTAAATACTTCTTACAACTAAGCATTAAAAAGAAAACCACCTGCCTAAAAAATGATGAAAACAAGATAACCTTAAATCATTTAGTCGGAGGCATTCATGAATCCCAGTGAACTTATTAAAACGCCTCCGAGTGCATGATTTAAGGTTATCTGGTTTTCATCCTTTTTTTAAGCAAGCGGGTTTTTTTTTAACCCCTCAATCCTTGCTTTATAGTTTTACAATGAACTGGATGTTAGAACCGGGAGTCATCGTACATATTGCATCTGTCTTGTTAACAGCCGCTCAAAGATGGCAGAGTAGTGCTCCACTTTGTCTCCATTTCCGACTTACACTGTGATCAAGCGCGCCCGCGGTCCGCGGCCCGCGCCGTCACAGAGCGGCTGCGGCCGTCTAACTTTGCTATAAATATATTCATTTATGGTACTTAGGTAAGTGTGAACAATAGACTTTTTATGTTGAAATACTCTGTTAATTCACTGTATTAATATACACTTCGTCCTCCTCAGTCAGGATATACCTAGTTACTTTTGATTGTTGGAAGGAATGTTCTGACACAAACCCCGAAAATGATATTTACATGAGATAGTCGACCTCATGTATGCCTAGTAAACTATTTGGAAAAAGTAATATATTTAGTTACCTATTCAAGAGTACCTACATCGTTTGATATCTACCCTCTCTTTATCTCTTATTTATATTGCACAGACCAGTTTTATACGCACGATGGCCCAATCAGGTGAATAAGCGCGGTTTTCTTATATAGGTACCTACCCAGATAAAACTAACTAACTAGATAGTTTAGCAGCATTTGTTTTTTATATCGACAACTATAATATTCACTAGAATACATCCCTTCGAAGGCGTCATGCTCGATTCACCTCTCGGAAGGGCAGACGGACGGACACGGCTCATTCATAACGTTATTATGAAGTTGTTCCGAACGTCAAGCGGTAACAATACTCAACATAGTTTATATTTACACGGTGCGTCGCCGTCGTGCGGGCGACGGGCAGAGCGGGGAGGAGCACGATATATGCGCGCGCGCAAGACAGCGCGAGATTTATCGCACGACGCCCGCGCACGTGCCGCTGCAGCCGCGTCGCGTCGCGTCGCGTCGCACCGCGCGCCTTGCGCACTCGCCACCCTCCACTCCACCACTCACTGCATCACTTCACACAACAAAGAGTTTCAAGTAATGGTAATACTTACATACAAAAACTTTATAAGTACCCGACTCTTCCGACCGATCTTTTCAGACCGCTTGAAATCACAGACCAGATAACAAATGTCAGTACCTGGTTGCTATATAACTCTTTAATGGAAATCGTAATAACAGTCTGGTATATTGTTTGTTACAGATTACAGATGTAGTTGTTTTAGAGAGATCAGTTTTACAAAGTCGAATTAATTTTCGTTGACTTGTTGTCTTCTATGACAATAACATGTCTCTAGACCTTACTAATCAACCAAACATCAGTATTTAATGAAATGATACGGAGATACTATGCAAATATAAAGTTAATGTAAATTAAGCAAGCAATGTGTTTTATCAAATGAACGTGTTATTTAAGTCCTATCATTTGATACCAAACACAGCACATTTAAAAGTTAAAAATATGAATATGTACCCTACTTACATGCTTACCATACGTGATGTGGCCATCATACATATGCGACAAAAACGCGGTCGCTAATCAAATAGATATCAGGAATTCACAAAGTTCGCGCTTTGTGTAGTTTGTAAGTAAGAGTATTAACTTGTGCTTTGTTATGTCATCTCTTTGATTATATAATGTCTAGATTCCTAATCCGGCATCTAAAGTTGAAGCAAAGAACTGTCAAAAAGTACGGTCAAATGGACGTACTTTTTGAGAGGTAATAAGACTGCTATCAGATGTTCTAGCCATAGTTATTGTAGCGCGCCATTTTCAACGAGTGTCAAACGTCAAAAATAGTAGCTTCATTTTTTTTATGGGAATGCTCCTTCTAGACATTATATAATCAAAGTGTCATCTCCTTTTTTTATTATGTACACTCTGTAAAGATATATGTATTATGTAAAATAAATAAAAGTGTAACTTATATCACCGGAACTATGCCGACTGACTCCTCATTCCTCTCATGAGTAGTTTAGGCGCTACGGCTACGGCATAACATACCTAAATACAAATATACCTACATAGACTGCTGCCATAGTACAGGCCACAAAATAAAAATGTACCTACTCTGTGAAACAACTGACACTACGCCATCTGATCCCAAACTATGCAGAGCCTGTGCTCTACCTAGTTTGGGATCACATGGCGTTGTGTCAGTTGTCCCAAGCCAAGATAACCCTTATTTTTCGGCGTTGCCGCAGTCAGGTAAAAAGAGCACCTGTGTAGAACCAAAGTAAGTATCTAACGCGAGCTCACTAGATTAACTAGTGTAGTACCTATAAACGACAGTTGTGTTGGATTCTCAAGAACTAGACAAACCTAACCAATATGTAAGAGTGACAGGTTCGACACCGACGTTGTCAACTCGGGACAGGCACTGTGCGGGACAGATAATAACCCAATAGTTTTATTTTGCGTTTAGTTTAAAATAATCGATACAAAATTAATAGTTTTAATTTAGTTCTTTAACTTGCAACATTGATTCCATAACTTGTAACATTGTCCGCCTCATGTCACTAGATAGAATGAACAAAGAACGAAATAATTTCCAAAGAGAATTTTTAACTTTGATATAGAATTGTCCTTCACCATAGAGATTACAACGCAAATAGTATCTTTAACTTTTAATTAGTGAAATTGATTTATATAGTATATTAATAGTTATGAATAGTGAAATGTAAAATAACAAAGTGATTTATGAGACATTTTCACTTATCTTTCGTGCCTTAGATACTAAGTTTGTATAATTCTAAATTCATTGTCGTAATTAGTTCAGCAACTCGACACTAAAATCTTGTCTCTGAGATCGCGATGTTTTTAGATTATATTTCCAATAATTGTTAAAAGTACGTGTAAATAGTATCGTTAATACACTTCTATATGGTTATACAATATCTCTAGCATAATAGCTCTTAGTAATATTGCATTGTTTAGCCGTAATTTGTAATTGAAATCTGATAGGCACGGTATGTACGCACTTTAAAACATTCCTATTGGTCAGAATTGTATATAATGTAATAGCACTGTTGCCAATTTAGTGGATTTACCTCAAAATTTAGGGAGAAATAAGTGGGGTAACGGTATTTACCCGACTTCGCAAGAAGGAGGGTTATGTGCTTTAAAGACTTTTTTGGGGAAAACCAGAGTAGTCTATATCAGTAAAAGTCCATAGCAACGGCACGCGAGCGAATCAATGTTGACCGCTCGCGCATGATTGGTTTTCATTCGGGAATGTTAAAATTAGTGATAATCATTTTATGGGTTTTTTATAATAATTTAGGGAATTTATAAATATAGGGTTGACAACATTGCTAAAAATAAATTGACCAATAGCGACAGGTTATTTCGATTTAGATGGTGTATCCGGACTATGCTATAGGAATTAACGGTTTTTCGACGGGTATAAATACAGCTGTAACCGAGTACTGAGCGGATTCGATCAAGATACTTGAGTCTAGCTCGTACTGATGGATCTCTCTCAGTAATTGAATGTACCCATGTTCTTACTGAAATATATACACTAGTCAGTCACTGATATAGTTTTATTACTATTCCTCAAACTGCGTTACCCTCCGACCTACCTCAGGCAGGTACCAGGCTTCAGGGCAAGCCGGCGCACGAATGTGCAGAGTATCTCTGTACATTTAATGGTCCTTCGAGCCGGATACGTAAGGATTTATCCTGGCGTTCTGCTCTAGCGCATTGGTACCTGAGGAGGAGTACAGTGTATATAGGTCGCAAAGCTCTGTCGATGACGAACCCGGCGCCGCCTGCTAGTACGACTGTCATAACGACGGTTGGAACCAGGCCGGTGTCGGAAGTAGTTTGCGAGGGGCCGCCGGCGACTATAGTAAAGTCCCACGACACGGCCACGCCGAGGTCGGACTATAAAAAAGTTATAGCAGTATCCCGTGCCGAATATAGTGGCATGGGGTCAACTCGCTCTATAGCGAATATCGGCCTTGCTTCCGCGGCCGCGACAGTGCCGATCGGGTCGTCGTATCGACGCCCTGAGGAGCCTGAAGTGGTGCGGGACCTTGGTATAGTAGAGTCCCACGGCACGGTTACGCCGAGGTCGGACTATAAAAAAGTAATAGCAGTATCCCGTGCCGAATATAGTGGCATGGGGTCAACTCGCTCTATAGCGAATATCGGCCTTGCTTCCGCGGCCGCGACAGTGCCGATCGGGTCGTCGTATCGACGCCCTGAGGAGCCTGAAGTGGTGCGGGACCTTGGTATAGTAGAGTCCCACGGCACGGTTACGCCGAGGTCGGACTATAAAAAAGTTATAGCAGTATCCCGTGCCGAATATAGTGGCATGGGGTCAACTCGCTCTATAGCGAATATCGGCCTTGCTTCCGCGGCCGCGACAGTGCCGATCGGGTCGTCGTATCGACGCCCTGAGGAGCCTGAAGTGGTGCGGGACCTTGGTATAGTAGAGTCCCACGGCACGGTTATGCCGAGGCCGGACTATAAAAAAGAAATAGCAGTATCCCGCGCCGGTTATCATGGCAAGGGGTCAACTCGCTCTAAAGCGAAATCTTATAGAATAGCGAAGGCTAAGCAACATTTACTACGCCTTCAAATAGAGCTAGCTACGGCTAGAGTCGCCGAGCTAGAAGCCGAAGATTCAGATGAAGATGTCAAGGTCAGTATCTCTGAATATAGTAAAACGACAACAGATACTCGTGTGGATAAGTGGCTGGACAATCAAGCCCTGCCAGCTGTCATCAATGAACAAGCTACACAACCTATAGAAAGTCCACTTAATAGTATAGAAAAGTGTTCGCAAAGAGAGGCCGACTTATGCGGCAGATATGCGCAGCCTGAATATGTCACGCCGTACGCCGTTACGCCGCGCCCTACAGTACAACAGAGACGTCCGCAGACCATCCACATAGTAATAGAAAGACCACTTAATAGTATATACAGTCCACATAATAGTATAGAAAGTGCACATAATAGTATAGAAAGTGCACATGATAGTATAGAAAGTGCACATGATAGTATAGAAAGTGTACATAATAGTATAGAAAGTGCACATAATAGTATAGAAAGTGCACATAATAGTATAGAAAGTGCACATAATAGTACAGAAAGTCCACTTAATAGTATAGAAAAGTGTTCGCAAAGAGAGGCTGACTTATGCGGTAGATATGGGCAGCCTGAAAACCTCACGCCGTACGTTACACCGCGCCCTATAGTACAACAGAGACGTCCGCAGACCATCCACACAGTAATAGAAAGACCACTTAATAGTATAGAAAGTGCACATAATAGTATAGAAAGTCCACTTTATAGTATAGAAAAGTGTTCATTGTGTGATGTACCAGGACACAAAATAGAAGATTGTCGAAAGTTCCAACAGGAAACAGTAAATAGAAGGTGGGATATAGCGGAAGCTCGAAATATGTGTTATCGATGCTTACATAATAGAAATAGAACCCACAAGTGCCCGAAAATAGTGTGCAGTATAGATAGTTGCAAGAAAACGCATAACAAACTGTTACACTATGAAAAGAAAAATAGTGATAATATAGAGGAATTACAAACAATCAATAACATCAACCTTGTGTGGTCACAGACATCAGATGACAACAAGAAAATAGATACGTCTGGTAAACAAGACCAAGAAATAGATTTAAATTGCATCATAGAAAATAAAATAGAAGAAGAGTACACAGTCAATAGCAGATCACTGACTCATGTCTCAGTCAGTGAAGAAGTTCCTGAAGCACTCACCCCAAACCACTCTCTCCTTGGTGGGCCTGGGCGAGTGCCAATCCAAGGCGACTTCACCGAGATAGATATAATCTCATCGAGTTGGCGAGCTTCGCAATGGCTAGCAGATATCTTCTGGTCGAGATGGCTGCGCGAGTATCTACCCGAGCTGCAACACCGGCGGGAGACACACACACACGGACGAGGCGCTTCAATCCAGCTGGGAGACTTGGTGCATCTAGTCGACCCAAATCTACCTGGCAACGTGTGGGCCAGAAGCAGAGGCAGAGTCATAGAGGTCTACCCCGGACCAGGCAAAATAGTGCGCACCAACGACATCAGAGCTAAGGGAGGTGTGTTGCGCAGGCCGGTGAGAAAACAGATAGTTCTACCTATAGACATTGACCCCGCGCCAGACGAGGATGCGCCGGATATAGTGTGCACTCTAGACATAGACCCGGCACCAGACGAGGATGCGCCGGATATAGTGTGCACTACAGATATTGACCCCGCACCAGACGAGGGTGCGACAAGTCGCACGGCGGGAGAATGTGCGGGACAGATAATAACCCAATAGTTTTATTTTGCGTTTAGTTTAAAATAATCGATACAAAATTAATAGTTTTAATTTAGTTCTTTAACTTGCAACATTGATTCCATAACTTGTAACATTGTCCGCCTCATGTCACTAGATAGAATGAACAAAGAACGAAATAATTTCCAAAGAGAATTTTTAACTTTGATATAGAATTGTCCTTCACCATAGAGATTACAACGCAAATAGTATCTTTAACTTTTAATTAGTGAAATTGATTTATATAGTATATTAATAGTTATGAATAGTGAAATGTAAAATAACAAAGTGATTTATGAGACATTTTCACTTATCTTTCGTGCCTTAGATACTAAGTTTGTATAATTCTAAATTCATTGTCGTAATTAGTTCAGCAACTCGACACTAAAATCTTGTCTCTGAGATCGCGATGTTTTTAGATTATATTTCCAATAATTGTTAAAAGTACGTGTAAATAGTATCGTTAATACACTTTTATATGGTTATACAATATCTCTAGCATAATAGCTCTTAGTAATATTGCATTGTTTAGCCGTAATTTGTAATTGAAATCTGATAGGCACGGTATGTACGCACTTTAAAACATTCCTATTGGTCAGAATTGTATATAATGTAATAGCACTGTTGCCAATTTAGTGGATTTACCTCAAAATTTAGGGAGAAATAAGTGGGGTAACGGTATTTACCCGACTTCGCAAGAAGGAGGGTTATGTGTTTTAAAGACTTTTTTGGGGAAACCCAGAGTAGTCTATATCAGTAAAAGTCCATAGCAACGGCACGCGAGCGAATCAATGTTGACCGCTCGCGCATGATTGGTTTTCATTCGGGAATGTTAAAATTAGTGATAATCATTTTATGGGTTTTTTATAATAATTTAGGGAATTTATAAATATAGGGTTGACAACATTGCTAAAAATAAATTGACCAATAGCGACAGGTTATTTCGATTTAGATGGTGTATCCGGACTATGCTATAGGAATTAACGGTTTTTCGACGGGTATAAATACAGCTGTAACCGAGTACTGAGCGGATTCGATCAAGATACTTGAGTCTAGCTCGTACTGATGGATCTCTCTCAGTAATTGAATGTACCCATGTTCTTACTGAAATATATACACTAGTCAGTCACTGATATAGTTTTATTACTATTCCTCAAACTGCGTTACCCTCCGACCTACCTCAGGCAGGTACCAGGCTTCAGGGCAAGCCGGCGCACGAATGTGCAGAGTATCTCTGTACAGGCACACCTATACGTTATCTGGTCTCTTTAACGGCATCATTACACTATAGGTACTATTACATCACTATACTTATGGCTGGGAAAGAATTCCGCCCGAGAGACACCACAGACGTCATCACAGCAGCGTTTGTAAAATCCATGAAAGGCGGGAAGAACCACTAGGTTGTGTAACATCATCTGTTTCGGTGTTCTGGCTTCTGAATATAAAATTCTAGGCAACTGAATGACGTAATCTGATTTCGAGTTTTTTATTTGGTTGATTTCTTTCATGTGCATTGGTGTCGGCTGCCATCAAAAGTAAATAGGAACCTATCATAAGTGGTGTATGCTTTTTACGAAGGGAAGCCAAGCAACTAAAACGTGAAATCGTCGTGATGTGACCGCCTGCGTTTGCAGCCGCTCACCATTTAACGCACCGAGGCACGACAAGAGCGCGCTGTGCTGAACTACAGTCAGATTTACAGTGGCGATTATTAGCGGCAGTAAATCCATAGCGGCGGCTTTGATTCCGCACTCAGTCCACCAGTTATAATACAATAAACATATCAGCGCGCGCCGCTCGCACCGCGCGCCTTCCCCCTGCGCCCGGGCTGCAACGACACGCACTTTGTGTCGCACCACCGACGTTTCCTCCATTTAAATTAATTTATTTGTGAGTGTAGCTCTTGCGCAATGCAATAAGAACTACGGAGCTCGAAGGAGTCTGCGGAGGTGAAGCGCTGCAGTGCGGGCCGGGGGCGGGGCGGGGGCTCGTAAACATGTCACCGGGGAGATGTATCGGTGCGCGGCCCGCCCGCCGCCGCCGCTGCCAGCGCGCACCACGCAGCAGTAGTAGTCGACGACAACTCACAGCGTAAGTACCGACCTCCTGACTTATTCGGTAATACGTCTTAGTCGACATAAAACAACGAGTGCAACGATAGGTGCATTTGTTGAGCGAATTTGAACGTGATATGAATGGCGGCTCGGTTCCTCCCGCGACGTGACGCTGAGATAAACGAGTGATCAGATTCCATTTGACCGTCACTCGACACCTCGCTGCTCGCTACTTTGCACTGCAACATTAAGTAAGTGCTTAGTGAATAATGCGTGCGAGTGGGTTTCAACGATCGGCGCATATCTCAATACGCGCGCGGATAGCCGAATCTGTAGAGCAGCGGTGAAACGGTCTCCAGAGATTAAGGGCCGACGCGCCGCAACAAAAGTGGCATTCTTCGCGGGATTTATTGTGCGTTATTTGTAGGCGGGCGCTGCGGGCCGCTCGATTTAGTCCCGGATTAAAACACAAAGGTAAATGTCGCGTGGTGTATTTTTAGTCGGCGCATTTACGTCGCGCGGCTAATGTGCGCCGTGACACCGGCCGCGGTAAATCACCGCCGTTTGTCGCGCGTCACGCACGACGCGCCCGCGACGTCTCCGCGACTCGCGAAACGTTATTAAAATGTAACCCATTTATAGATTTGCACGCCCGATACGGCATATGCAAATATAAAGGTACGAGACAAAATAAGCCTAGTGTGTAGCGAAAAATCAGTAGATTAGAATAACTGAATATATAAGCACGGGTACCGGTGCTTATATATTCAGCAAATGAGGCGGCGCATTTACATGATACGGGTGCACGCACCTGGTACTTCAGTCTCAATATCAGCTATTTTCTAGTATCTGCCAATATCCAAAACTTACTAGGGTAGGGGTGCTCTAACATGTTCGGCTGACAACAGATTGGTTCGGCAAATTAACCAAACATGCTAACCCGCATCGAGTTAGCATATCTTAAATTGATTTGGTCATTACTATGTCTAGGTCAATTTGTTGAAACGTATGATGTCAATTGATATAGTAGTAGTAGATGGTATATTATCGAAAATAGATACTTTTAACGTTTAATCTGTGAAAGTCATCACTCTATGTCTGTCGTAAACAGTTGTATAAATAAACAAGCGTGAACAGTTTAAAGCACCAATTACAGGCGTGAGCCAAGATCATCGAGTTCACGACACCGTGGGGTTAACACGCGCGGCTTAGCACCTCGTGTGCTATAATCCCGCGAGGAGCAAGGCCGGGTCCGCGGGTCGCGGTAATCCACGCGGGATTACCTCGACGACGACGGCTCGACACGGCGAGTCGCCGAGCGCTCGCATGTGCTCGCTATACACACGCTCCGCTATACTGCCACTACGACCACCAAAAACATACGAAAGTTAGGATATATCTAATAGAATGTTGTGGTACAACGAATGCAGGTAACAGGAGTGAGGCTCTGGATTACGACTGAAGTACCCTCTTCTGTCTTCGGTCTTCGCTGACGCCGCAGTTTGCTCCGCGACACGCACTAACACTTAACAGTCTACTAACGCCGGAGCTGCTGTCTGCTGTACTTATAGCTGACATGACAATTGCCTTTTAGGCTGTAAACTATCTCTTAGAAACGTACGAGTTAACCAATAAAAAAAAAAACAAGATTATAGTCAAGATACGTCTTCGTATAAGACGTCTCTTGACTACATTCTTAACCTGTAGGTACTACGATAAACGGATATAGTTCCTTGTCTCTTACTAATTGCTTATAATACTTAATTCCGTGACTTGTATGTTTGTAAAGTCTCCCGCGACACGGCTTGTATCCTACTGCGGAAGTTGTCATTTTTTATAAAAAATTAATAAACATTCGTGAGCAGTACTATAGCCAAAGTACATACCACATATAGCTTTTAGGGTTCGTTTAAAATGGAACCCTTATTGTTTCGCTATGTTCATCCGTCTGTCCGTCGGTCTGTCCCCAGGTTAGCTCAGAGACCTTAGTATTACAACAATGTTATTTGGCATGGATTTAGAACGCCGACAAATTGGCGTTGTCATTTTCGCCGAGGAACTTCTTCCACAGAACAATAAAAGGTAAATGGCTTGTAAATATTTTTCTCTCTTCTTTACTCGGAATGGTATTTAACAGTAGCATTGCCGAATGTTTTCCAAGCTCTGCGAGAGAGGAGACCATAGACTGGGCTTCGAGGAATCATGCTGCATCACGACAACGCTTTGTTACATACGTCTCTCAATACAAAAGCGTTTCTTGAGGAATCTGGTGTTGAAACCTTGCCCAATCTACCGTACAGTTCTGGTTTAACTCTCTGTGATTTCTTTGTGTTCCCGATGATCAAGGAAAAAATAAAAGGGATTTTTATCGTGTGCCGAATAGATCATGGCTGCCTACGAAATCGCAATTTCGGACCTATCGGATCAAACGGGCAAAAATGTTTTAACAGTTGAACTTTGCCTATAAAATGAATGAAGTATTTCAAAAGATATAAAATAAAAATAAATTTATTCGTAAGAGTGGATCAAGCTTTAACAGAGAAGTTGGTACGTTTTTAATGTTCCATATAAATCAAAACGAATTACCAAATGTGTTGCTAAGCATTATACCTACATATACCTACTATAAAAGCCCTTTTTTTTGGTTCCCCATTCAAACAGTATGAACTTGATCTCCATTTCACTATCAGTGTCATACATTATAGAAGGCCAATAAAACGGGATTTTGCGCGAGAGGAACCGCGGGCAAAAGCTAGTTTAAGATAAAGCTTATTAGCCATTAGCCATAAGCCACAATCCGATTGGTCCGGTCAAATCCCGATACTTGGGCACCCTAACGTCCCCGGACGGAACTACCATTTAATGTGTGCTGTAAGGATTGTTTACGTAGCGACGGAGTTGTAAGGATTATCAGTAGTAATCCCACAGGACGGCTGCTGTCGGCGACTGAATGTTAACTAATTTGACTACAAGCTGATTATCTCGCGAACGTGCTTCGGTTGCTGCAGGGTGCAGTAGAGCGACGGCGAAGTGGATTTAAACATTTAACAAATACTAGCTACTAATAGGGTGACACTTGTAGTCATTTTTATTTGGAAAGGTTTTACGGCGGTACGAAGTTCACCGGGACAGCTAGCCCGGTGAACTTCGTACCGCCCTGTGATTTTTTTTTTCGTTTTATGTATGTATGTAATATTCTTTATTCTAATATCGTGAATAAAGAATTTTGCAGGTATTTTTTTTAATTTTTATCTTTCCAACCACAAAATCATAAATCATTTATTTTCTGTTCAAAGGTGGTGCTAACATTACATTCAATATTGTTCTTCTTGATCTATTATACTGGCATGCAAATTTTACATAATATGTTTTATTTATATTCGAAAACAAAATTTGACTTTGTATTTTATATACATGCATCAACATAAAAGCAAATGCAACAACAAATTATATAGTAGAAAAAATAATAACAATATAAGGTAGCAGTATAATTTTATAGAAATCATCATTATATAGAAATAAAAAATCAAGTATTGTATAATAGTAAAAAGTTAAAAACAATTAAATTCAATTTATCAAGGCCATGTCAATACAGAAATAAAAAGACAATGTCAATCATGTGTAAAATGATAAAAAATGACAATCTTGTATAAGATAAAAAAATAAAATGTGAATCATGTATAAAATATTAATAAATTTTCAACCGTATAATTAGAAATAAATTAATAATTTTAATTAAACTATTTACCTTCAAGAATTAATAAAAATAATATAAATCGCTAATGTAATAATAGGTTTTATTGACTATAAAGTCATGTAATAGTTTTTATATGATTACTACTTAAGCTTTTTAATTCATTTGGTAACCTATTATAAAGTTTGGATTAAGTAATGGTGCCGTATTTGCTTTATGTAATCGCAATTAGGATATATAGCGATTTAAAGTTTGTTACCAACTATTTTCACTAAAATCGGTAGTTACAGTCATTATGTTCCTTTACGTCTTACAACTGAGCACTAAAAAGAATTAAATAAAAAACGCGCCGGCTTAAAAAAGATTGAAACCTTGAATCATACAATCGGAGGCATTTTAGTAAGTTCACTGGGATTCATGAATGCCTCCGAGTCCACGATTTAAGGTTATCTTGTTTCAATCTTTTACAAGCAGGCGGGGTTTTTTTTTTAATATTTGTTGAAAAATTTAGTTGTAATTGTAATATACATTTAACTAATTAGGGGACCAGCTCTAAAGTGGGTAAAAACGTACTTAGAACATAGATACCAGTGTGTAGAGATCTCCCAATTAAACACAATTAACCATGTGCAAACATACAAATCAGACTACATGATAAACCAATTTGGGGTACCGCAAGGGAGTGTCCTAGGACCACTTCTTTTTCTGTTGTACATAAATGATTTGTCCAAAGTTACACACTACAAAACTATCTTATTTGCTGACGACATCTCGATTATAGTTACCACTAATAAAAGTATGACGCCAACCCTACATAAGGCGGATATCTACAATACGTTGACATTAATTATTGAATGGCTGAATAATAATAATCTACAAGTTAATTTATCTAAAACGAACATAATTAATTTTAATCATTTAAAAAGTCATGACATTTCTATAAATTTTAACGGACATACCTTACTAAATACTTATAACTTGACATTTCTAGGAATTATTATTAATAATAAATTAAATTGGACAGAACACATAGAAAAAGTAAGCAACAAAATAAATGGGTTTTCTTTTGCTCTGTACAAATTAGCAAAAGTTGCAAATAAGGAAACAGCGTGCACAGCCTATTTTGCATATTATGTCGAATCAGTGCTGCGGTACGGCTTGCTGATTTGGAGAAATGGTACAGACATACAAAAGGCTTTTGTTGCCCAAAAAAGGTGCATAAGGTCCATTTGCGACATTGCACCAAATGTATCTTGTCGTCCTCACTTCAAAACATTAAAAATACTCCCTCTTGCTTGCCTTTATACACTGACGGACTTATAAACTGCATCAAAGTAATAGACGACTTTGAAATAAATATTTTAACCAAGTATGCAAACTTTCTATACAGATTTAAATTGAAACCTCTAGATTGGTTCGTGAACTTTAAAACAGCGTAGGATCACAGAAAAAGAAGTGGTCCTAGGACACTCGTCCTAGGACCACTTCTTTTTCTGTTGTACATAAATTATTTGTCCAAAGTTACACACTACAAAACTATCTTATTTGCTGACGACATCTCGATTATAGTTACCACTAATAAAAGTATGACGCCAACCCTACATAAGGCGGATATCTACAATACGTTGACATTAATTATTGAATGGCTGAATAATAATAATCTACAAGTTAATTTATCTAAAACGAACATAATTAATTTTAATCATTTAAAAAGTCATGACATTTCTATAAATTTTAACGGACATACCTTACTAAATACTTATAACTTGACATTTCTAGGAATTATTATTAATAATAAATTAAATTGGACAGAACACATAGAAAAAGTAAGCAACAAAATAAATGGGTTTTCTTTTGCTCTGTACAAATTAGCAAAAGTTGCAAATAAGGAAACAGCGTGCACAGCCTATTTTGCATATTATGTCGAATCAGTGCTGCGGTACGGCTTGCTGATTTGGAGAAATGGTACAGACATACAAAAGGCTTTTGTTGCCCAAAAAAGGTGCATAAGGTCCATTTGCGACATTGCACCAAATGTATCTTGTCGTCCTCACTTCAAAACATTAAAAATACTCCCGCTTGCTTGCCTTTATACACTGACGGACTTATAAACTGCATCAAAGTAATAGACGACTTTGAAATAAATATTTTAACCAAGTATGCAAACTTTCTATACAGATTTAAATTGAAACCTCTAGATTGGTTCGTGAACTTTAAAACAGCGTAGGATCATATCTTTAAGTTTAAGTTTATGTACTGGAAAGGACCTTAAGACCTTTTTTGAAGAAAAAACAGAAGTTTAAGGAAAAATTGTTTAATTAAAAAATTGGTTTTAACAATAGACACAAACTTTATGCAAGGGTTTATTTGTGTTTTAATAAGGTGTATTACCCCCACGTGCCCTTATTACGGATTCCAATCGGTTCCGCATAGATTTTATAAGGGTTTTTAAAAGATCTTGCGGAATATTGTCCCATTCTTCTGAAAGTGCTGTTCTTAGTGCTGCCACTGTCGTAGGCGAAGGGTTTCTCGCATATACAGCTCTTTTTAAATTGTCCCAAACATGCTCGATGGGATTAAGATCCGGGCTGCGTGCTGGCCAATTCATTGTACGTATCCCAACCTCTTCGCAATAATGTTGAACTTGTGCAGCTGCATGCGGCCGGGCATTATCCTGCATTAAAGTAAAATTTTCGCCTATGAATCCCATGTAAGGCACCACGTGATCTTCTAATATCTCTGTTATGTAGCGATGTGCTGTCAAACCCCCTCTATTACCGTTTTGACGGACCATGTCTATGAACACAAGTTCTGTTCGCCCGTTCATCGATATGCCACCCCAGACCATACATGAACCGCCTCCAAAAGGAACACGCTCCTCAATGCAACTTTGAGCATATCGCTCCCCACGTCGACGATAGACTCTTCTGCGACCATCTGCACCATATAAACATGTCCTACACTCGTCCGTGAACAATACAGAGGCCCACTGCTCTTCTGTCCAATTGAGGTGATGACGCGCAAATCTTAAGCGAGCTTGTCTGTGAGCTGCAGACAACTTTGGACCATTTGCTGGTCTAAAAGGGGTGATAGCCGCTTCCTTTAACCTTCTTCTTATTGTTCGTGCACACACGTTTTTTCCACGCACTTCATTAAGCTCGGTTTTGATGTTAACTGACGTGAGGAAACGATTTCGCAGGGAAGTTGTAACAATAAATCGGTCATCACGACCTGTGGTTGCTCGAGTTCTGCCTGTACCACGTCTCCTCCTGTAAGAACCTGTCTCTACAAACCTTCTGTATATTCTACAAACCGTAGACTGGTTTAAATTTAAATTTCTACCAATCGTTCGTTGATCCAAGCCCTCCCGCACCAATGCTACAATTTGTGCCGCTTGTTCGGACGAAGTATCCATATTATGGTTCAAAAACTCTCGATGTGTTAAAAAACTAACCCAACAATTATGCTGGTAACAATAATTCAATTGACCAAACAAAAAAAATCAATGAGAATTAATTTAAAACTTTGCTATAAATAACACGCAAATCTGATACTACGAGTAAATTTTCTTTTCCCGGCTATATTCATTTGTTTTACCGCAGTTCTATTTTTAAATTTAATTTTTTTTTAAGATTAAGAGCCAGTCTTTCCATATTTATATAATTTAATCTAAAAAGTTTGCATACTTATTATAAAAAATCCTTTTAGAGTAAACCTGAACTTTGATGCAGTTTATGAGTCCGTCAGTGTATTTTAGAAGTAGGAAAAATGGTTAAACATCACCCTGAATTGTTTAAGCAAGCAAAAGATACCACAAACAGAGTAAATACAAGAAATCCATATCGGCTTGTATTGGGCGTGATTCCTAAGAGTAGTCGGTTTCAAAAAAATTGTTATGCAATGTGTGTTAAAATTTATAATAAAATCCCTACTAACTTAAAATTACTACCTCTAAAAAAGTTTCCGCCAGCTCTTGGTTCTTGGCTTACCGAGAAAACTTTCTATACACTTGAGGAGTTCTTTGATAATAAAGTTATTTAAGAGTAGAAAATAAATGTGGTAATGGTTATATACAAAGAAAATCATTTTATAATAATAATTAATATCTAGTTTTAAGTGATCAATATTTGCATGCTATTGATAATGGCTAAATAGGCTAGTACCTACTAATGTTAACTACTTATAAGACCACTTTATGTATCCACCCTATTTATAGCAAATAAAAAATATTTGTATTTGTATTTGTACTAGTGAGTATAACTAGTTTGTCAAGAAGTACTTATTATTTTCTGCTAAATTTTAATTTTATTATTATCAATTTTTAGACTTTTTTAAAGTTTTTATTATTACACTTCCGTAAAAAGTTTTTGCAACATTTTTCGCTGCTGCTCCGCTCCTATTGATCACAGCGTGATGTTATATAGTCTACAACCTTCCTTGATAAATGGGCTATCCAATACAAATCAATTCGAACCGGTAGTTCCTGAGATCATCGCGTACAAACAAACAAACAAACTCTTCAGCTACAATATAAGTATAGATCTCGTACATGTTTTGGAAGGTATCACAATATTCCTCGCAGCACATTTATTAAAGACGACAGTTTGATCCGAATTGTTTCGATATGTGGTTTCCAAGATAATTTACTGTCTAGTATCAAGACAAGGTATTTTTCGGGGTTTACTAATGTTTGTCATAATTTAAAATGCCATAATTTCACATGCCATACCGGTATTTGCCATAATTTCATTAGAAATAACGCTTCAGTTGCCATAATCGTGAAATGACATAAAATGACTTTCACTAATTCCATTGGTCATAATCGATCAAGTGTCATAATAATTTAAATCCATAAATGTATTTGCTATAATTTTCGTTTTCAATAATACCATTTTCCATAACTTTTATTGAGTGAAGAAGAGTTTTTGAGAGCTTTGGCCTCCAACTTAAATTTAAAATAATGTTACTTTCAGAATTTTTTTTTTATTACTTATCTATACTTGAATTATGTTGATTAATAAATGATTATACGACACAGATTTTTTATTTACAATTAAACCTGAAACTAAACCTCATATGGCGCCTACTTACTAAACTCGACGGAGCCCCGCTTCGCGGGGCTCCTACTTTTGGGTGGTTTAAAAAAAAACCTAACACGAAGACTAAGGCGGGAGCTCCGCTTCGCTTCGCTCCCGCCTTAGTCTTCTAACCTAACCTATCCGAGTCGGATTGCTCTGAGTCGGGGTGTTAAAGATAATTAATTTCGACCTAACAATATTATGTATTATTTTCATAATTATATCAAATTTTGATTATGTCAAGAGTCGATTATGAGACGTGTTACTTATGGAAACTAATTATTATGATATATGTTGCTATGGAAAGTCATTTTATGGCAAATAAAAGTTATTACTGTTGAGTTGTTAAGGCAAACGTTATTAGTATAAATGATAATAGTGCAAGTAAATATTATGATCGGGGACGATTATGGCAAACAATATTAGTGCAAATTAATTTATGGCAAACGAGAGAATACCATTTTTCGGAGTCCACTCTTTTTATTTTTTCATTGATTTTAGGAATTAGGTATTAAAAGACCCATTTTCAATATCATTTGAGAAGTGCTGTTTTTCGGCAATAACTCAAAGATATATGTATATCAGATTATGTCCAAAATAATTTTAGTTTCAGGTATTTATCATGTCATGTCATCCGGTTTACTAATGTTTGTCATAATTTAAAATGCCATAATTTCACATGCCATACCGGTATTTGCCATAATTTCATTAGAAATAACGCTTCAGTTGCCATAATCGTGAAATGACATAAAATGACTTTCACTAATTCCATTGGTCATAATCGATCAAGTGTCATAATAATTTAAATCCATAAATGTATTTGCTATAATTTTCGTTTTCAATAATACCATTTTCCATAACTTTTATTTACCATCCAACTTAAATTTAAAATAATGTTACTTTCAGAATTTTTTTTTTATTACTTATCTATACTTGAATTATGTTGATTAATAAATGATTATACGACACAGATTTTTTATTTACAATTAAACCTGAAACTAAACCTCATATGGCGCCTACTTACTAAACTCGACGGAGCCCCGCTTCGCGGGGCTCCTACTTTTGGGTGGTTTAAAAAAAAACCTAACACGAAGACTAAGGCGGGAGCTCCGCTTCGCTTCGCTCCCGCCTTAGTCTTCTAACCTAACCTATCCGAGTCGGATTGCTCTGAGTCGGGGTGTTAAAGATAATTAATTTCGACCTAACAATATTATGTATTATTTTCATAATTATATCAAATTTTGATTATGTCAAGAGTCGATTATGAGACGTGTTACTTATGGAAACTAATTATTATGATATATGTTGCTATGGAAAGTCATTTTATGGCAAATAAAAGTTATTACTGTTGAGTTGTTAAGGCAAACGTTATTAGTATAAATGATAATAGTGCAAGTAAATATTATGATCGGGGACGATTATGGCAAACAATATTAGTGCAAATTAATTTATGGCAAACGAGAGAATACCCATGTCATCCATCATGTGTGATTTTTTTAGTGAGTGGGTATCTTGGAGTTACACGTTGCCGACGTGAGGAATCCGGCGCTTTCTCGGTCATCACGCCTTACACCCCCCACTTTTTTAATTTAGCTACCGATTTTGACTACGGTGTTGGGTTTGTAGTGGCGCGGTGGGAGTGTATCCGACTGCTACGCAAGTGGTCGTGGGTTCGATCCCTCTGTCTCTGGATGTTATTTGTCTATAATATGTATGTATTTAGTAATATATAAGTATGTTTATCAGTTGTCTGGTTGCCATAGTACAAGCCCTGCTTAGTTTGGGATCAGATAGCATTGTGTGAGTTGTCCCAAGATATTATTATTATTATTATTATTATTATTATAATATGTATGTTTTTAGAAATATTTAAGTATGTTTATCGGTTCTCTGGTTTCGATAGTACAAGCTCTGCTTAGTTTGGGGTCAGATAGCTTTGTGTGAGTTGTCCCAAGATATTATTATAACTCAAGACTACGGTTCACGCAGAATGCTATACGTGATGATGAGAAATAAGAGTATTAGATTAGGGCGTATAGAGTTAGGAGTTAGGCTTTTCATAAGTACTGATAACTTTTTTAAAGTGGTAGTAAATGAACCAATTCGTCTTGGCGTCTGTAATTTACATGAAAATGTTTATACCCGACGTTTCGATCGAATTGCACCGTCGACCTGTGACCACGATCGGTACAAGTCGATCGAAACGTCGGCTAAATAAAAGGTGCGTACCTTTAAAAATCGCGAAAGTTTAAAAACATTATATTTATTTTCTGTTCTTTTTCTTAGGTTGCTATTTCTTGCACATTAGCATTTCATTTTTCCGGAGCCCACTATCTATCTTTGCCTTTTAACTTACACGCCTACCCGAGGCCGACCACACAAGCTAGGCTTTGCATGATGGTTATAACCTTACAAGCATAACCGAGTTATAATGTGCACATGCTAGGGTTCGCCTGCAGGCAAAGCTTTTAAGCTTATATATCAACGATTTGCCTACCATTACAGAGAACCTTATGACCCTATATGCTGACGATATCACTATACTTTTCCTTAAAAATAACCTCTCAGATTGGATCACCTCGACTTTAAAAGAAACCATAAATTAGCTTTTGAGTAATAATTTAAATGTGGTTTCAATGTTAATTTAATAAACTTTGAAAAGACAAATAATATGCAATTAAAACAATGACAAATAGTGCGGCAACTATACATTAACTATGTAGGGAAAGTTATGAAAACCATAGAGCATACAACATTTCTGGGTATTCACATAAGACAGTAAATTATTATGGAAACCACATTTAGAACATTTATGTAAAAAAAATATCAATTCTCTTAAGCATTACATAACAGAGTCACTGACTGCATACCATGTGTATGTAGCTTCTGCTCTCAGGCACAGAATAATTTTCTGGGTTAACAGTACCGATGTAGAAACAGTATTCAGAACCCAGAAAAAATGCTTACGAGCTACATGCGGATTGAAACAATAGATCCTGATTAAACCCCCACTTCGAACAGTTAAAAATACTAACACTACCATCAATGTACACTTATGAAACTATTATGTTCGTTAAATCTAATCTGCACTTATTTACCGCTCGGACCAGAGCACGGAATCGAAACAAACTATTTCTTAATAAATCGAAGACACAAAATGCCTCCCGCTCTTAGAGACGAACAAGACTAAATATGTTAAAAAGAAAACTTTTAGACATAGGTAGGTACTATATGATTTTTTTTTTTTTTAAATCGCACTACTCGGAAATTATGTTATTCTAATAACATTACATCTGGCAAGTCGTCGGTCAAATCACGAAATGGCGTATCCAACAAAATTTTGGATTTTGAGATATTAGCACCATCGAAATCTATATGTCAAGTTTTAGTGTGTCTCGAAAAGACGTATCCAAAACTCCAGTGGAAGCGGACTTATAGACCGTTGCGAAGAGCCCTATCTACTACTCCTTATAATTTAAAAAATCACGAAGAGCCATAGCGGTAGTTACGCCTTATCATGCGTTTTATTTTTTCTTCACGAAGAGGCGTATGCAATTTGATGCGAGTGAAAACAAAGACAAATCGAAACTTGTTTTTGTCATTCATCACTGTGCAAATAGTAAACTGCAAAGTTTTTTTACGAGAGTTAAAAATAACTAATTTCTTTTGATAAATGTGAATAAATACCCGATTAAAGTGATAATTACGTGCGTGCTTTATACAAGTTACAAGGTAAAGTAAAGTATTTTTTTATTTTTTGAGGAATTTACCTAAAACTGCAAATTTACGTTAGCATATTGTCAATACACGAGAATTATTTCCAGTTCGAAAAGATCAGAAGATTACAGTTGGTTCTGATGGTATGGTACATTAAGTGTTATAGGAGAATTAGAATCCTCTTCGTCTGAAGATGAACCACCACTTTCGTTTCATGCCTCTAAAACACGTATGAAGAATGCAAAAAATTGCTGCGAGTACGGTAATTGTCATTATCCTATTTTGACCACTTGTATCAAATGTGCTTGTTTCTTGTGCACTGAACATTATGACGATGAAGCTCCCTGTTTTAATCATTTCGGTATTAAAACTATTTAGGTACCTACTAGAAAATGAGCACTACCGCTATGAAACAATTTTGAATGGCATGAAATATAATATTTTTGACACACGTACAAATGATGTTTTTATTTGTACTGACGAGGTGTTTAGTGCTTGCCCGCGTTGTTCATGTCTTCTTTGCTATGACCATTTTGACAACGATTGCTCTACCTGTAAAAACATCAAACCTATGAAGCTTCCTTAACAAACCCTGCTTTATTTGAAAATAATCATAATAATATAGACCAGACTTGTGAATTTGCCGACTGCACTAATCCTATTTAGACTACCTGCTTTGAATGTGCCTGTTTATCGTGCGATGCTCATTTTGATTCGCTGCTTGATGTGCCATCATGTGCTGATCATGCTATTAGATATACAATCTATTGAATCATTCGTTATCTGCTTTTGATATCCATAATGCAGAGAATATTTACTACGATTCTGATGCAACCGTAACGTTATCTGATGCACTTGCAAAAGCAATTAGAGGATAATTTAGCCCCCGAAGACTTTGTAGTAGATGGCGCCCCTAGAAAAGGAGAAAGATCAGTAAAAGTAAAAAAGGAACACAGTGGTGACCCATTTAAGTGGACAGACGTTATGGAATTCCGAGTATTGTGATTTTTTTAAATTGAGCCACTTGGAAACGCAATGCAGATCCATATCACTTATGCGAGCAAATATGCAATGGCTGAGGACAAAGTCGAAAAATTAAACCAATATTTTAATAAAATATCCAATGAAAAATATGAAGACCTAATGAAAATGTGTAGCGGAGATACACCGATAATAAGGAATCGAAAACATGTTTCTTACTACCAAAACCTTCCCCAGGACTAAATAGGTAAAAAACAATATAAGTGGTGAATATTGTAAAAAAATCTTTGTTTGATTTCTGTATTAATATTAGTTACTAGTTCTTCTTTGTTATTTTCAGGTTTAAGTATCTATAAAAAAAGCCTAATCTTAATAAATACTGATTTTTATTTCATTTGAAGCAATAATACTCGGGCGTATATGAAATTACTAATATTGGTGGTACATCGCGAAGGGGCGTAAGTGAAACTTTTTTCAAAAAAAAGATTATATCTCTATAATGAACTATAGTACACAAAAACTATAATTAAATATATAAACAGTGTTAGGTACTTCTTTAAATAAGTATCGTACCAAACACATAAACGTATTAGACATAAAGTTATGACAATACATAAGGGTACAATTTCATAAAAATGGCTCTCTCTTTTCGTGTTTTGACCGACGAAGTATATGTCATTTTCATAGACTAAGATGGATAGATATTTTTTCATGACCAAGAAGTTTGTCAAAATAGAGGTTACTATTTTTTTTTTTATTTAACTATTCTAACAAAATATAAAACTTACATGAAGATATTACAACCTAAAATAATACAGTAAACCCATAATTCTAATAATCACGATGATTTAAAAATAGATATTACTTATAAATATGTATGATGCATATTTATTCAGCAAAAATAAAACGTGTAAATGACATTATTGAATTGTTTCGGAACTGCAGAGTATTAAAATATTGAAATAGTTTTTATAGGCATTTATTGAATTAAAATGTCTTTTACATACTTGAATAGTATCGGTGCCTTTGAAAATAATTTTATTTTCAGTACAAATCCAGAATTATTTAACGCAGTTGTTGTATAATCGCCACTTTTCTGTTGGTGGGTATCAACAGTGGCTCAAGGGTGTTTCCATGGAACATTGATACCTATCTTTCCAAACAACCTTCCATTATTAAGGAATAGGCGGGAAAATCTGCAGATTTCTTAATTATTATCTCAATTGTGTGTTTAAGCTTTCACACCAAATTTCAGCCTTGTATGACTTCTGGAAGTAACCTAACCGTTTTGCTTATTATCAGACAGTGAGTCAGGGACGAAATCTGGATATTTTAGATATAAATAATATTTAAAGTATAATAGCTATACCTTTGAAACTTAGCATGTTTAATAAGTACTGTATTGACATCATATTCTCAGAATTTGGACTTTCTAGCACTATTCAGGCAAAATCTATAGGTTTATAAAAATACAACGAAATGCTTCGAGAAAAGAAAGGTAGTGCCCTGCGCTTTCGTTGTCTCATCTTGACGGGGGCACTGCCGTGCCCCCTGATTGTGTGACAATGTCAAGTACCTACCTATTAGGTAAAATTTGTGGAGATAAAGCCGTGCGACGGAAGAATGGACAGACAGCGAAGGCTCAGTAATATGGCTCCTTAGAAACCCTTTTGGGTTCTGAGCTTTTAAAGTCGAAACATATTTAGAGGGGGCAAGTTTCTTAGTTCTAGCTATTGCCTTGTGAACTTAATACTTCTTATTTATTACTTATATCGTGACGTACCATTAGAGTAATCTAGAATAAAGTGAAATGTTTTAGTTTCGATTGGAGTTTTAGGCATTCTATATTTTTTAAGATAACTAGCAATGTGGAAATGTTGGTCACACATTAGTAGCAATCCTGTTAACCCCTCCAGTTAAGCTCTATCGCTTGTGTTAGGAATGGGTTTACATCGGTTGTGTAATGGGTAGGATTCGAACCCGCGATGTCACGTTTGCGAGTCCGGTGCTTTTGCCATAACAAAAACTGTAAAAATGTAATGAAGTATTTGTTCATTTATTAATAAAAAATATCCATTTAAAAAATAAACAAATAGTTCTTTATTTTTTTAATGATTATTTTTTATTAATTAATGAACAAGTAAGTACTCATTCACATTACATATATGTCGTGGTCGAATCGCAGAATTAAACATTTCGTGATGTGGTTAACCATATCATGAAGTGGTGGTATTTCATGATATAGCACAATAAGCAGTGACCACATCGTGATGTGGTCTGACCAGGAGGCCAATTCACGTATTTAAAGCAGTGCAGTGACAGTGCAGTTGCAGTTAAGTTTCGATAAACGGCCATTTTTGTATTCTTGTAACTTTGGGATCGCTCTCACAACAGACGCACCGTACTAGAATAACTCAAAGATATATGTATATCAGATTATGTCCAAAATAATTTTAGTTTCAGGTATTTATCATGTCATGTCATCCATCATGTGTGATTTTTTTAGTGAGTGGGTATCTTGGAGTTACACGTTGCCGACGTGAGGAATCCGGCGCTTTCTCGGTCATCACGCCTTACACCCCCCACTTTTTTAATTTAGCTACCGATTTTGACTACGGTGTTGGGTTTGTAGTGGCGCGGTGGGAGTGTATCCGACTGCTACGCAAGTGGTCGTGGGTTCGATCCCTCTGTCTCTGGATGTTATTTGTCTATAATATGTATGTATTTAGTAATATATAAGTATGTTTATCAGTTGTCTGGTTGCCATAGTACAAGCCCTGCTTAGTTTGGGATCAGATAGCATTGTGTGAGTTGTCCCAAGATATTATTATTATTATTATTATTATTATTATAATATGTATGTTTTTAGAAATATTTAAGTATGTTTATCGGTTCTCTGGTTTCGATAGTACAAGCTCTGCTTAGTTTGGGGTCAGATAGCTTTGTGTGAGTTGTCCCAAGATATTATTATAACTCAAGACTACGGTTCACGCAGAATGCTATACGTGATGATGAGAAATAAGAGTATTAGATTAGGGCGTATAGAGTTAGGAGTTAGGCTTTTCATAAGTACTGATAACTTTTTTAAAGTGGTAGTAAATGAACCAATTCGTCTTGGCGTCTGTAATTTACATGAAAATGTTTATACCCGACGTTTCGATCGAATTGCACCGTCGACCTGTGACCACGATCGGTACAAGTCGATCGAAACGTCGGCTAAATAAAAGGTGCGTACCTTTAAAAATCGCGAAAGTTTAAAAACATTATATTTATTTTCTGTTCTTTTTCTTAGGTTGCTATTTCTTGCACATTAGCATTTCATTTTTCCGGAGCCCACTATCTATCTTTGCCTTTTAACTTACACGCCTACCCGAGGCCGACCACACAAGCTAGGCTTTGCATGATGGTTATAACCTTACAAGCATAACCGAGTTATAATGTGCACATGCTAGGGTTCGCCTGCAGGCAAAGCTTTTAAGCTTATATATCAACGATTTGCCTACCATTACAGAGAACCTTATGACCCTATATGCTGACGATATCACTATACTTTTCCTTAAAAATAACCTCTCAGATTGGATCACCTCGACTTTAAAAGAAACCATAAATTAGCTTTTGAGTAATAATTTAAATGTGGTTTCAATGTTAATTTAATAAACTTTGAAAAGACAAATAATATGCAATTAAAACAATGACAAATAGTGCGGCAACTATACATTAACTATGTAGGGAAAGTTATGAAAACCATAGAGCATACAACATTTCTGGGTATTCACATAAGACAGTAAATTATTATGGAAACCACATTTAGAACATTTATGTAAAAAAAATATCAATTCTCTTAAGCATTACATAACAGAGTCACTGACTGCATACCATGTGTATGTAGCTTCTGCTCTCAGGCACAGAATAATTTTCTGGGTTAACAGTACCGATGTAGAAACAGTATTCAGAACCCAGAAAAAATGCTTACGAGCTACATGCGGATTGAAACAATAGATCCTGATTAAACCCCCACTTCGAACAGTTAAAAATACTAACACTACCATCAATGTACACTTATGAAACTATTATGTTCGTTAAATCTAATCTGCACTTATTTACCGCTCGGACCAGAGCACGGAATCGAAACAAACTATTTCTTAATAAATCGAATACACAAAATGCCTCCCGCTCTTAGAGACGAACAAGACTAAATATGTTAAAAAGAAAACTTTTAGACATAGGTAGGTACTATATGATTTTTTTTTTTTTTTTAAATCGCACTACTCGGAAATTATGTTATTCTAATAACATTACATCTGGCAAGTCGTCGGTCAAATCACGAAATGGCGTATCCAACAAAATTTTGGATTTTGAGATATTAGCACCATCGAAATCTATATGTCAAGTTTTAGTGTGTCTCGAAAAGACGTATCCAAAACTCCAGTGGAAGCGGACTTATAGACCGTTGCGAAGAGCCCTATCTACTACTCCTTATAATTTAAAAAATCACGAAGAGCCATAGCGGTAGTTACGCCTTATCATGCGTTTTATTTTTTCTTCACGAAGAGGCGTATGCAATTTGATGCGAGTGAAAACAAAGACAAATCGAAACTTGTTTTTGTCATTCATCACTGTGCAAATAGTAAACTGCAAAGTTTTTTTACGAGAGTTAAAAATAACTAATTTCTTTTGATAAATGTGAATAAATACCCGATTAAAGTGATAATTACGTGCGTGCTTTATACAAGTTACAAGGTAAAGTAAAGTATTTTTTTATTTTTTGAGGAATTTACCTAAAACTGCAAATTTACGTTAGCATATTGTCAATACACGAGAATTATTTCCAGTTCGAAAAGATCAGAAGATTACAGTTGGTTCTGATGGTATGGTACATTAAGTGTTATAGGAGAATTAGAATCCTCTTCGTCTGAAGATGAACCACCACTTTCGTTTCATGCCTCTAAAACACGTATGAAGAATGCAAAAAATTGCTGCGAGTACGGTAATTGTCATTATCCTATTTTGACCACTTGTATCAAATGTGCTTGTTTCTTGTGCACTGAACATTATGACGATGAAGCTCCCTGTTTTAATCATTTCGGTATTAAAACTATTTAGGTACCTACTAGAAAATGAGCACTACCGCTATGAAACAATTTTGAATGGCATGAAATATAATATTTTTGACACACGTACAAATGATGTTTTTATTTGTACTGACGAGGTGTTTAGTGCTTGCCCGCGTTGTTCATGTCTTCTTTGCTATGACCATTTTGACAACGATTGCTCTACCTGTAAAAACATCAAACCTATGAAGCTTCCTTAACAAACCCTGCTTTATTTGAAAATAATCATAATAATATAGACCAGACTTGTGAATTTGCCGACTGCACTAATCCTATTTAGACTACCTGCTTTGAATGTGCCTGTTTATCGTGCGATGCTCATTTTGAGTCGCTGCTTGATGTGCCATCATGTGCTGATCATGCTATTAGATATACAATCTATTGAATCATTCGTTATCTGCTTTTGATATCCATAATGCAGAGAATATTTACTACGATTCTGATGCAACCGTAACGTTATCTGATGCACTTGCAAAAGCAATTAGAGGATAATTTAGCCCCCGAAGACTTTGTAGTAGATGGCGCCCCTAGAAAAGGAGAAAGATCAGTAAAAGTAAAAAAGGAACACAGTGGTGACCCATTTAAGTGGACAGACGTTATGGAATTCCGAGTATTGTGATTTTTTTAAATTGAGCCACTTGGAAACGCAATGCAGATCCATATCACTTATGCGAGCAAATATGCAATGGCTGAGGACAAAGTCGAAAAATTAAACCAATATTTTAATAAAATATCCAATGAAAAATATGAAGACCTAATGAAAATGTGTAGCGGAGATACACCGATAATAAGGAATCGAAAACATGTTTCTTACTACCAAAACCTTCCCCAGGACTAAATAGGTAAAAAACAATATAAGTGGTGAATATTGTAAAAAAATCTTTGTTTGATTTCTGTATTAATATTAGTTACTAGTTCTTCTTTGTTATTTTCAGGTTTAAGTATCTATAAAAAAAGCCTAATCTTAATAAATACTGATTTTTATTTCATTTGAAGCAATAATACTCGGGCGTATATGAAATTACTAATATTGGTGGTACATCGCGAAGGGGCGTAAGTGAAACTTTTTTCAAAAAAAAGATTATATCTCTATAATGAACTATAGTACACAAAAACTATAATTAAATATATAAACAGTGTTAGGTACTTCTTTAAATAAGTATCGTACCAAACACATAAACGTATTAGACATAAAGTTATGACAATACATAAGGGTACAATTTCATAAAAATGGCTCTCTCTTTTCGTGTTTTGACCGACGAAGTATATGTCATTTTCATAGACTAAGATGGATAGATATTTTTTCATGACCAAGAAGTTTGTCAAAATAGAGGTTACTATTTTTTTTTTTATTTAACTATTCTAACAAAATATAAAACTTACATGAAGATATTACAACCTAAAATAATACAGTAAACCCATAATTCTAATAATCACGATGATTTAAAAATAGATATTACTTATAAATATGTATGATGCATATTTATTCAGCAAAAATAAAACGTGTAAATGACATTATTGAATTGTTTCGGAACTGCAGAGTATTAAAATATTGAAATAGTTTTTATAGGCATTTATTGAATTAAAATGTCTTTTACATACTTGAATAGTATTGGTGCCTTTGAAAATAATTTTATTTTCAGTACAAATCCAGAATTATTTAACGCAGTTGTTGTATAATCGCCACTTTTCTGTTGGTGGGTATCAACAGTGGCTCAAGGGTGTTTCCATGGAACATTGATACCTATCTTTCCAAACAACCTTCCATTATTAAGGAATAGGCGGGAAAATCTGCAGATTTCTTAATTATTATCTCAATTGTGTGTTTAAGCTTTCACACCAAATTTCAGCCTTGTATGACTTCTGGAAGTAACCTAACCGTTTTGCTTATTATCAGACAGTGAGTCAGGGACGAAATCTGGATATTTTAGATATAAATAATATTTAAAGTATAATAGCTATACCTTTGAAACTTAGCATGTTTAATAAGTACTGTATTGACATCATATTCTCAGAATTTGGACTTTCTAGCACTATTCAGGCAAAATCTATAGGTTTATAAAAATACAACGAAATGCTTCGAGAAAAGAAAGGTAGTGCCCTGCGCTTTCGTTGTCTCATCTTGACGGGGGCACTGCCGTGCCCCCTGATTGTGTGACAATGTCAAGTACCTACCTATTAGGTAAAATTTGTGGAGATAAAGCCGTGCGACGGAAGAATGGACAGACAGCGAAGGCTCAGTAATATGGCTCCTTAGAAACCCTTTTGGGTTCTGAGCTTTTAAAGTCGAAACATATTTAGAGGGGGCAAGTTTCTTAGTTCTAGCTATTGCCTTGTGAACTTAATACTTCTTATTTATTACTTATATCGTGACGTACCATTAGAGTAATCTAGAATAAAGTGAAATGTTTTAGTTTCGATTGGAGTTTTAGGCATTCTATATTTTTTAAGATAACTAGCAATGTGGAAATGTTGGTCACACATTAGTAGCAATCCTGTTAACCCCTCCAGTTAAGCTCTATCGCTTGTGTTAGGAATGGGTTTACATCGGTTGTGTAATGGGTAGGATTCGAACCCGCGATGTCACGTTTGCGAGTCCGGTGCTTTTGCCATAACAAAAACTGTAAAAATGTAATGAAGTATTTGTTCATTTATTAATAAAAAATATCCATTTAAAAAATAAACAAATAGTTCTTTATTTTTTTAATGATTATTTTTTATTAATTAATGAACAAGTAAGTACTCATTCACATTACATATATGTCGTGGTCGAATCGCAGAATTAAACATTTCGTGATGTGGTTAACCATATCATGAAGTGGTGGTATTTCATGATATAGCACAATAAACAGTGACCACATCGTGATGTGGTCTGACCAGGAGGCCAATTCACGTATTTAAAGCAGTGCAGTGACAGTGCAGTTGCAGTTAAGTTTCGATAAACGGCCATTTTTGTATTCTTGTAACTTTGGGATCGCTCTCACAACAGACGCACCGTACTAGAATGTTGCTATTGCGCTCATGAGACGTATATTTGAGATCGATCCCAAAGTTACAATAATACGACAATGGCCGTTTTAATCGAAACTTAACTGCAACTACACTGCTTTATATACGAGAATTAGCCCCCAGATCGATGAATACTCAACGTTTGATGCTTAGAACATCCAAACATAACAATTTTGTATAATTCACTCGAAAAAAGAGAACAATATTCTAACATTGGTATTTGAATTTGAATTAATATTTGAAACATTAGAAACTAACGAATAACGTTAGTTTCTAATGTTTCAAATATTAATTGATCAAGGTTAATTATATGAACAAAAGTAGGATGACCCCGCCAACAAAGTCCATGGACTATTATGTCATATCTGCGAGGTTAAGCAATGTTACCGCTGCCGGTTCATAGACAGTGGTGGCCGTTGTGATGGTGGGGATGATGGTGACGACGATGGTGATGACGATATTGATGATTATGACTACCACAACTACCACCGCCATCATGACTATCAACACGATCATGACTACCTACCACCACTATCACCACCATCACCATTACCACCATCACTATCACCACCAACACCATTACCACCATCACTATCACCACCAACACCATTACCACCATCACTATCACCACCACTACCATTACCACCACCACTATCACCACCATCACCATTACCACCATCACTATCACCACCAACGCCATTACCACCATCACTATCACCACCATCACCATTACCACCATCACTATCACCACCAACACCATTACCACCATCACTATCACCACCATCACCATTACCACCATCACTATCACCACCACTACCATTACCACCACCACTATCACCACCATCACCATTACCACCATCACTATCACCACCAACACCATTACCACCATCACTATCACCACCACTACCATTACCACCACCACTATCACCACCAACACCATTACCACCATCACTATCACCACCATCACCATTACCACCATCACTATCACCACCACTACCATTACCACCACCACTATCACCACCATCACCATTACCACCATCACTATCACCACCAACACCATTACCACCATCACTATCACCACCAACACCATTACCACCATCACTATCACCACCAACACCATTACCACCATCACTATCACCACCACTACCATTACCACCATCACTATCACCACCATCACCATTACCACCATCACTATCACCACCAACACCATTACCACCATCACTATCACCACCAACACCATTACCACCATCACTATCACCACCAACACCATTACCACCATCACTATCACCACCACTACCATTACCACCACCACTATCACCTCCATCACCATTACCACCATCACTATCACCACCAACGCCATTACCACCACCACTATCACCACCATCACCATTACCACCATCACTATCACCACCAACACCATTACCACCATCACTATCACCACCAACACCATTACCACCATCACTATCACCACCACTACCATTACCACCACCACTATCACCACCATCACCATTACCACCATCACTATCACCACCAACACCATTACCACCATCACTATCACCACCACTACCATTACCACCACCACTATCACCACCAACACCATTACCACCATCACTATCACCACCATCACCATTACCACCATCACTATCACCACCACTACCATTACCACCACCACTATCACCACCATCACCATTACCACCATCACTATCACCACCAACACCATTACCACCATCACTATCACCACCAACACCATTACCACCATCACTATCACCACCAACACCATTACCACCATCACTATCACCACCACTACCATTACCACCACCACTATCACCACCATCATCATTACCACCATCACTATCACCACCATCACCATTACCACCATCACTATCACCACCAACACCATTACCACCATCACTATCACCACCATCACCATTACCGCCATCACTATCACCACCATCACCATTACCACCATCACTATCACCACCAACACCATTACCACCATCACTATCACCACCACTACCATTACCACCATCACTATCACCACCAACACCATTACCACCATCACTATCACCACCATCACCATTACCACCATCACTATCACCACCATCACTATCACCACCACCACCATTACCACCATCACTATCACCACCAACACCATTACCACCATCACTATCACCACCATCACCATTACCGCCATCACTATCACCACCATCACCATTACCACCATCACTATCACCACCAACACCATTACCACCATCACTATCACCACCACTACCATTACCACCATCACTATCACCACCAACACCATTACCACCATCACTATCACCACCATCACCATTACCACCATCACTATCACCACCATCACTATCACCACCACCACCATTACCACAATCACAATCACCACCAGCACATCACATTGCCTACGCCACTTAGTTCATCCAGTGAAAGTGGTATAATAACAAGCATATCGAGCTCCCGAGTCAGAACTTGAGCTTTGAGAGAGTCGCTAAAATTGATTGTTGTACTCACAAGATCATTTCCTTAAATATTGAGATTTTTTATTACTCCTTTTATATTATGGACACCCCCTACATTAAGGATATGGCCAAACGTCGATGAACATATTATTAAATATTGACGTTTAAACGATATAATAATATATCTTCTTCTAAATAATAATATCTTAAGACAACTCACACAACGCTATCTGATCCCAAACTAAGCAGAGCTTGTACTATGGAAACCAGACAGCTGATAAACATATATATTTCTAAATACAAACATATTATAGAAATAACACCCAGACACAGAATAAACCATCGTGCTCATCACACAAAGTTTTATCCTGGGTAGGGATCGAACCCACGACCTCCGGCTCCGCAGTCAGGGTCACTAACCACTAGACCAACAGGCCAGTCGGTGATATAGTCAGTTTTAATTAAGCATATAATGAACTAGCACCATTTTGATGATATGGTTGGCCACATCACGAAATCTACATATATAATCACTTGTCCTGAGTCACTAACTCACTGACTGATTCATCAACAAACCTGAAATTTTGGTAATTGATGCCTTTTATATTTTAGGCATCCCCTAAGAAAGGATTCGTTTTCTAAGAGGGTAAAATGGGGGTTGCAAGTTTGTATGAATCTCCGTCTGTTTTAAAAATTTAACATTCATAATTTTTTATTCACTTATGATGCAAAACAACACTTGTGATACGTCGGGATTCTACATGTACATACATGTAATGCCAAGTTCGCAAACAATAGGTAAAACCGGAGAAAAGAATCTGGTAATAAAAACTTGCGCCACTCGTTTCAAATTGCCAATTTTGCAATGTTTGAATGTTTATAAACTTGATATGGGGGTAACTGGTGCTGCTACTAGTATACTTTACACTAACTTATATTATTAAAAAGTTGGAACATGAGATAAAAGAAATAAAATAATGGCCAATGGAAATTTATCCGTCACGCAGAATGTTTACTTACTTTTGTAAGTGTTTTTTGTAAGTAAAGGTTCTGCGTGACGAATAAAGGCCATTCTTTAATTTATTTTTATCAAATTATCCGCTTTATCAATGTGACTATTACAACAATTCACCCGAGCAACTAGATCCGTTTTTCTTTTTCATTTAAATATTCATCAACTGTATAATAACCTCTACGTATGAGATGATTTTTGACTACATTTTTGAACTTATTCACTGATGGACTAATAATACTAGGTGGTATCTTGTTAAATGCTCTCACAGAAAGACCCATAAATGAGTTGTTGGTTTTATGTAGCTTATGATATTGACCTACTAATTTGTTGTATTTATTTCTTTATTTATCTTGTTCACCGAGTGAACGTCACTATTCTTGTGATATAAATGTATATTTTGTTAAATTGATGCGACTGTCGTAATGTCTATGTCTCTTTAAACTTTTCTATAAGGGAAACTCGAGCACCTAGTTTGTAAATCACACGCACTGAACGTTTTTGAAGAACAAAAATCAAACCCTGTGACTTACTATCTAAAGTAATTTCCAGAGAAAATCGTTGAATCAATAAAATGAATAACTTCATTGTTTAAAACTAGTAGTAGATTCGTACTGATATTTCTTACATTTGGCAAAGAAAACTTAATACATTTATTTTCAAAATTTGATGAAAACCAGTCAAGAGCTAATGCGGACCGGGAAACGGGACCTATTTACTTCGTCAGAGTAAGCAATTTTACGATTGGTTTTGAATATAAGAGAATTGTCATCAGCAAATAGAATAATATCGCACAAGTTACTAGTAAAAAATGGCAGATCGTTTATATGCATCAAAAATAGAAAAGGACCCAGAATTGATCCTTGTGGCACGCTCATACTGTTGAACCGGAAGACCTACATACTGTATTCGCTCACTTAGATAAAAAGCAAAAAGGTTAAGCGATGTACCTGTTATACCATAATGCCTAAGTTTCAGCAGAAGTGTACTATGCTCCACAAAATCAAATGCATAGGAGAGATCGCAGAAAACACAAATGGCCTCCTGCGAGTTTTCCCAGGCGCTATACATATATGTGTTTTAGCAGTTTAGAGCCTGCGTCTACTGTCGAACGACCCTTTGTGAATCCATATTGTTCACTATACAGTAGATTATTAGAATTAAAATGTGTTTTTAACTGCATTAGCATGACCTTATCAAATATTTTACTATTAGCTGGTAAAATAGAAATAGGTCTAAAACTACAAGGTTCGCTTTTTTCTAACATTACTAGGTCGGCTTTAAACTAAGGGATTACTTTACTCTGTTTCATCAAATCAGGAACATGCCTGTATCAAGACATCGATTAAATATTGTAGCTGAATAATCGATGTCAAAAATTAATGAATTGCATTATAATTAAAAAAAACACACTTTAATTATAATGCAATTAATGAATTTAACAGAAATACCCCATCTGATCACACATTAAATCTGACATCTCATTAAATATTTTTATTAAGTCATTGGGGTTTATAAAATTAAAACTAAATGGTACACTCTTTCTCACTGCTTCACATAAGTGATTGGGCCGGACATGAATTTAAGAAGCTGGTTTGCGTTACTTCTAAATTGTTAGTTACAATTTTATTACTAACACTTATTTCAAAATTATAATCACGCGGCTTGGATCGCCAAGATTCAGCATTGATCATGTTCCAAGTGGCTTTAATTTTATCTTCTGCTTGTTTAATATTTCTACTTAAATGTAAAGACTTGGCAGCAGCACAAGTCTTTCTAAATATTTTGGAATAATTTTTAACATTTAGAACAAACTTAGAGTCAAAATTATATTGCTTCATACCATACAATTCATACAACTTAGCTCTACTTATTTGTATACCAGTTGTTGCCTTATCACAAAAAATATTTTTTTTAGATTTTTGTAAAAGTCTTAGTTGTAATATATTATTAAACGCATGACAATGTTAAACAAAGACGCGTAAAGGTAGTTCGGATTATCCTGACTAAAATCTATATTAGTAATACAGACAGAAACATTTGTATTAAATTTGTTAAGGCGAATTGTACACATAGGCCTACAGGTGATCTTGTTTACTTTAACCACTGTATGAATAGGAAAAGTGACTTTCTGTCCACAGTGATTGAATGTTGAATCACTCAAAATTAGATCTGCGAAATTTAGTGTTTGGCTTTTCAGTTTAAAATAAAGTAACATGTTTCCGCGTTTGAAGTAAAGCCCTAAGAGGGTTAAATAGGGGCTGCTTCAACTTTGTATGAAACTCCGTCAGTTTTAAAATTAGATCAGTGAACATTTGTATTTGACTTTGGGGCTGTAAATACTTAAACACACTTTTCAGCGTTTTGATTAAAAGAAAATCAACTCCTAATGAGGTAAACTCGTGTACGCGGGCGAAGCCGCGAGCGATAGCTAATACATAATACATATCCATATAGTTCTTTTGCACTATGTATATTTAAATAAATATATTTAAGCCATACACTTTTTGAAAACACAACACAACCTTTCATTACAAGTAAACCTATACGATGTATATAGGTATTGTATGAACATAGGTAGGCATCGCGATCGTGACATGGCACTTGGCAGTTGGCACCGTCACCACGTCGCGCGTCACCGTCGCTCGTGTGACGCGCGTGATGAATTTATTCCCGAAATTAAGTGAGGGTTTCGTCACACCGCGGCCGGGGGTGCAGGGTGCCGGGGTGAGCCGCGAGGAGGGAGGGATGAAGGGCTCGGAGTTCGGAAGGGGGCCTTCACAGTTTCATTAACCGTGAAAATTACATTTCCCGTATCAAACTGCTCACAGAGCTGACTTGTTGAGTTATTGCACGATCAATGGGCTCACAATTTGACTGACTGCACTACTATTTGAAGTCTGTTATTTTTTTGGTACTTATTTTGGGTTTGGTTTAGCAGGACGGATTCAAACCCGCAACATGTTATAATTCTGGTGATTCCATTTACTTTACAGTGTGTAGGTAGCGTATCCTCTGATACGTATGTCACTAGTTAAAATTTGATCAGGAATATAATAAATTGTATCTGAAACTGAAGGTAAAGAGAATATTAAGTAACACTTTATTTTAGACATGTAAAGGCAAAGACTAATGATTTTAATTTCTGCAATCATAATAAAGTCCTACAAAATATAATATAGTTAGCTTTAGATATAACAATGGATTTTACTTTTAATGTCGGCTACAAATAGCGTCGCATAACTATACCAAAGCGTAGATATCATTAGAGGGTATACTTCTTGCTTGTGTATCGATGGTCCTCGATGCCTTATTCGTGGCGCGTAAGAAGAGGTAATTATCTGCAATCTGTGGGGCGCGCGGGAGTGCGGCGCAACAGGATCGCGGCCCCGCCCTGCGCCCCACCGCCGGCCGCGGCCTCCGCTCACGACGCACCTACACTTGATACGTTGAGGGCCAGCACCTAACCTATGTACCTACGTGCCTATGTCAGATCACAGATTTGCTCGTTGTAGGAACGAGGTCGAAATATTGTTGTTTAAGGCATACCTACTGCCAATCGTTCTACACGGGAGCTCTGTGGGTCAACTAGCGGCGTGGTAGCTTAATGGCTAAGACACAATCGTGTGGTCGCAGGTTCGAATCCTACCCATTATATTACCGATGTGAACCCACTCCTAACACAGGCCATTGAGCTTACCTGGAGGGGTTATCAAAATTGCTAGTAATTGCTACAATTCCACATTGCTAGTTATCTTTTTAAAGAAAAATAAATATATAAGTAAGGAATAAGACCGCATCCTTATTGAGCTCGTTGCGGGGCAGCACCAACAACATCTTGAAAACAATCATTGATAGGTAGGTACCTATACCTAACGCACCAAGACTGAGACATTTGGCAAAGCGTTGGTGCGTCAATAAAAATACCAATAAATTATATTATATGTTGTCTTACTAACCTTAGTTTATGTTTTACTGATAAGTGGATCTGTGTTATCTTTTTGTTTTAATATATATTATTATTACTAATAATATATATTAAAACATAAACTAAGGTTAGTATAAGTTATTATTATTATTATTATTATTATTGATGTAAGTTTCAGTCCTGCTGACTCGTAGCACTGTACTGTGTTACACCGGCAACATCAACGTTTCGGAGTAGTGTGTATGTAGGAGTATCACCAGTGTCCACTAGGTAAGTATGTGCCCATATGCATTCAGCGCACAGAGGTCCGGAACTGCAACGACAATACCGAACGCATAGCTCATGTCATTATCAGCCTCGCTCACAATTACCGGCTAAATGCGTGAAATGTGCGGCGCGCCTGTTCGTTCGCGCCGCGTTGCGCCGGTGCACAGCGAGGCGAAGCACATAAATAAGATGCTAGTGAGAGACAAAGCCGATGCTGAGATAGCGACACAAAGCGCGCCTCGTTTTGGTCGCGTTGTGGTGGCGGCCGCGGGACGGCGGCCGGCGACGTGTTAATTCCGCGCGCCCGCGATACCATCTAAGTCGGCGACTCAGATATATTATCGCTGTGACAATTATGCCGATAACGCACGCGGCCCCGCGACTGCCCGCTGCCCCGCCACATCGCGCGGGGCCCGGGGCTTGTTCGTCCCCTACGAGGTGCCCAACTTTCACACATCTACTGTAGTTCCAATGTAATAATATGCAACCTAGACCATATACTTACTTTAGAGGGTTCGACTATTGACACAGTAGGATATGAAAATCTACCATTCTCTAGTCAATTGGCCCGTGCTACGAGACAAAGATCGCAAATAACTATCTGCAAAACAAAAAAAAACAAATTTTATTTTTTATGTAGATATAATTAAGATAAATAACTAAATTTGCTAATTACAAGCATACATATATTTATTTTTAAACCAATAACAATAGTAGGAACAACAGGAATACCCCTAATCTTTTATAACAGAAAAAAATAAGATTAAAAATAAAAATAGAAGTTAAATAAAACATGAAATAAAAAAAAATTATGCAGGCGCTATAGGTTAGGGGGCGCCGAAAACATCCTCCGGCTAAGGAGGGCGTTAAATACTATCTAGAGGGCTACTTTGATTTGCAAAGGACGCCAAATTTATTTGCAAGTCAGGTGAAATAATTTGCATCCACTCCCCAACCCCCGGCACGCGATGTACTTTGTCGGTATCAGGTTGCGCACAAAATTTGATCTCTCTTCAAGTAAAATGTGTCCTCGGGCCGGCTCTGCTTTTAGTGGCGAAGACAAAGGCAGTGCAGGCAAAATTCGACTCAGATGGAGGTGTCTCGGTGCCAGAGTTGGCAATGGCTTAGGTCCGGTTCCCCTAAGGTCGCGGGTTCAAGTCCCGCTTGACACGAATTTTTCCTCCATACATATCTGTTTTTGAGAATTTTCATATCGACTGCGTGTAATAAGATGTAAGAATTTTTAAAACAATATATATAATATTAGATATGAAAATTACAAACAGAAGAGGACCCAGGAGTGATACCTGAGGACATGTCTACAGGCTGGCATCACTACATCCTGCGAACGATTCTCAATATATGAGCAGAACCACCGATACAAGTCACCGTGTATACCAGCCTTGGCGGATTTGGCTTGTAGGCCTCAGACAAACCCTTACTCGCGGCACGACCACTTGCGAGAGTGATCTCTGAAAGAGTATACACGTCGGTTTAACCAGGCTTTGAAGACAGGTGGAATAGTCTTAAAAATGTCAAGTGATTTTAGTAAATTAAGAACGCTATCGCTAGAAACCTTAATGGAACTGATAAGGTTTACACTAGAGCTGGTGCAACTAGTAAAGCCTGCAGTTGAATCAGCTGTGTCCGGAATCCGAAAGATTGAACTAAAATAATTAGAAAATATTTATACACAACATGGTTAAAACACTCCTCTTTTTGGCATCAGATGTCGGATCTAAATCATTTATTTCTTGAAATATTATTTCATCCATGCCAATATCATGGTATACCCGCGCCGCACCACTACGCACCACACGTCACAGCGGTCGTGCTGACTGGCGGACAGGTGCACTAATAAATTACTTATTTCACAAGTAGATAATGAGCAAGAGTCCAATTAAACACATATCAGTCATGACATGTTGTAAGTTTTGGCACTCGGGCGATGTGCGCAGTATCGAGAGTCGAGAGTGCGCGCCGCGCGCCGCTGGACGCGATAAATAACTGATCTGTCCGTCACTGTGTGACACCGCGTGCGGGGCCGTGTGTATGCCCGTACCTACCACTGTCACGAGATAACGTGTCTGATCTGCGATGTGATCGACCGAGAACCACTTGGCCCCGACATCCTGACAATACCAACGCTTTCTGCTTAAGTGCTCGTGCCCACTATTACGTTAACAATTGTTAAGTGGGTAGGTGTTTAGTTGCACCCACTCCAGCATTGTTTCCACACATACTCTTTCGCTTCTTTTTTAGGGATTGACGATTATCGCATCTGTCTATAATGCGGTAATTGTCAATCCCTGGAACACTGAAATTACTGAGAAGCGCTAGAAAAGAAGCAGTACTACTACACAATATACCTACTGTGTAACCCACTTAGATCTAAAATAGCCGGAGCGGCGCTAGTGCCGCTCGTCGAGCTCGAGTGACACATCCCAGTGGCGCGGCGGTAGCTACTACTAATAATTAGCTAATGGCAGAGTCTCAATAAAATTCATTAAACGAACATGTCGGCCAATTAACGTCAAAGCGCTGAGTGTCGGCGGCGGCGGTATGTAACTCGAGATTTGTGATGTTTTTACATAGTGACGGTGTAACAAAAAGTGGTTAATGTGACGCGGGGTTGTCCCGGGGCGGCGCGGCGGCGCGGCGGCGGCACAAACAAACCGTTAACGTCAGCGAGGCGCGGCGTGCGCGGGCGCAGCGTGCATGTGCGCGCCAGCCGCCAGCGCCGCGCGCCCCGTCATCGACGCCAGTTCCGACAACACGCCACATTAGATATGTCCAATTATCTCTGCCACCACAAACCTCGCTATTAATTAAGTGTGCTTTGCTACAAAAATACGAGACGCTTCGGAGACAAAAAAAATGCCAAGAACTCGCGTCATAATTGCAGTATTTAAGTAGGTAATTAGGTAATTCGTAACTGTAAACAACAGGAGTCTGTTCAATACGATTCTGCAGTTTTGTCAACGTGACTAAAAGACAAAATAAAAAAATAGTTCCGACATTTGAGTAAGATCCAAATCCTTGTTAAGTTCAGTCCGGAAATGAGGTTTGTTTTCAATCTTAGATTCATAAGTCTGCATTGGTTATTAGTCAAGTGAAGCATAGGTATGCAGATAGTGGTACCCTACACACGTGCGTGAGGTGTCGCCCTGTCGCACATGGCACATGTGCCGGCCCCAGATATGCGCTAACGAGCGCGCAGCTTCCGCGCCGACACCGACGCACGGGAACATACGCCGCGGAACATTTGCATACTCGCAGCTAATGATCCGCCAAATGTTCAAAACACGAATTACTAAAATGAGGTAGTCAGACACAGACTGCTGATTCGCCATCATTGTGCACACACACTCACGAACGAGAGCTTGCGGATATCTAGAGTCAAAGTAGCGAGTGTAAACCGTACTTGCGCCTTGTGTACCAACATTCATTCTACTCTATTAACTAGATTACTTTATAATAATTATTATATCTTGAGACAACTCACACAGCCTTCTGATCCCAATTTTGGCAAAACCTGTAGTATGGTAACCAGACAACTGATAAATAAACATTTTTTTCTAAAAACATATTAAAGATAAATTACACCCAGACACAGAATAACCATCGTGCTTGTCGCACAAAGTTTTATCCTGTGTTGAGGATCGAGCCCACGACCTCCTGCTTGGCAGTCAGGGTCACTAACAACTAGACCAACAGACCGGTCAGTCTCTAGGTATATATATTTATTGCTCTTCCTGTGACCCAATTTAAATTTGTAATTATGTATAATTAGACTGTATTGGTGCGAGTTTCCTTATAATTTGAATCTTAATCCAAGTTACCTATAAGTCTGTTCTCATTTATTAATATTTTACACGATTGATTTAAAACGCAACATCTGATATGAAGGATGTGCCGGTCGCCGGTCGCCGGTCACAAGGGACTGGGCTTGGGGAGCGAACGTTCGTTTCTTCGCGCTGTGGACTATTAGCATTATAACTAAGTGTTTTTGTGCGAACCGCCAGTTCCTGAGGGCGATTGTGTCGAGGGAGCGCGCATGCGCAGACGGACCGCCGCCCGTTCCCACGCGCGCGCGCATTCCTACACAACACACACCAGCCTGTTTTGTACCTCTACTTTCAACAGACCGGCGCGCGGCGAGGACGCGAACGTACAACCGAACAGAATAAACTATATATTTCGTCGCTATGTAGACCTAATTCTAATTCACCGAAACTCGTTCCAGGAAAATAAAGAAATATAGCTACTTAGAATGCTGAGAATGTCGCCGATACGGAAATAGCAAAGCGACACAGATTGCAGACACATTCCAATTGGATTTTAATATTTAAAATCATGTTACACGTCTTTATGCAGGAGCTTAGATGCAATTGAAGCGTACCGACCTGCAGCGCATTGTTCAACAAATAGTTAAATAAGGAGGTTATGCGAAAGGGTGGCGCGTCCTGGCACGTTTTTGCGCCGCACCGCGAGCGTCGCCGCCCGTCGCTCGCCACAACTTTGTGCCTCGCCGACGTATCATTATTTAGTGACACATTCTCATAACTCATCATTTATTGCATACTCAATGACATCGAATTGTCTCATCTGTAATTCAAAGGTAGATGCCGAGCCACGTTATGATCGGTTCATATTGAATCGTTTTTAATTTATTTCCCAGCTGCGCGAGTCGAAGGAGCCCTTGTAAATAATATGTTTTTAGTTAATGCGAGTGCCTCGTTCAAAGACGTAATTGTTTAGGACTACAATCAGTATTCTTCGGCGGGGGCCGTTTATTGCTCAATACTTAGAGGAGTGCCGCAGCGTGTGCTGTGCATACTAACTAGATGAGGGAGGATCTTTGTCATTCTAATTAGGATGATCTCGCCGTGGCGCGCGCGGGAGCTGTCATAGGTGAGAATTATCTGATTGGAGGCGATTTGTCGCATCGCCGTCGTCGTGTCACACAGTGCAGTCTCGTCAGACGACGTTTGAGCGATCGTAATACACACGAATCCGAGATGAAGTCCTCACCGCTGAACGTAACCGGCACTAATTATAATATTTATGACGCCATTAACGATCCATTAGCATAAATTAAGTGTCGCGACAAATTTCACGGTGTAGACGAGCCGAGGTTTTATTTCAGTTGAATGTTTAGTTAGGTGAGCTCGCCGTGAAACCGTGGAATGTGTATAATGTGTCCAAAAGCGTCTCGCGCGTACTATTAGTAAGACAGCGCGTTATTTGTGTGATGCGCGCGGCGATTGTCTCGAGGTGACAATGCTCGTCTATTTCAGCGGCGTAATGTGTCGCGTGTTTACAAACACCGCCCGCACTTAATGGCGCTATTTCCGTGCGCCCGCGCTGCTGCACAGCGCCGCCGCGCCGCTCGCCGCTCGCCGCTCGCCGCTCGCACTCAAACCCCAGATTGATGAGGTTCAGTTTTACGAGCGGCCGCCACTCGATAATAATACGACCGCGCACACAATGGCTCCGATTTAGAAACACATTAGTTGATTTAAGTAGGATACTTATACCTACTTAATATTTATTTGTTGAAATTCTAAGTTATACTTACATCTAAGTTATCTACTTACTAGATATGTCTGCTAATATTAATAATAATTGATACTTTTTAATATTATTAGGCATATTTTAGGGTTCCGTAGCCAAAATGGCAAAAAGAACTCTTATAGTTTTGCCATGTCCGTCCGTCCGCAGCTCAAAGACTGTTAGTACTAGAAAGCTGTAATTTGGCATGGATATACCTACATATTAGTTACGTCGAAAAAGTGGTAGGTACAATAAAATCTACAACAAAAGTTTTTTACTTACCTACCCTATCGTGCTATTAAATAGGTATTTTTAAAATATTTAGGGGTTGTGTATATCATTCTTCTATTTAGGGATCCGTTTATGAAATATGAAGCCGTAAAGTGTTTTTTTTTGTTAGACTCAAGTGCCCAACACTCCCCTTGCCCCCCCCTTGCCAACAAATGGTAGTTTTTGAAAATATAAAAAAAAATCAGGGTAGTAGTATATACCTATCATATCATGAAATTAAAAGAAAAACTATCACAGCTAAGTAGGCTTTACCAGTTTACAAGTAACAGTTGACCAAGTGAGAAATAACAAAGTGTTTGTACAAATTCCATTGAAAATTACTTATAATGTAGTTAGGACGTTGTTAGTATTAGTAGTACATAAGAAAAAAAAACAGTAAAGCCACTTCTTATACCGCATTATTGTACAGGGCCCAGTGGCCCGACAAGCACTTGCCCGGTTTTTTATGGTTTTTGCGCTTTGTGTGTTACCTACATGTAGAGAGGACGACATATTTTTAATTTCTAATTATAAGACAAACAGTTATTCGGAATTCAGAAAGCTTTCAGTACCTATTGTAATTAATAGTTTATTATTTGGGCACAGTATATTTAAGATTAGCCGTGACAGGTAATCCTAAACACGTAACGTGAACACGTGAAACAATAGAGCACGACGCGACGCGACGCGACGCGACGCGCACGCACGCACTTTAAAGATACCATTTTATATTGTAGTAGACGGATATAAAACTGACTCGACACAAATACCGCAGAGTCCATTATTTAACAATATATGTGACGAACAGACACAGCTTTTTGTGTTATTGTGCTCATATTATGGTGCATCGTAGCGTAATAACTTACTTAGTTACCTACCTACTATGAATCTGAGATATCTGTAATGTATTGTGCGGAATCACCAACACATTACATATATCTCGCATTCAGGACTAGCTGAAGTAGTGCATAAAAAAACCGGCCAAGTGCGAGTGTGACTCGTGCACTGAGGGTTTCGTACTGACTTATAAGTCCCTATGTAAATAGTTTGATCATCACTGCGAACCACTTTAACCAGAGACTCAATGGTTACACCATTGACTCTTAGGTTAAAGTTTGATTTTGTGAATATGAAAATAGAACTTCATTTTTGAAGTGAAAAGTGCTTTAGTGGCGTTGTGCACTTTTGGGTAAAACATGTTAAGGACAGCTGATCTGACCGAAAAAAAAATTCATGAATACTTATTACCGGCACTAGACCTCTAAACAGCGGTAGTAAAGTCATCAGAAGATAGGTCAGCGCTAGATTTGCGGCTAAAGTAGGTGCTGCTAATACCTTAAATCATGCAGAAACAAATAAGGTCTGGTTTCTTTTTTCTGTTGAGATGACTCCAAGCCAATGTTTATTTAAGCTTGCTATTCATTGGACTGGTGACCCTTTGCAGTTATTATGCGAGAACCCCTGAAAGTGCGCTTGGTATAGAAGTCACCGCTAGACACAAACCTTGTGGCCTGAATTTTTTCACTACAATAGTTATTAATTGCATAATGTCGCATGTTTTTCTTTATTATCACTGCACTGTGCGCTCCGTCTACTACCTTTACCGTCAGGGTGCATGGTATGGTAGGATTTATGTCCTAGTATACTAAAGTTATGTTTAATTGTAAAGTGCGTTTCGGAGATTGAAATAATAACGATGTTATTTAATTGCATATATGTTTTGATCTCGAGTGTATGTTTTTACAGCTCTTAGGCGTATCTTACATAGACTAAAAAGTATTAAATTAAAGAAAAAAACTTACACCAAATAAAGCCGCCTGCTAAAAGACAGGAACAAGATATCTAATATTTTTCTCATTTCATATTTTAACTTCATGTTTCATATTTTTATGTAGTTGGAGGCATGAATAAATTCTGTTAAACTTAAAATCATGCCCCCGACTGCATGATATTAAATATGAAATATATCTTGTTCCTGTCCTTTTGCAGACAGGTTTTACAAGCTTTTATATAACTTGCTCTGTGTTTATCGTAGTTTGTGTGGGTCAAATCTAGGAAGCTAAATTAGTACCACTTCCTGACATTTAATTGGGCTCAAATTTGGTAAGTCAATTTTCTTAATGCTGTGCCTTACATTATACAAAATGCCTTCAGTAAAGTCAAATCGCTAGAAGGTCTTGGTATCGACCTCGCGAAAATCTTTTATCTATAGGTACATATACAACGTTATTCTTATTATAGTGCAAACCTGAAAGTAGTTTGCTCAGAATCAGTAACACAAATCAATGGGGTAGTTTTTGGACCATGTTAATTTTTCAATTAATTAATTAATCATATTTTTTTTTCAACTATTTCCAATTAATTAATTAATCATAATCATTAATTCATTCATTAATCATTCTAACAGTCCAAATCCTGTTAATAATGTGATGTGAAATGTAATCATCACTTATTTTTCAATTATCACCATGGATTACGTACGCAATGAATACGATAGCGCGAAAAACACAAGACTATTTGAATGGCTTATAACTCTGCAAGTTATCAATATTTTCATTTTCTTTTTTTTAAGGGATTTCTAAAAGTAAAAATGTTGTTGGGAAGTGTGAGCTTTGCACTAAACCAAAATCAAGCTTGTGTACCTAATCACTTGTCCTGACTGACTGACCGATTTATCAACGCAGACCACAAACCTACAATTTTGGCAGTTGATGCCTTTTATGTTGCAGGCATCCACTAAGAAAGGTTTTTTTTAGAAATTCGTCCCCTAAGGGGGTAAAATAGGGTTTGCAAGTTTGTATGGAACTCCGTAAATTTTGCAGTAAGATCTGTGAAATTTCGTATTTGACTTTTTCATTTAAAATACTGTATTTGGTTTAAATTAAACAACCCTCAAAGAGGTACAATTAACTACGAGGGCGAAGCCGCGGGCGACAGTTAGTGTCATATATGTAACTAATTAATGGGTTTGTTTTAATTTAAAACAGCTTTTCTTCATTTTAGAGCATATAAGGTTGTTTTTAAATATGTTTTTTTAACAATTTATTTTCCTTCTGAGGTAGGTACGGAACCTTAAAAACAAATATCATGTCAACTTGAATTTGATTATTACTAGTAGTCTTTGTTTACTCTACCTTATTAAGCCGAGACCTGGTCAAAAATATTTTATTTATTTACATTACCTTAAAAGTAAGCAGTAATAGACATACGAACTAATGTATGAAACCGACTTTGTTCGATTATTGCCGAGCTTTGAATGATTTATTTAAAACCCGCTCCTTTCTCAAGTAGATTGATGCAGTAATTCAATATTTTTAATGGAAACCGATTCAAAAACCAAATTTTTCAGCCTAAATATTTTGAAGACAATGGAAAATCGTTGTAAAGGAACAGTCGATAGGTATATGGTATGTAAATAGATTTAGGTACCTATTGACTATATAATAGGAATAGATGGTGAGTCGTACATCCTTTTGAAAGTAGCTATCTACTTGTCTAAACTCGACCAAAATATTCAGAAATTAGAAAAAGTTTGCCAAACTTTTTGTAATTTCTGAATATTATATGCAATAAAATCAGGAAGAGATCTTCCTGATTTTTTATATTATTAATATATATATAAATATATATATATATAACAATCAGGACACACCATGGAATAAGTGAGAAATCACATCACCACTTTACATACCTTTATGGGAGGTACACTCACAAAAAATGTTTTTAAGATTTTATTCTTTTACTTTGTCAGCGTAAGTAATATGTGTATCCATGCAAAATTACAGCTCTCTAGCACTAACGGTGTCTGAGCTAAGCTGCGGACGGACGGACGGACATGGCGAAACTGGCGAAAAAACTACGGAACTCTAAAAACTTCATGAATTATCTATAATTTTGAAAGAAAGTAGTGTAAAGATAATGTGGTAAATCGCCTAGCCTGTTGTGTGTAGGCCTAAAGGTTAGTGTCGTACCCCAGTAGAAGTCGTACTGTAGTGTTATTCATAATAAATAATAATAATAACTCTTTATATATTTATACATATAAACATTGTAGTACAATTACATTACAATCATAATTACAGTTTGACTACAGTTTCATTCGTAATAAACAAATAAATTAGCAGACGTTTTAAGAGCATTTTATATCATTCCATTTTCAAAATTGAATAGAAGCTCGAATGCTCTTAAAACGTCTGCTAATTTATTTGTCTATTATGAATATTATAAGGAGGAGGGTGTACGAAAACTACATTAACATGTTGGGTGTATTATTTAAAAAACATCGCTAGGAATTGAGTTGTGTTGGTACTTGTAGTACAGAGGCGACACCCATCGGATGTTGATAAAATGATATAGGTACCATAAAAAGTACACAATATAGAGTTGTGCAGTAGTGTGTTAAGACTACATTATTTAACATCAAAAATAAATAAATTAGCAGACGTTTTAAGAGCATTTTAACTAGAGAATGTTTTGTCCTTATTTTTCATTCCATTTTAAAAACAGAATGGAAAACGACAAAACATTCGCTAGTTAAAAATGCTATTAAACCTTCTGCTAATTTATTTACTTATTCTGGTTAAGGGGGCCTGACTGCTAAGCTAGACGTCGTGGGTTCGATTCTCATCCAACATAAATATGTGTGATGATCACGATTGTTTATTCCGTGTCTGGGTATTGCATATATTTAGAATTATTTAAGTATGTTGTGTTGTTTGTCTGGTTGCTACAGTAGAGACTCTCTCCAGATTGTCTTGAATTAACCGTTTAATATTGTTTCGTTAGAGATCTCGTTAAAAACTAAAATGTCAAAATATGTCAAGTGGCGTTAATAACAAATTGAGATTTAACTGCATTTTTTTTTCTGAGTGCTAAAAATATAATAAAACCACGGCTGGTGGGCCACCATTTTGCAACCTGGTTGACACAGTATGGTGTGTTTATGTAAATTCCCGAACTATTTACACACCTATAAGTTTGTACGGAACCCTTAATACGCGAATCGCACTCGCACTTGGCCAATCGAATGTTGAAATTACCAAAGAACCAAAGATTGTTTGTTTTTAGCTTGTTTTTTTCATTTTTAACACAACTTTTACTGGTTTTACCCGACTGTTACCCGACCGCAAGGAAGGTCCATCCAAGAAGCATCAAATGAAAGGGTGCATTACCCACCTTCACTGCAAGGAATGAAGGCTGCAGGGAATATTCTTTATTACCTCATCATCTTTCGTATCGCATATAACGACATCGTGATTGTCATGAGTATCAAATAAAACGAATAAGAGCGATTTTAATAAAATTTGGTATGGAGTTAGCTGACACCCCGGATTAACACATAGGCTAATAAATCGCGGGTAACACCGCGGGGCAAAGCTAGTAATAAATAAAGGGCATTCTTTTCTTTTTCACAACATTTATTTTTATTCATTAATTATCAGTAATTGGGCCAATATTTTTGCACATGTAGTTTTTACATTGTATGGGGATGCTCCTATGATGTACCCATTAAAGTTAATATATCCAATCTGATGTAGGTACTCTTCTTTTTAACGTTTTATCTCTTGTGTTGGCATCAGTCCTCGAGTTACCGCGGGTTTATATTGCCGGTTACCTACGCTCCCCAGTGTAGGTAAATACAAAAATAAATAATTCACTCACGGAAATTATATTATACTTTCAATAAATTGTAACTTTAATGCATTCTAAGTTATTTGTATAACTAGCCATACCTACCCAATACAAAATTCACTTCAATGAAGAAACAAACATTTAACAAAATTAAGAAACAAATATTTAGTACAAAATAAATACTTTTAATTGGGTAAGTACTACTACTAATAACTAATTGACGTTAAACGTACAACAACCAACATATCAAAAATCCTCGGCATTGGTAGAGTGTACCTACCTACCTACGACTACGAGCGCCTACGACTGTTAACACTTCATGTGATCCTCAAATTGTTCCGAATCTAAGTGTACTGTGTGACTGTCCTAGTCCTAGTGCGTAAAAAGGATTTTAAAAAAGTTAAAAAAATGTATAGATAATTTGCGTTATAAACTTATAAGTTAGTACCTAGTTGTACGCCGCGCCGGCGCCGCAGAGGACTGCGCGCTGCTACTAAGTAGGTACTCCTACTACTTCGTACATACCTAGGTACTTCTACACTAACATAAACCTTTATGTCATTTCTGTTATGTTGTCACTCCTCAACAGATTTTTGTGGAATCTGATATGAAAATACGTACGCGAGTCTCTGGCAATAATATTTTATAGGTACCTACTTAGGTAAATGCATTTTCATTGAGGAAATAATCACCTGATAATCCTGATAGTGTTAAAAGAAAACAGATAAATTATTTTAGGTCGACTTACCAGACGTTTTGTAGAAGGCGAATTGTCAGAAATTTGGTGTGAGTAAGTGCGGAGCATACGTTGGACATACTTGTATAAGTACATTATGTAGGTACGAGGGTCAGCTCACACAGCGTTGCATTGGTACTCGCTACTCGTTTATTACATTACCTATTCGATTTCCTCGTGTGACGAACAGCTGTATCTATCCAACTCACGACTGCCTTAAAGAGGAGAACTTCTTGATTTACAATTTAGTCAACTTTATCTAAAACTTTTGAAGAACTTCAACTAAGGTTTATCATTATTTTCACAGAACATTGATACCTTTATTTTCATCGCCATTGTGGAAATTTAAATCGATATAATACAAAGCATTAGGATGAAGGAAATAAAACGACGGAAGTGAAACAATCACAGTAGATAATGGAATTTATATTTAAGATAATTTATCTATGAATGAAGGCGACACATCATCTGTGACGCGTGCGCTGAGCGCGGCGCCGGCGCACCACCACATCACCAGCGCGCGGGCCCAGCTGTGCTCCGTCCGTCCGTATCATTCATACATGTTGTTCTACTACAAGTATGTATGTAACACTTTGCGCTGGTGATGTGTTGAGTGGCCGCACGCGCACGCGCACGAACGCTGCGCGATACATATATGTAGGTATACAAACCGCCATGCTCACAGACACGACAGTAATGTATTTATTCTAATGTTATTGTATATGGTTCAACTCATAAGAACCACATTTCACGAAAGTTAGCAATAGATAGCTACTTTAACTGAGTTGACCTATGTACAAAGACACCTCGCAGGTCCACGCGACGCTCAAATCTTCACACTCGTTGCGTCTAGTTACCGAGTCGTAAGTCGTAACGTAACAAGTGCGTGTGCGAGGAGGTACTTGATGAATGATTGCACTAGGAGCACATTATCTACAATGTCTGCCGCATTATTCGCTAGTTACACTAGGAGCTAACTAACTATGTACAATATATGATTACATCTAGTTACTCTACGTACGTACACAGTTATATATAATCTACTATGTTCACCACTCGTCACAGTGCATTCTAATACTAGAGTTCTTATTCATTGTCAAAGCCGGCCCGGTATGCGGTATGCGCTCTATAAAACTTGATATCACAGATCTCTCTGAACATAATAGGATACAAAGTATCTACTTGTGTTTCAACATCCTACTATTTTTAAGTAGATTTTTTCTGTTTGGTAATAAACCAAAAATCATTTTTAACATGATATAATAGATAGAGTCTGCAAATTGGTGTAGGCCTCACTCGCCCCTTGGACATCACCCCGTCTATTCAAATGCCTCACTCGCCCCTTGGATTTCACCCCGTCTATTCAAATGCCTCACTCGCCCCTTAACGCGAGATCAGTTTTACCTATATATTTAAAAAAAATATGGTGTACATATTATATAAATTGTAATTTGAACAAGAAAGTACAGTCAGATCTTAAATTCAAAGCACCTATTTTTATTTTATATTATATATTATTACTGGTGGGTGCTGCTTGTAAAACAGATATTGCTACCTGAGTTTCCCCGAAATATTAAAAAAACTGTCGGTAAATAATGAGCCCAAAAACAAAGGCAGCTGTATAATACTTTCTTTTTCTAATTTATGGTACTGTTTACGAAGTTGCGCGAGTCGGCTAGTAATATATATATATTGCTTACACTCGAAAACTTATTGTTGCTGATCGTACTTTCAGCCTACTTACAATCGGGGGTGAGTTGGCTTATGTGAACTTCAACGGGACGAGTGGGTATATTTAGGTAATTAGGGGCGAAATCCGAGGAGCGAGTGGGGCCTACACCTGCAAATCTATGTCGTTATGTGTTGCATTTAATACCGCATTGCCTGTAACAGTATAGCATCATCTCTCTTAGCTAGATGATAGAAACCTAATTAGAGTGTATGTGGCGAATGTGAGCCGCTGTCGCGTGATGTGTGAGAGGCGCGGGCGCGGGCGTCGCGCTCGCGAGTGTGTCGCGGCCACAACTCACGGACGTCGCTCGCCTCCACCTGCTTACTTATATTTTATTCAAGAGAGGCACCGCCGCGGCCGGCTGACACATTGCATCGCTTCATATTACATTTATTTATTTCACAAAAACTCAATTATAAAGAGAGCACGTGGCCTCGAGCGCTGCGTCACCACCACCGCGCAGTACTCCGCCGGAGCGCATCACTGGATCGTCTACTTACTGTATTCGCTACCTAATAACTGTTCCGATCGAGGAAGTAAGTAAAAGATATCCTCATTTACAACTCTCCGGCTTCGAGTATCCGAATTGGTTTCACAAACAGTTACGAGACGAATGCTTCTCACTGGAGGCAGCTCGGAGACACAACGTCCGCCCTTGTACGCGTTCGGTGTCGCACAGTGTAGGTCCCAGTCCGTCCAGTTCGCACGTATCACTAAGTAAGCACTACACTACTCGTTCACTATCTGCCACACTACACTAGTGTCCGACGCGCGGCGTCGCCCGCGCCGCGTCCCTTCAGAACCAGTACAGGTCCTTGGACGTGTCCTGCACCTGCGCCTCCAAACCTGCGACACACACACATATTATCGGTTAGAGGTCATGTCACAAGACACACACACAACAGACAACTCTGGCGACTGGGCCGTTCACGAGCGGCAATGACGGTTAATAAGTATAAAACGTTCGTTAGTTTGTAACTAAGTAGGTACTTGATTTATTAGATAGGAAATGAAATCATGAGACATTCGTAACAATGCAATCTAAAGGGCCAACAGGACCTGAACGAGTAGACAGGTCGTAAATAATATAATAATATTTTTAGTACCTACATACAGAGAATGATGGATTAAATGTTTTGTTGGACACAAACCAATCTCAAATGACATCTACATCTTATGCGCACAAAGCAGTAGGTAAAGCTGCTAACAATAACCTAACTCCTGATACAGGCTATGGAAATGAAAGGCTTCACTGTTGTGTTGGATAGACTGAGACAATCAATACAGTCTGATTGACTAATCCAAAGATTGAACTAATTTAGTTTTACTCATTAGTAGGATGAAAGCGAAGCGAAGTGAATCTATTGCCCAAAAACGCCCAGCAATGCATCAGTAGATTCTATTTTTTTATAAAATGTTTAATATATAATCATTTATTAAATATTACAAGTAGGTACGCCTAATTTATAGTCTGCAGAGGAACAAGTGTAAATAATGGAAGGCCACTTGTTGAACTCGTACAAAATATGCATCTTCTTTTTGAGCTATCATTTATGGTAGGTACCTACTACAAATTTGATAACCTCAAATGTCGCGGACTACCAATAAAATGAAACTTAAACTAATAAAATTAAACATCTTAAAGTCAAATCATTTGATACGACGTAAAAGCCAATTTATTGAATTTATTTATTAATTAATTTATTTATTAATTGAATATATTAATTTTTTTGGCACAATTCAATGGAGCACTTTACTGTACCTATTGCATCTTTAGTAAAGAACGGAATTTAGCTATAAATTAGAACTTTGCGTCTTATCACTTTATCAGGCATATTTTAGACATTTTTTTTAGGCATTTTGTTACAAAGGTGTTTATGACATTCGATTTTGTATAATTCACAAATCTGGAGGTATAAAATAAGTTGGCCCACCTGGCAGCCGTGCTAAGTACCTAGATGTAACGTGACTGCCCTTACGAGTATAACCTACAGAAGGTATCCATAGCTACAGATAGAGGTGCGGTCGCGTAGTTCTACCCAGTACGTAACACAAAGTAGTGCAGTCCCGTGTGCAGTGATTGTGTGAGTAGTGAGTAGTAGGTACCTAGCAGTGCGAGTAGATCGGAGATCGACCGTGGCCGGCCACTGCCACGGCCCTGATTCTTATAAATGATAGTAGCGGTCACTGATATGCGATACCATCGAGATCGTGAGTCCACTCACTGATACCTATTAATAATCTTGTCGTAGGTACTGTTTAAATATATTGTAAACTTTTTTAAAAAACAACCATTTATTTAAATTCTCTAAAAGGAAGAACATATTTTTTAAATTAAAACAAACCCATCAATTTGTTGCAATATATCATTTATATGAAATTAAAGCTTGTCAGAATGAACGAAGCTGAGTGAAACGCACGTGCTTGTGTGTCGCATGTTGTAAGTATGTACCTATAGGTAGACAGCTAGATTAGATTAGATAGCTAGACACGGGCACGTGTGTGTGTGTGTGTGTGTGGTGTCACGCAGGAGCCGAGCGCGGGCCGCGGGCGGGTAATTGACAGGGACGCGGTGATTTAGTGGTAGTGGTGGGTCCCTCCCGCAGTGGGCAGCGGCCGTGGGCGGGGCGCGCCCGGCCCCCGGCTCCCGCGCCGCGCCCGGCCGGACCGCGGACCCTCGCCGCAACACATCTTTAGATATAGGTACCACTAGTACGGTGCTCTCTAGACTTGTGTAGGTGCCTATTTATATTGAACACCACTTGTCATCGAGGTAGGTAGGTATACGTAGCTATTATACAAAATATGCAACAATGAGCACTCTACTACTCGTACTAGGTAGGTACATACAACTCAGTTTTGGAGGGTATTCGCATTTATCTCTACCCGTTAATTATTTGGAATCTAATATTTGACATAGGTAATATAATTTATTAACTAAATGCTCTTGTCGGTACAGACCTACCTATTTATTAGGAGACTTCAGCCTTTCTCTACGTATTAGTAGGACAATTGTTGACAATTTAGGCAATAAACAAAAATTTTAGGCGATGTACGTAAGTACCTATATACCTACATATATGATGAAAAAAAAAATAACAAAGAAACTTATTTAAGTTTTCCCTAATGACGCATACCTTCATAATTAATTATTGATAAAACTACGAAAGACACATTTCATTAGCGATTTGAAATGAATGAAAAAAACTGATTAAATAATTAAGCGTTAAGTAAATGTGGGCAGTTATACTACAGATGGCGCCCAACGTGGGGCGGAAGAGAGTTTTTGTTTAGGTACCTACCTACCCAAGGTACAAGGTACCGAAAGCATTTTTAATAAGTTCATGTCCGCTTCTTATCGTTCAATATACCTATTATGTGGGGCGGCTAAGATTGCCATCTCCAATAGGACAGGGACAGAGGGTGTGTTGTCGGCGCGCGGTCAGAGCGCGGGGCGGCGCGTCGCGGCACCGCGGCCGTTGTCGGTAAGGGCGCGCGCCCCCTCGCGGGAATGCGGCGCCGAAGGGACAACGGCCCCCGTTGATCAGAACCTTAGCACCCGCACTGCACCCACCCACCCAGTAATGGTACAGTGGGCTACGCGCCCTACCGACCTATACTTAAACTTCACAGTTAACTCAATATCATCTTTCTGGCTAGATCACTGCGAAAAGTTAAATAAACGTAGGTATGTAGGTCTAGAACTGTTGTTCTAATCAATTATCTTTAGCTTTGATTTATTGAGTAATGATGCCTAGAAGAGACCTAACTAACGAGAACTACGAGTACCTACCTACTAAGGTGGGTATTACCTCATTATAAATAATTATTCAGTAAGATGTCATACGTTTCGTTTTTGTCAAACAAAAGTCAAACGTTTTAACTTAGTTGTCAAAGTTTGTATCTGCCGAATTACCTATCTACGTATACCTACTTACGATTCTCTATCATACTCTACCAACTGTTTCATTGTGTGCAGACTCTTGGTACGTATGTAGGTAGGTACTCGAGAATTGCTCTAATAAATAAAATACACATTCACTCAATCGAGAGTTCCCCTCGCTTCAAGTAAAACATTATCTGTCAAGTAGACGGTGAACGTCAAGACAAAAGGGCGGAGCAGAGGAGCGCGGGGCTCGATCGTACAGCCAGGAATTTAATTTGCGAGCAGCGAGAGGGGTGTGTGGGGGGGGGTGCGCCGCGCAAATTAATTTTAATCGCCGTCATTAGGAAGCAGCGCTCCCCTCCCCTGCCCGCGCGCCGCACTACGGACACTACGGCCCTTTTAAGTCGCCGCCTTCGTTTGTTTTTACTGCATCAACCGTCGTTTATAATCGTTTCTTATCCTTGACTCGGCAATTATGCCTATCCTTAGAAGTGAATCTAAATTCCTGACTGTGAACAATAATTGTGAATCAAGGGAGGCTTTTTCTGGTATGTGGCGCGTTCGGGGACTGAGAGTGGCGGAGACTCGGTCACGTCCTGCGCCATCTGGAATGAGCGAGCCGAGCGGAGCGTTGAGTGGCGGGCTGGCTGGATGCGAGCGCGGCCGCGGCGGTCGCTACTGTGCGGCAGAAGGGCGCTCAAAGCGGGAATGCTTTGTTTTGTCATTCGGATAGAGCGCCTAAATCATCACAATTAAAATATCTACGCTCCCCGAGAGCGGAATCTCTTTGAAAATGAAAATACACGCGACCGCGAGCCGCGCCCGCGTCCTCGCGACCGTTAGAAAAACATTTTGTCATTAAAGTATGTACCGTTATTTATCGCGGCGTTTGATCGTTTACAAGGAGACCAAATTATACGAATGCCTTTGATATCCGCGCACATTAACGAGCGCCGCTGCCGGGATTACCCGCGCACCATCTATCAACGACGACCGCGCTGAATGCCGGGGGCGGCGCGCGCCATTCATTGTGAACGGACGTGTCATGTCGCTGCGCGGTGTCCGAGTGTTGCTACCGAACGTCTGCGTACTGGTGGGGGTGGTGTGTGGTGCTCGCCTCGGGACGGTGGCGAGCTGATGACATACACCGTGCACCACAAGTAGGCATGCAGCCGTACTACCGACGCAGTACTAACTACTGACTTAGCAATTTATTGAAGCACTAAACTAAGGCACTGAAAATAAAATTTGCTCCTTAACTCGTGCATAATTATCAGTAGCCAGGGCAGCTTTAAACTTCATTACGTATCTATGTACCTATCCTATGCTGGCCTACGCTGCTACATAGAGCTTAATATTTAAAAAACGAAGACGCTATTAATGGGTCTATCAACAACTCAGGTACAGGACAGTGTGTGTGTGTGTGTGTGTACTGACCGGGCACCGCGGGGTAGGAGTAGGGCGAGCAGGCGGCGGGGTCGAGGTGCGGCGCGTGCTGCGCGCCCCACTCGACGGGCTTGTACTGGTGGTGCAGCGAGCCGCGCGGCAGCAGCAGCCCCGGGTAGCCGGCCGCCGCCGCCATGTTGTGGTGCACGTGCGCGGCCGCGTGGTACTCGGCCGCGTGGCGGTGCGCGGCGTGCCCGTAGCCGCCGTAGTGCTGGTGCCACGGGTCGTACTCGTAGATGTCCACGCCGGCGCACGCCGCGCCGCCCGCGCCCGCCGCCGCCGCGTTGAAGAACGACGCCGGCAGGTTGCGCGACACCATCGGCACGCTCTCTGCTCGGCAGACGACACACGCACGTTCATACAACAATATACATATACCTACCTCCTTTACATAACACTAAATAACTTTGTAATATCAGTTTTACAACATATTTAATACTAGCTGTCCCGCGCAACTTTGTATGCGTCAATTTTCCTTGTTTTTTGAAACATTTTTCATTGCTGCTCCGCTCCTATTGGTCGTAGCGTGATGTCATTATGTGATGTAGCGTGATGTTCAACAAACAAACTCTTCAGCTTTTTAATCTATACAAATATTATAAGCTACAGCTAAGCTGAAGAGTTGGTTTGTTTGAACGCGATAATCTCAGGAACTTCTAATCCCAATTGAAAAATTATTATCACTGTTGGATAGCCCATTGATCGAGGAAGGCTATAAGCTATATAACATCACGCTACGACAAGTAGGAGCGGAGCAGCAATGAGAAATGTTGCAAAAACGGGGAAAACTTACGCAGACGAAGTTGCGCGGGACAGCTAGTTTGACAATAACCAAGACCTTTTTTTCAAGAATGAACGGACTCGGCTGCACCTCACTCAAACAATGTAGCTATATATTCAATAATGCCTAAAACCTCCCCTACTTACTCCCATCCGATACTTTTTCTCATTTAAACAATGGAATGCGTCCAGAAAGATTGACACTGATCGACACGGGGGGGGGGGGGGGTGCTGAAAGACGCACCGTGCTGATGAAGGGCACCACCGCCGCTGTTCGAAGCTGGTCAAGAAACGCTGTCGCCATGAGTTGAGTTCTTTGATAAAGGAAAGTCAAAAGAAGATACCAGACCGGAAAGTTTGGATGTGCGTGGAGAACACCTCGCAGTGGAATGGCTCCCTACCTACCTATAAGTTGGTGCCGAATAAAACACAAAGACTACTATTTCATGGCACCAACTTCAAAATGTTTAATTTGTTTTTGTTATTCTAGGTATATTATTTATTGCTTTTTAGTTGCCTTGTATTTATTTTAGAAGTCGGTGATATTTTTTTTTAATTATTTTTTTTATTTACTTATTACTTTTTACTTACATACCTACATACAAGATTCGCGCGTAATACATAACCCTTCCTTGCAGTCGGGTAAATAGTGTTAGTTTGAGTTCATACTTACAGTGTTTGAAGTGGACAGAGTTAGAATTGCTTCGACCTAATGGTTGTTATAATACCCGTTTCTATATTACTTCGCAAGTGAGGCCGACACTTGCTTTACTAATTAACGAACTACAGAGCAGTACCTAAACATTTAACGAGCAAATGAATGTGGTACTTACTTTGACGTTTACTTTTACAATAGGTTTACCTACCTATATAGTTATTATTTTAATAATAATAACCCTTAAAGGATCACTCGTGTTTCTGTATGTCCGTCTGTCACAACCAATACAAAATATAGTTCCTAACATGTACATTGCAGGAAAAATAATAAGAAGTCTGAATTTTGAATATCGGGGTTAGGTTAGGTTAGGTTTTAGGGCAAAACAGAACATCGTAAAACCGTTTTAAATACGATGGTCTAACATGCAAGCAAATTAAAAGGTGTAAGATTCTTAAATACTTATATATTTCGTAAAGTTATTTAAGTTTTTATCTAGTTTTAAATTACTGAGCCTACAATTTTGAAAGTGGGAAAACAATGTTGTAAGTACAAAGTGAACATAATGTGGTATATCGACTGGCCTCTTGGGTGTCGGTCTAGCTAGTGGTTAGTGACCCTTAGCCGTCAGAAGGTTCTATGAATCCATTGAAGAGGTCCCTAAGGAAGACTGGTCCAACTACTTTGTACAATGGTTTCAGCGAATGCAAAAATGCTTTAATTGCAAGGGAATATACTTTAAAAGACTCATAAATGTATCGTAAAGACTTACGATACTTTAGTCTTATTTATCAGAATCTAGAAACTTTCAGTACTTATACCCTAAGTACCTATTTACTCTCAAAAAGTGCAAAAGTGAAGTGGAATTGATGATGGAGACCGTATACCCATGACCGTCGGAATCAATATTTCACGGGTTGCGAGTCCACTCCTTTAATATGGTTCGTTACAATGCATTACACCCTGATACTTCATCTCCATAACACCCTGTGATGGAGCTGATGGTGAAGTAGGTATCAAGTGAACTCCTCAACAGTTAACGGCATTGCGTCGGGAAAATAATATTTTGTAAAGGAAATGAGCAGTTGAAATTATACAATTGGAACTTAGATAAAATACAAACAAAAACTTTATCGACTTCAAAAATAAATTCAAAGGAAGTAAAAAGCAAAACATAACATAAAACAACAAAATAAATTACATTTTGAAATTGCTGACAAATTAACTTTAAAATATTTAAATATTTATTTTAAATGAAATAGAAAAGAAGTGGGCAATTTTTGGGTAGGTTTTGAAAAAATCAACGTATTACGATAAGTAATATCGCTTTTTTATCATTTTAACGAAGACATTAATTCTAAAATAATAATATTTTCACTAACTTCTGCCTACGTGTAGGTACCTACTCACATTATAATATGAAAACTACAAGAATAAGAATCTTTAAAGTAATAATATAACAAAATCTCAAAGGTTTGTGCCATGGGTGGGAGTGACCGAGTATTACAAACAATAAACCAACTTGTCGGTTCACTTTTATATATATAATGTTTAATTTTTTAAAATAATGGAAGAAAAACTAAATAAAAATACTCGTATTTTTGTTCATTTTGATTGTAGAATCATTAATTGTGTTTTGATTACAAGTAATTAAACGCGAGCGCTGCACAGTAGGCCTATATACCGGCGGGATCCTTCCTCACCGCGGGCGCCACGTGCGTTCGCTTTTAATCTAAGAACAACATATACACAGATTTGCTTGACTGCATCAGGACTATGCCATTACGACTGTTTGTGTAACACCTAATATGTAAACCAAGAAAGGGACCAATGACCTACCTCTGGTGCCATTTCAAGCCTAGTAACAGCATAGACGGGGCCATAGATGGTTTGACATTCCTCCCTTATTGTTTATTTATTTTTAGAAAAAGAATACTCAGGGTTACAGTCAAATCAGAAATCGACCCGTTTTTGTGTTGAAATCATGTTCTACGTGACTTTACCTCAGTTCGACTACGAACAGGAAAAAATCGTTAGCTGACTGGCGACGGTTTTCATCGGTGACTACTTAAACATATGGGGAACGATTCACGAACATCCAAATAAGAGAATTGTCAGTTCTGGGAAGCGGAGCCGTGTGACCGGTGACCGGTGCCCGGCGACTAGTGACATTAGCTCGATCGATAGCAACTAATCATTGAACGGAACGTTGCGCATCGCGAGGTCTCACGTCGCGTCCCTGGCATTTCTCAACCTCACTCATGTTACTTGAACCAGTCTAAGAGATCAGGTAAGTAAATCAATTGTATCCCACTAGTCCACTATAACTGCGCTGAATTGTCCAGACACATTTTATTTCTTTTTTTTTAATAAGGGTTTTTACGCTTAACGTATGTCATTCCCATCATACTCTAAAGCCAATAATAATTCCTATTAAAGTTGAATGCAAAAGTTTGAACAAAACTCCGTTTGGTTGAGATAAGAAATATTTCCATATCGGATCTGTTCAAATATGATTTCTAGTAGGCTCATATATCGGTACAGCAATATTTTTGGTTTATTTTTATTACGAACACTCATAATATGTATCTAGGTACATTCAATTCAAACATGCGTATCTTTGATTTTTTGATTGATAAGTTTTGCTGCGACCACAACCGTTGTATAGGTATAGGTAGGTACATACGGTCGAAACGTCGAGGATTTAACCTTTATAATATCCTAGTGTAGCGTAGCCTATAAAATTGTATTATGTGTAGGCACAAATCGCGAAAGTTTAAAAACATAAGTAGTAACAATTTATTAAAAATGGGTATTTTAATACCTACCCATTTGTATGTAGGTACGTATTATGTCTTTAAAGTTTGGTTTGATGGCAGTCCCTACCTAGTTATTAGTGTTGGGTTATAGTCGGGTACAGTGTTTTTGTGTAGTCGGCGTGTAGCGAGTAGCGTGTAGCGGGCGGTATGCGGCGGCGGCCGGGCGACATAAAGCGGCGCGACCTCGCCCGATACCGACGCTATGCGTTTTTGTCGCGCGGCTCCTTTCGACCATCTTTTAAGTAATGGCCGCGTTTTTCCGATCTAATCACGATCGCGTAACTATGTCCCGAGTCTCGTCGCTCGCACATCCACGGATCCTACTATTTTTTGGTGGCAGCGGGCCCGGGCTAGAACCGGTTCTGTTGCGTCACAATCTCGCCGGTGCATCCTGTCAGCATCGCTAAGTGCGCTGCTGATTCCATTAAACTTAACTAAGACCTAAAACTAAATCTCATAATTCAATAACTTTAAGGAACTCAATAAAGCTTTGAGCTACATAATTGGTTGGCAAATGAAGTGCACAGTGGCTGACCGGGAGCGAGTGAAGAGGTGGATTAATTTAATGAGATGAGAATGGTGGTGAAACGGGCGCGAGGAGGCGCGCGGGCCAGCTAGGGGGTGCGGGCGGGGCGCGGGGAAGAGGCGCTTTGGTTCGTAATTAAACGTCGGGTTTAATTAAGGCGGCTTCGAGAATCACTCCAGTGATTTATCTAGTAACTAGTCGACTAGCGAGCGGCGGCGGCGGGCAGCGGGGCCGCGGTCGGGACCTCTGCGGTGCAAGTTCCCAGAGCGAACTCAATAAAGCACTTCTGTGAATCTGCCGCGATGCGTTTTTACACAAAGTTCCTGGTAGCGTGGAATCGTGAAGGCTTGATTCGTACCTATACATGTAGGTACCTACCTAGGTATATTTATTACTTACATAAGATTTTACCTACTTAGATAAGAAATTACATTAATACCAATAGGTATAACATAAATTGACAGAATTAAGTTAAATTTAGTTTTTCGGGATTACTAGGGTACCTATAGTAGGGGAGCATGGTGACAGTAAGTAGGCAACCAACACCAGGTAGATAGTGGAGCACTCACCCTTAGGCTTATCGAGCGAGAGAGCGCGTGCGAAGTGCTCGTCGACGACGGCAGCGACGTCGCCCGAGTAGTGCGTGAACACGACGCAGTTGGCGCTGACGTACTGCGCGCGCGCGCGCGCCGCGCTGCTGCCGGCGCACTCGCCCTCCGACTCGGACGACCCTCCAGCTGCGCAACATAACACCCTCATTAGCCACTCCCGCCACGCAGTAGGTACACCTCGCACTGCCGCTACTGGCTGCTGTGGAGCAGACGTACCGTCGGCGCTGGCGCGGCCGTGCGCGGACAGGTCCTCCTCCTTGGCGCGCAGGCGCGAGGCGTGGTGCGCGTGGTGCGCGAGGTGCGCGTGCGGCGGCGAGCCGGGCGACTGCGCGCCGCTCGAGGCCGAGCCCGAGCTGACGGCCGCGCCCCCCGACCCGTACGCTTCGCTGCCAGCATTGCCAGCGCCGCTCTGCACGTTGAACTGCAAACGGCACTCACAGTTAATACGAGGCGACGGCACCGCGCAGACCCTGTACTACATAGCACAGGAGAGCGAAACAACGTGAGGGCTCCATGTTAACTAATGCACTATGGCCGTTTGGGAGACTTAAACTTAACATTCTTAAATCATTAATAAAGACAGTCGACGTAAATGCCTTTCACAAAGTTATGTCCGGTCGCTGCGTACGCGTGGCGTGCTCGCTAATGGCTGCTACATTTACGGGAGCCGACCTGCGACCAGTGAAGCGGCTCTCTCCGCGTCATACATTACGACAATACTACACTCAGGGTTAAATTAACGTAGATAATTCGTAATTGTGTGAAAAATAACTAAAGAACATAGTACAAATACCGATATCTATAAAAACTCTAAAGAATTTAAATCCGGATGATTTATTTATATTACCTACAGACTTGAACTGTAATCATTTTATATTTCGAGCATATTTATCTTCAAATAATTTGAATGCCTGTGGTTCAGTGAAAACAGCGCAACAAAAATGAATGGCGATCAAATTCTATGCTCTACATGAGACAAGATAGATGTTTTACGGCCGCAAGAAACAAACATACTTATCAAAGCTAATAAAACTAAAGTGACTACTACAAATTGTTGAAATAGGTATTAATATACATGATGTGTTATTCGTTTAACGTATAATTAGTTGCGCGACTTTACAAGCAGCGCCCCGCGCTACGACTGAGCGTCACCACTAACACTCGCAGTCGATGTGCTGTCGTTACACAATGAAGCACTTTTCTCATTGCAATCCTAAAGTTGATCAAGCAATATCTCTGTCCAACACCTGTTGCATTGTGCACATAAATATTAGATAGATATTGTTTTTTAACGCCTCCCGCAGTCGTGTACAAGCCCTGTGTCGCGGGGGACTTTACAAACATACACGTCACGGACAAAAAGTACACCCAGACTCGGAACAACCATTTGTGGATCACACAAAGTGGTGTCCCGTGTGGGAATCGAACCCACGACCTCTTGCATAGCAGTCGAACACACTCCCACCGCGCCACTTTTAAGTTGGTGCCTAAAACATGAAACTACATTTCCTGGCACCAATTACAAAATGTTTAATTATTTTTTGTTGTTGTACCATTTCATTTTTACATACATTTTTTGCCTTTTAGTTACCTTGTATTTATTTTGGAAGTTGGTTTTGGTTTTTTATTTCTTTGTAAAAAAGTTTTTTTGTTTGATTTCTTATTCAAGTAATTGTGAATATCGTTAGTGTACTTATAATCTTTTTGCTGATATTATAAACTGTCAACAAATGGTCCCCTAGCCGCTGGAGGGGCCTCCAGCTCCACAAACTCCCTGCGGGTGTAACAACCAACAGGTACGACATAAAGTCGGGGGGGGGGGGGGGGGGGGCAGTTTGTATTCTTTCACAATTTCACATTGAAATATTATATGGGCAACGTCATATTGTTGAATAGTTCATTCACAATTGCTCGAAAGTTTCAAATATCACAACAAAGTTTTTTTTTATCTTTATTTATCTCTCATCTAAACAGTTAAGCCATGGCAGCTCCATTGTACCCTAAACTTTAACATTAATTACATATTATTCGTAAATACAAAAGTTATTAGCTAAAGATATCTGTACAGTTTATACAAGTTTTACTAAAAAAGCGGTGTGGAAAAAGCTTTAGATTCTATAAGTACTTGCTACAAAATTAAATGATCGTAAGCTCAGGCGCTACGCCCTACATACACACATCAAAAGTGTCTAGGGATCAAGCATTTTTATGCGGATTTCTTGAGATTGAGATGTGGCTTTGTAATAAATTTATGATTTTATAAATTTATATGGATCCTTTTTGGTGCATTTCATAATTTGAATCAGGAACTGTGAATCAAATTCGAGTAAAAGATGAAAATCAGCTGTCAATATTTTCCCTATAAAAACATACAACGCATTGAAGACATTATTAGTGCTACTGTTTCCCTACTACTGATTAAAACCAACGTTATTATGGAGCGGCGACGTCATTTAAGCAGGGAAGAAATGCTCAGAGCCGTGGGAATGATAGAAGCTGGTTCCCGGCAACGTACTGTGGCTTTAGCTCTGAATACAAGTCAGAGTGTTATCAGTCGACTTTGGACACGTTACCGAAGCACTGGTACCGTGGCTGAGCGCCATGGAGGACGGTATCGCTGCACCACACGGAGACAAGACCGATACATTCAAATCTTAACTCGAAGAGGTCCAACAATAACCGCCATGATGTTAGCCGTGAGGCTTCATCACTCTTCAGGGAACTTAATTAGCGACCAAACAGTCAGAAACCGCTTGCATGAAGTAAACCTTCATTCCCGAAGACTGCTACGGGTACCACCTATAGCAATGCACAATCGTAGGATTCGATATCAATGGGCTCTTGAACACAGAAATTGGGCAGAAGAACAATGGCGTTTCGTGTGCTTTTCTGATGAGTCTCGTTTTGGTATGAGACCGGATACAAGACGTATACGACACTGGAGAACCCCTGGACGCCAACAGCGATTAAAATCCTGCCAGGAAGTCCATCCTTATAGTGGTGGAACCATCATGGTATGGGCGGGTATTTGGATCGGCGGAAGAACTGAGTTGATTTGGATCAGAGGCAACCTCAACGCTCAAATTTATGCTGAGACGATTGTATCAGACGTCATCGTTCCTCTACAAGTGCAAATCGGTCCCTTATTTCAGTTAATGCATGATAATGCACGACCGCACACCGCAAGAGTTGTAAGACAGACTCTCGCCGCAGCTAACATCAATGTCCTGCCCTGGCCTGCTCAGTCGCCAGACTTGAACCCGATTGAGCATGCATGGGATATGCTACAGAGAAGAGCTCTGCCGAATATGGAGGGTATCCAGTCGCAAGAAGACCTTTTTTTGTTGTTGCAACGAACATGGGCGGCCATTCCACAGCGTGATTTGGATGAACTCATTTTGAGTATGCCAAACCGATGTTCTTGTGTTGTTAGTGTTCGCGGTAGAAACACGGATTATTAATTGTTTAAGTTACCCAATAAAATTTTAAAGAAAACTGTTATTTCAGTCTTTTTTTCGAACTTTAATGTTAGTGGTTCAAATGTCAAAAATCCCTTTATTAGGAAAATGGCAAATTTCTTTATTAATGCAAAGGTGACTTGGTTTATCGTTACTGTGACAAACGAAAACACTTTATTTGATGAATCCTTAAAGAAATAAAAAAAAAATCAATCAGGAGAAAAGTTATTGCAAAAATATATGTTGATCCCTAGACACTTTTGATGTGTGTACATAAAGTGATACACCTACAACTTGAAATATCTAGGGCACAATGTTACCGATCACCTCATACACAAAATGGACATAGAACGGGACGTAGGTCGCCGGCGCAATACAGACCCACGGGTTCGCGCATTGTAGTCAACTTGTCAGAATAAGCCTGTTTATGGCCTAGCGCGCATTGCCTTGCGTCTTTTAAACACATCATCTGTGAAGTATAGAGTGTCATAGAAGTGCGCGCATTATGATGAGATAAACGCGTGCGGTAAAATCATTGTTGGCCTCTCGCTGCAAATTTGCGATGAATCTAAAGCACTTATTTTTGTATCGCATAGAGATTTATGAAACACCGCGCACTGCGGTGAAAAAACGCACGGAGACACTCAGTTGCTGTTGGAGTGTTGGGTCGCGACACAGACATGTCGTGTCGAGCGTCGATCGCAAATTTAGACATTGAACTTTTAATGAATGCTATCGGAGTCAGACCAGCAATATGGAACAAACATGTACGTGAATATGCGGACATAACATTGAAGTCAAGGACGTGGGAGGAAGTTTATGGTATGGTTATTAATAATTAGAGCGACTTAACTTCATCAGAATAGATAAGTTTAATAGTTCGTTATTAATTTCTAAGGTCATAGTACAAATCAAATCTATATCTTTTATAATATACCTATATATACAATAGGTATTCGGGCTATAACCTATTACATAAAAATATCTTTTAACTAACATATTCCTCCCCCACCCTCCCTTCGGTGGTGGTGTTTAATGTACCGGTGTTGAATGTAATGCCCCCCCCCCCCCCCCTCCAGTCATGCTAACAACTCACACTTGGCCAGTTGAGCCAACAGTTGTCCCCCCCTGAACAAAGTTCTGGATCCGCGCCTGATTTTCTTCAAATTTCAATCAAATAAAGTAAGAACAGTTTGATTCAAAATTAAATATTTGTAATGAATAGCGTATTTATTTGAATATGGGTTAATACCATGTTTATTAAAACACTTTCGCAAATAAATGCGTTATTTTAGAACTAATTAGATTACCTACCATAAAAATATAATATATTTTTTATTGATATTGTCGTAAAGTCGGGACTGATATACTTTTTAAACAACTCATAGTTCTTATAAATCTCTAATAAATACTTTAATGAATAATACAAGAGCATGTGTACAATAAATGAATCGTTGTAATGAGCGCTGCCGACAGTGGCTGACACTCGAGCTATGCAGCGAGCGAGCGAAGCTTGTCAGTTGTCAGCCAACCTTGCTTTAGAAATCAACAGCTGATCAATTTTAGTTTCATTATTAGTTAATACATCATTAGAACAGACCTTACTTAGGATGCACAGCGTGTCTTGATTTATACTCTATTTTAACAAAAAATATCGCACGTTTTACTTATATTCAAAAAATAAAGCATTCTTTAAAAACATCTCAATCAAATAAAAAAAATCATTAGTTATTTATTACTCAAATTATGAAAAACTAGCGGACGCCTCTCAGTTTCACCCGCGTAGTTCCCGTTCCCGTGGGAATACAGAGATAAAAAATAGCCTATGTCACCTGGGGCTAGTGTAGCTTCAAATCCGTCCAGTACTTACGGAGCCTATTCAATACAAACAAACAAACAATCAAATCTTTCCTCTTTATAATATTTGTATAGATTAAAAATTATGTTTAATTTACTACAAGTGTTTAGTTACAGTACCTACTCTACCATTTGACACTGTTAGAAACTTTTTTACAAGAAAATATTGAACCGACTTAAAAAATAAATCTATACTAATATTATACCTAAAGCGGAAGAGTTTGTTTGTTTGTTTGCTTTGTTTGTTTGTTTAAACGCGCTAATCTCAGGAACTACGGGTCCGATTTGAAAAATTCTTTTTTTGTTGGATAGCCCATTTATCGAGGAAGGCTATAGGCTATATATCATCGCGCTACGACTAATAGGAGCGGAGTAGCGACGTGAAATGTTGCAAAAACGGGGAAAAATTACGCATACGAAGTTGCGCGGGACAGCTAGTACAATATAATTGTATTTATTTTTTAAGTCGGTTTAAAAATAGCATGCAGATAATAGTTGTATGAGTATGTGCTGACAGAGTTATAAAAAATCTAATCTGTTGAGCTCTTTCTTTCTTCTTTCTTTCAATATATCATTATAATATAATATCATTTTATAAGCATAGGAGGGAACGAATTAAATAAAGTAAAGTATTACACCGATCTGACTTGTACTCACACATGTATAGCGGCTTTGGCACTATTACATTCAACCGTAGTCGTTTTTAATATTACAATGTGGGTGGTATTCTAGTGACATTCTGAGGAGCCGTCCAATGTGTATTCATTTTGTTTACTTACGTACATAATTTGACAGTAATGTTAAGTTTTGTTAACTTGTAACTTTTAATCTAACTTTATGCATGCTTCGTCACAAAATAGACTAATTTAAGCATACCTACTATTTTTATTGTTTATCTGATATAAGTGAACTGTACGGTTTTTATGAAAATAAAGATTCTTTAAACCCTAAAAATCTTTTATCAATAGGTCAATTTATATAAATAGTTGACTTACATTATTATCGTGACGTCAGACAGTCTGTCAGTTAACTGCCGTAGTTATCTGCACAGTAATCAGACTGACTGACGGACTGAACAGTAATGTAATAGAGTTATTCGCACAGATGGTCTAATAAAATTTCCGAAATCCGATAATGGAGTATTAAAAAATAAAGTGGAATAAAGTGGTGTTTAGGCGAATGTTTGTGTACCTACGTACACAAACATTCGCCTAAACAAGTATTAAATGTACGCCACTGTGTTCGCTCGAACTCGCATGTCTGCCATATTTTTGCTTCGAGGTGTAGGCGTGTATAGTTCAGGAGACGCATTGTGTAGTTTGGACATTTATTTAAAAATATAGTTCATTATTTTGATGCCTTTTTGACGTATGTAATTACTATCATTGTTTAATTATTTATTTTCTATACCTAGGTACAAAACCAAAAAATCAATAAACATTTTGAAGTTGGTACCAGGAAATGTAGTTTTTATGGTTTAGGCACCAACTACATTTTTTTTTTGTTATTTCTATATGTATTATTTCTTGCTTTTTACTAACCTTGTTAAATACAAGGTAGTAGTTTTGAAGACGGTTTAATATATTTTTATTAAAAAAAAAATCTCACTTTTTAGTGGGCTAATACAACAGCATAATGTCAACTCCTCATTTACTTTTACAAAATATTGGTTTGCCCGATGCAAGACCGTTATATTTTTAAATCGGTCCAACCGGTGCACAAACAACTAATAAAAATACATATATACATACAGATGAGCAAACAACCTCCTCCTTTTTGTAGTCGGATAAAAAGGGCCTTCGTAATTGGAATAGAGAATTGCTAGTAAGTAGTTTAATGTTATAGTCATAGTTTAATAGTGTGTGATGAACTGATGAGACGTCAGGAGCGAGTGTACCGTATCATTCCTAACTAGTAGATTTATTGGCCACATGAATGAGCAAACTTACGGATGGAGGACCCTCCCAGAGCGTTTACTTGAAATGTTTAATATTATAAAGTTGAAGAGTTTGTTTGTTTGTTTAGTTGAACGCTATAATCCCAGGAACTATTGGTTCGAATTGAAAAAATCGTGTGTTGGATAGCTCATTTGTCGAGGAAGGTTATATAACATCATGCTACGACTAATAGGTACAGAGCATTCATGAAAAAAATTTCAAAAACGAGGAAAATTGACGCAAACGAAATTGCGCGTGTTAACTAGTATAGAATATGTAGTCAATCTTTATGGACATCTAGGTACGGAAGTACGAGTAATACATAATACATGTTATTATTGTATTAATTAGCTTATGATTCTCATGCCTTTGCTTCATTAAAGATGGAAAATCTCATGAACTCAATAAATAAATGTTATTAATATTACGCGTTTTGTCATCAATCAATATATTAATATAAAGCGTGTGATCGACCGACCATTATGTCTATCATAGTAATTATTTATTAGGTACGCCTACATTGGTAGGTTTCTACATGTATTATGGCGAAATCTGTTTTTAATATAGTAGGTACCTATTACACATTTCCATGCCAAAATGGCAAAACGGAGCCCTTATATTAGTTTTTCCGTCCGTCCGCAGGTTAGCTCAGAGACTGTTAGTACTAGAAAAGAAAGTTGTAATTTGCATGAAATGTACATATTGCATGCCGACAAAGTGGTAAAATAAAATCTTGAAAAAAAGTAGTGTACCTAGTATTCCCCTACGCGTCATGTGGGAATGTGATTTTCTTTTGTCACCTACTGCATCGGGTAAAAAATATTTAGTGGCTGTGATTATCATTTTTCGATATATCAATTTATAAAAGACTTAAAGTGCAACTTTTTGTTAGAGTCAAGTGTACAACCATTTAGCTGGCAGGGGGGGGGGGGCGGCCAGCTAAATGGTTGATGTTGGGTATGTGAAAAAAATCATGGTAGTACTTAGTGCACCTTTATATAGTGAAATTAAAAGGAAAACTATCACAGCTAAGTTGGCTTCACTAAACACAATTTTCGTACAAATCCCATTGATATAGCGTTGTAAATATGATACAAAAACAACAGAAAACCCACTTCTTAATCCACTTTCTTGGATCTTGATGGAGGGAGGAACTACAGAACCCTACATGCACTTACCCGGTTTTTAAATTTTACTCATTAATAGTTTGGTATTTATATTGCTTTAATTTGTTGATATAAGTAAATCACTACAAACTAAAAAAAAATACTTTTCTCTAAAATTCATATAACTATAATAGAAAATATTTACGATGTTGATTATATGTTTGTTGATTCGCAATAAATGTCATTACCTAAAAATAAAGAACATTGAACCCATCTCCACAGTATTATCGAATTAGAATATTGATGTTCTTAACACTAACCTAACGTAATTTCCGCAGGTAGGTCTCTCCAAACTTAACAATAAAGACCCAATAAAACTGACATAGTATCGAATTTGGCCGGCCCTGGCAGACATTCTTTCTTGGACATCTGTTTGGGAATCACAAAACCCAGAACACAAGGTCTAACTACTTTTGTTGTGAGAGTTTACGCACCAACCAGGTTTACCATCTAAAACAATATAATTTTGTAAAATGTGGTTCTATTCATTTATTTTACTTAACTAAGGTATTTATATTTTCGAGATGGTTTGATGAGTATTAACATTTACACAATTCAAAAAAATGCATTTTTCCTCACCGGAAATGTGTGAACCGGAAAAAGTGATACAAGAGGGTGCACCACACGTAAGGGAACTGCCTCTTCAAAGCATTTAAAGGCAAAAAGAGATTCAAATCACATTATTACGTTACATGATAATTATTTAACAGATTAGGTACACACAAAAAAAACAGCAACATAATCCCCGGTTACATGAAGTATAGTGGCACAGATACTTTAAACGCCATTTTTTCAGACGTCAATGTGCTTAAAATTGAAAAATGCCAATAAAATAAATATTATTGTGTGAAGGTGCATAAAACCTGTACGAGGGGTACGAGGTTGTGCCAGTTCCATTCGAACCTACTAGGATAAAAGCAAGTTAAGACACAGGTCATCTTGAAACAAAATCTCAGTACCTACTTCCGTCAAAAAGCTGAATTTGAAACTTGAAGGTACTTTTTAATTGAAAAACATATTTTTCTTTGCTTTTAACTGTATTAGTAAGTGTAAACACAATTTTCATGACTTTCTCAAAATTGAACCCTCACGCGCCACGGCAATCTGCCAACCGCCAAAAGCCCTAAAAACTGCTTCAATCTCATTCCTTAAGTCATATTAATTTAAACTGGACAAATGCTAGTTGGATTCGCCAACCGAGGGTTCCGTACAAATCCGTAGGTAGGCACATGTTATAAATAGTAAAGAAATCGTCGAATATAGTTAAGATATCGAAGATCGAAAATATGTTAAGAAATCGAGTCCTACAGCTAAAAAAAAGGCCTTTTCGTTATAGATAACTTAGTTTTAGTTCACTGATGTACCTAGTTTAGACTGACAGTTATAAACTAGGTACATTACTCATTTAATTATGTCAGTCTATATCGCAAAAAACAATGTTGTGTCGCTACTAATTTGATCAATCTGACCGGATTGTAATCCCTACAGCGAAGTATAATAATGCGTAGTGCCAGCCATGCCTGACCGACTGTTTACTGGTATGTCATCAACTCGTCAGTGAAACCACCATTTGTGCCGTATTTATTGAACTCTTGTTAACCAAACTATATCATGCACCATCTATTATACTAACATTATTAATGAGGACTTATTTAATTAAAAAAAAATGTTATATACCTACGTCCTGATAATAAGGAACACAACAAAAAAGATCCCATTTGGTGCAGTCGTTCTGAAGTTATGCGCGTACATACATTTCGGCGATTCATTTTATGTAATAAGAACTAACTGTCCCGCGCAACTTCGTCTGCGTATTTTGTCCCCGTTTTTGTAACATTTTTCATTGCTGCTCCGCTCCTATTGGTCGTAGCGTGATAATATAGTTATCCTCGATAAATGGGCTATCCAACAGTAAAATATTTTTTTTAATTCGGATCAGTAGTTCCGTTTTACCGCGTTCAAAAACAAACAAACAAACTCTTCAGTTTTATAATAAGTAAAAGTATAGGTAAATATAGATGTCAGGCATCAACTTCAAAAATGTTTATTTTTTTGTAGCTGTAATCTATACTTATATTATAAAGAGGAAAGATTTGATTGTTTGTTTGCATTGAATAGGCTCCGAAATTACTAGACCAATTTAAAAAATCTTTTACTCTTTATAGAAAGCTATATTATTGGGGAGTAACATAGGCTATATTTTATTGTCAAAAAATTAGAGACCCATACGAAAATTGCAATAATGCAAGGTATAAAAAATTTTGCTTATTTGGTGTGCGCTGCGAAGGTTATTGATGATACATCAAAATAATGTACTACATTAGTACCTACTCATTATTATCCACAAACAAATCCGCGAGGAGGGGGGGATATATATGTCTAACTTAAGTCACAATAACCACTTTTTGTTCAAATTTGACCATCGAAATACGGGTAGAATCGAAAGATTTTTCGCATTAAGTTATGTATCCTTATTCAATTAAGTATTTCCATAATTTAGGTTATTTATTCACGTAAAATCCTTTTTAAATTATTCACAATGTCCCTTTGTTTAGAAGTTACGACAGATATAAAAATGATAAAAGTAAGAAAAACCGAGCAAGAGCTTGTCGGACGAATGTATACGCGTTTTGTAGCCAAAATAGTAAAAACGAAACCCTTTTCGACAAAAAGGGTTTCGTTTTTGCTATTTTGGCTACGGAACGCGTATTCCGGGTGCATTTCACCCGAAGCCGGACAAATGTGGGGGGGGTATACTTCGTTTCGCTCCACGCAGCCAAGTGTGAGCACGACGACGGGGGGAGGTGCCCGATACTAATAACACTTCTGGGTGGGTCACCACTACATTACAGCTACGTACTTTCAAAGTGATAAAAAAAGCTAAATTGAACCATCAAAACTTCATATTTTCGAATTATTTTTTTTTCGCGTAACTATTACGCAGGTAGCATTTTGATTTCACATGATTCCACCTAGGGTTAAAATAATGACGTTATGTGAATATCTATAAAAAATATTATATTTGATTTATTAAAATATTATAATTCAGGTAGGTACTTATCTATAAAATCACACTTAGCGCGGACGAGGCCGCGGGCATTAAATTCGTGTTATTAGTATTAGTTTTATTTGAAAATCTTACTACGATATGACGCCCGTGCGGAGCCGGGGCATACAGCTAGTATATATATATATTTTTGAAGTCGATAATATTTTTTTTATAAAAAGTATTGTTGTTAATGTTTGTACCAAAAAGTATGGCGTCTACATCTAGATACTAATAAAGCTTAATGCTATCTATTGAATAAGAAACGTTTGAAAACAAAATATATGTAGATGCCAATCAGCACATACCTACATTATAATGTTTCTTAGAAGTTAACACTTTATCGCGCTTCTTTAATCATCATCGACGTCGTTTTTTACCCGCGACGGCTACGCAGACGGTAAGTATAAGCGTTTAGGGTAAGAGGTGTTTGTGTGTCTGTGTGTGTGTGTGTTGCCATTATTCCCATTTTTACGCCAATCATGGGTTTTTTCAAAAGTTTAATATTGCTTTTTGCTCACTATCTCACTGCATTATCAACTATAGTGGGTACGCATTATATATGTACGTAGTTCAGTACGTACCTTCAACATTTAACATGCAAAGCACAGAGCAAGCGCGGTTAAGCGTGTTAGTGTATATTGTCGTAAGGACGGTTGTCCCGATGTAAATAGAGCAAAGATATTGTGCTCTCCGAAGCAGCTGCATGCTAATGTGTAGCGTAGCGTATCTACCGCCGCGCAATAAACATCGAGACGCTCGCGCCTGGGTAGCCTCATGAACAAATATTGTAATATTGAGCCGTTTTCAATCGGGTTTCAGGCCTGGCCACAGCACCAGCTCGGCTCTTCTCAAAGTGACCGGCGACATCAGGGCCGGCATGGATGAGACTAAAGTTACTCTCCATCCTCTCTAATGTGAAGTTTTCATCCAATGCTCTGAATTAATTGGTTCTTTTGCTATCTCCAGCGGGGCGGCAGCAATCTGTACTGTGGTTCCTCAAGGTGGTATACTTTCTCCTTTATTATTTTCCATTTTCATCTATCACGCCTTTAGAGTGCGTTTCGTCTTTACGCTGATGACTTGCAGTTGTACGCCCAGGCCAGTGTGAACGACATATCTGAAATCATCACTAGCATTAATGCTGATCTGGATGCCATCAAGATTTAGTCAGACAGGTTTAGTTTGACAGTAAATCCGTATATACATACAGGATATATATACATACAGACCATTGTCATAAGGAGTCCACGCATTTTAAGCCGGTTAAACACAGACACTTTGCCGCCAGTCATCTTTAACGGGTCCACTATACCTTTAGTTCTTCGGTCAGCAATTTAGGTTTACTTATTGACACTAACCTCAACTGGCAAGCTCAGGTTACTAGTGCGAGTCAGAGGGTTAGGGGTACCCTGCGATCTTTATATCGTCTTGAAATTGTGGTGATGTATGCTATCTTGATCTGAACGCTGACCTTCTCAATAAATACGATCGACTTCTTAACAACTGCTCTCGTTTTATTTTCAGTCTTCGTAAGTTTGACCATGTGTCTTCGTTACATTCCCAACCAAATGGTCTATCTCCCTATTCGTCAGCGCCGTAGTTTGTGTGTTCTCACTACTCTCTATTCTATTCTCAATTCTCTTAGTAGTCCCTCTTACCTTTCATCTTCTTTTCAATATTTGTGTGCCAATTATAGAAGAGATCTTCGTTCTACTAACAATCTATTGCTTTTATGTAGTTCTCATTCGTCTGGATTCGTGGGATCCCTTTTTCCTTGTACAATCTGTCTTACTCTGGAATGTGCTGTCCCCCGAAATGAGGCAATGTTAGCAACTTATATGATTATAATGTATTTAATATACAACTATGTATTTTATCTGTGTATTATCAGGTATATAATATAAAATGTTATAATAGTATGTATTTGTGTATATTTTACTTAATTAAGTATTTATTTAATACACTAACATCATTGTTATGTATTAATATTAGGTAAATCATGTACACCTACTTTTTAAATCGCTACATCACCCAAAGGTAGACTGGTAGAGAATGATTTTAGCAATAAGTTTGCCTTTGTAAACTATTTGTACATTAAGTTCAATAAATAAATAAATATATTATAAACATGAAGATCACTCAGTTTATTAGTGAACAGTGTGCAAGTAATATAGTAGGCAGCCATGAAATTGACCGTTGCTACGAGAGCGGTGCACCTGAACACGTCGAGTAGGTATGACGGGTGCGTCTCTGCACTGCGACTGGCACGCACTTTTTGCGCGCCGTGATATATGGTCCGGTCGGACCGGTGCGCCCGCGCACTCGCCGCACTCGCCGCACTGCACGGCGCACACACACCAGTGCACTGCACAAAAAGGGCCTCACTCTAGGAACCACTTCGCGGTTGCTCCTGAGTGCTTCATGTGCGCGATTATTTTTACTTTCGAGATGCGCTCGGAATAGTTCACACCCGACACAAAAACTGTGAGAAGCGAAACTAATAAACGGCATAACATTCTGTGTAGTCCATGTCGTCTGCTAAGATATATTATGTTTAGGATTTTCATTACCTTTAACAGTCGATCTATTACGGCAATATACACTACAATGTATACTATATCTGACTAACATAGTGCCTATATATCTAACAGTAGACAACTTGTAAAAAGTCACACGCATACATTGTTTTCTTTGGTTTGATAAATTTTTACCGAAATTAAATGTTATGTGTCGTCCTGCTCTGTCACACTATGAGCGGGGCTGGTGCATGTCGCAGTGGCGCCTGGCGACCCTCGGCTTGTGGAGCGACACACACAACAAGGGCGTTGTGAGTAGGTACTAACTAATTACCAACTCCAACGTGTAGACATCATATTAATATATTTTATAGCAGCCGATCAACAACATTATTGTACTGATAATATAAAGTACTTTACATTCATAAATGCAACCTTTGTGAGCGGCATTCATATTTAAAATTTGTCCTTATACGTGCAGCGCGAACAAATTATCACACTCTATCTATCTACTGCTACAAGTTAGAAGACGGATTAGTACTTATATATAAAATTGAAAATCGAGATAATATTATTAAACGTAACTGCATATCTGTGCACGAACCACGTAGTAGGAGCAGAACAGGGTCAACTTTTAACAAGGGTAAAAATTATAATGTTTTGTTTTTATTGCCTAGGGTTGGCAGACGCCAGGCGGGCTAGCGGCCCACCTCATGGTTAGCGGTAACCGCCATTCATGGACTTCAGGATCACCCAAGCCGCTGACATCACAAACATCCATTTAAAATGTGGATAGGGTGTGCGCCGGGTTAAGGCTACTCTTTTTTTTTTTGTGACGAAGCATGGTTTTAGAGAGAGAGATTGAGAAAGGGTTAAATGAGGCGCATACTACATATAACTTCTACACCACCTATTCCGAACATCAATATCACCTGAGCGAGAAGGAAAGTAGGAAGAAAAAATATCGGCTACGAGCAAAAAAGTTAACTCTTTGCGCAGTACACATAGTTGCTATATACTTACGATCAAAATGCTAAATGCTACCACAAGTGTCAGGAATAGAACCTTATTGACTGTCTTAAATATGGCTATTAAATGAATAAATGTATTAAATATTTAATATATTTTATTAAAACAGCGCAAACCGAGTCCTTTATATGAATGATGACTTTATGAAGCCTATGACATTGACCTTGTAAGACGTAATTAACTGTAACTACCTAAAATTTGAGCACATGGTTGGAAACTAATTTTTAATCGCTATAAATATATCCTAAACAGTCATTTTAAGCAAAAAATAATGCAAAAAACCTTATCATGATTTTAAAACTCAGAACACACATATAACTTTTAAAATACCTACACAATGACATAGTTTGTTGACTTTTTTTCCCTATCACAATATGGCGCCTGGCTGTCGCCATTTTGCATTTTTGCTTACTTTAATGCCTTTAGTGACACTCGCAAGATTAAAATACAAATCGATTGTCGTATGAATAATCAAAATCGGCTGACGCGTTTGGTCCGTATAGTGCCACAAACTGATAAAGACATCTCCTTTGCGTCACGCAGTCGGGTAATAAAACGTTGAGTCGACCAACAAAACTAATAGCTACATTGTTTAAAAGTAGATTCTTACTAATATTGCTTACATTTGACAAGCTAAACTTAATATCTTTTTTTTTTAATATCTTGGGACCAACCCACATTACGCTATCTGATATCAAACTAAGCAGAGCTTGTACTATGGTAACCAGACAACTGATAAACATACTTATATATTTCTAAATACATACATATTATAGATAAATAACACCCAGACACAGAATAAATCAGCGTGCTCATCACACAAAATTTTACCCTGGGTGGGGATCGAACCCACGACCTCTCGCGTAGCAGTCGGATACACTCCCACCGCGCCACAGAGGCAGTCCTTAATGTGTGTGTTTAGAAGTGGATAAGTACTACTGTGGGGTATCTATATAGGTACTTCCTCAGAATGTTCGTTTTTACGGTTGGTTGATGCAATGCAAATAGGACAATATTGCTTAAAGTGGAATGGTAAATTGCTTATGTACAGTCAGCGTCATATATAAAATAACAGTTAACATTACCAAATACTTAAACACATCTAATTGGATCATTAATATACAATCAGCCTGAGTAGCCTAATAATTCAGACCGTTCATCTTGCACAAAATTAACGGAGCAACAGCTTCTCAAATATACGAGCTCATCCTAATACCGCATATTACAGTAACAAACCCAGTGCCGAAGGTTTCGCAGCATCCACAGTATTCATAAATATAGAACACAGTAGGAAAATAAACTTTACCGATTTTTTTTTAAAGTACTATTTCGTATATCAAATAATATGCCAATACGTCATACAAAAAAACGAAGATAAGTATATGTCGTTGTCCTTTTCATTTCATGCATGACGTCACTGGCACGTCTTTTGTTTCAATAATAAATTTCCTATTTTATATTTATTCGTGAGCGAAATATGTAAGAAAACCTCATTTATAAAATACCAATTTTTTTCTATAGGTACTCATTGACAAATGAGGTTTACTTACATTCTTTTTAAGTTTTTTTTTATCTGTTCAGAAAGTGATTGACTCTGATTGTTGAAGTGCAAAAGCAGAAACACTTAGTCTAACGTTGTGTTTAAATATACAAAATGCATTTAATTAAATGTAAAATTTCATAGCAGTCCCTTTATTTAAGATACTACGTTATTTATGAAAGAAATAATCCCTATGCCTGACACTTTAGATTGGTGTCATACAAATACAGAATGGTGCTTTCTCACATTAAGCGGGTTCGATTCCCGGAAATTTGAACGCCGTTCGAATTACTTATAAATCAAAAGGAAGTCTTCTTTCAGTAAAATGTTCTATCTATAATACTTATGGTACTTATAGTTTTGGGGCATCATTTTATTTAAGCAGCTATTTAAAAATAAATATTAAGTATCATTTGTATGGTATTTTATAGTCAAATCAGTCAGCAATGATGGCAACTACAAACCGCTGAAGTATCTAGGTCGACTTAACCTGTAACCCCTGTAGGTATTTTCAAACAATCATTGATTTCGTTTAACGAAATAAAAATATTGGAGTTTGGATTTCTCTCACTTTAGTTACTTTAACTTTATAACTGTAATAAAGAGATTTAAAAAAAAAACATTTATTCTACAAAAAAAAAAAACTAGTCTTAATAAAAAAAGACTAGCAAAATGTTATTTACTTTTGTATTTTTACTGTCTTATATACAATCAAGAAATTATCAAGTCTTATTTAACGGTAAAGTAAAATCTTCTTATAGGTCTAATACTCTTTGGTGATAAAAACAAGAATAATGACTTTACTTGGCATTACATTGCGGTTCAAAAATCAATATTATCACGAATAAATTCCTATTGTAATTTTATTTTCGAATTTGTTCTTGCTCTGAACACCCTCCAAAACAAAAAAAAAATGCCTGCAAATTTATATATTTTTTATAACCTTGACGTTTAGGTAACCAAATATAAAAGATCTTCTTCCTTCGGCAGAGTTGCCATAAAAAAAAAAAAAAAAAAAAGATCTTCAATCGAAAAAATGGGTGCTTCTTATGAAAATATTGACAGCAAAGAACATAATGAGAAACACTTAAACAACACAATAACATCAAAAGATACAGTATTTTTTAACTAACCACGGATAGAATTGACTTGATGTTATCACCTATTAAGAGCGGAAGGTTTGCTTTTTACAGAGATGTTTTATGATACGTTATAGTATACATAATTATATTATAATAAATAGGTGACATACTTATCCGTATTTCTAGTCACTCGATTTTGATAGAATCAACTTTTGAACCGCAGTGCATTGTGACGATTTATTCTGATGACATTCCAAATGTAATTCTATGGTGTTTAACATAAAGTTTATTATCCTACTGTGTTTTACATTTATGAATACTGTGGATGCTGCGAAACCTGAGAGGGATTAGGATGAGGTCGTATATTTGAAACTGTTGTTCCGTTAAATTTGTGCAAGATGAACGGTCTGAATTATTGGGCTACTTTTGGTGATTGTAAATTAGTGAGCAATTAGGATGTATCTAAATAATTGATAATGTTAACTGTTATTTTGTATATGACGCTGAGTGTACAACAAAGACAGAAAAGGACAGAGAATTGACCCTTGAGTCATGGCCATACCTACTGGTGATCCAAGAGACCTTATTCCATGATTATGTCCATAGTGTATTCGGCCGTTAAGCAAAATGGAAAGCAAAGCAGAAGCGTAACTCTACTATACTCGTAGTCCCCGTAGACACCGCAAGATCAAAAGCTTTTAAAAGATCGCAGAAAACAGTAATTACGTTCTAGGGGTCTTCTCAGGCGCATCAATAAATATGTTTTAATACGTTAGTTTAATATATATATTCTCTACTTAGTTAATACGTAGGTACCTATTAGAAGATTCTGCATTAAGTAGTTAAAGTGTGCGGAAGTCGTTTAAACAGATAGTGAAAAATGCTATAAGATTTCTATGAACGTAAGGTGCCATTCATTTATTAGGTACTTAAGACAATTTAGGTGGGAGTGGGACCACCATGCCCAATTTTTTCCCACCCTGGGCCCTCTCAGAGTCGCTACTCTTAATAGTTTTTACGTAAGATTTCTAAAATGCAAGTTAAGATTATAAAATGATAAAAACCAAAGTTAACTGATGAGTTATTACAAAAAAAAAACAAAATATTAGTACCTACCTATAAAGAAACGGTTCCAAAAACGTTTTTATTTTTTTGCTTTAGATTCTTATCAAGCCAAATGAACATTTCTATGACTGGGATTTTTTTACAAAACCGCACACCTAATCCCATGAATGAGTTACGAGTTTTATGAAACCTACGATATAGACCTACTAACTTATGCTCATTTCTCGTATCTAAAGTAATAAATATTAAACCAAGGGGTTTTGGGTCGGCCTATTTTATTTTATTCCTTAGATAGTGGAAGGAAGGGCTCAGAAATAAAAAAACTGGACAGAATCGTGTTGCGTCTTATGAAGGTAGTACCGCTTCGTTTGAAAGTCGTCGTTGGTATGGTACTGACCCGATCGTACTGGAAGTGCGGCGCGTGGTGGAAGGAGCGCGCGGCCCCGCGCCCGTACAGGTAGGGGTAGTAGGCGCCGTACATCACCTCGGGGCAGCTCACCGCCATGCCGCCGGCCGGCCGCGCGCGCGCTCCATGCCGCCGCAGCCCGCGCCGCTCACTCCTGCGACAACAACGCACACCTCGTCACACACCCGCACTCTTTATTTGCGCCTACTTATCTATTTACTTTGGACATTATAATACTATACGATTTGTAGTGGTCACTTACCTAGTATGTGTGGCTCAAATCTTGGAAGCTGTTTAGTTAGTGCCACTTCCTGACGTCCGATTGGAAACGTAGGAAGTATATATTAAATTATGGTATATAATGCTGTACACACGATATTGTAGTACCACAGACCTGATCCGATGATAGAGTCGGTCATCTAGGATCGGAGTATTTGTCAAGACGAATCAAATGAGCCCAAACTTGCTAGGTTTTCATTTTTAGTTTAGGACTTCCTATGGACACCTTCCGACTACACACACATCATCAGATCAGGTCTTATCAAAGATATAGGTACTTATGTACGAAATTTGAGCTCAATCGAACTTCAGGAAGTGGTACTAATTTAGCTTCCTAGATTTGTCCCACACATACCAACATACCTACTAACTAACATAGACAATTCAATAAAAACATGTAACAAGATATTTGAAAGAAAAATAGTTGTCTCCAGACAACTCAAAAAGATACTTATATTTTTCTAAATATTTACATTATAGATAAATTACATCCACACACAGAATAAATAAAAACAACCTTTTATATGACATAAAAGCTTGTCATGATATTTTCCTAATGTGGTTGGTACCTACTGCACATTAAGTACACGGCACGCAGTGTAGTAGCTACCTACTGTCGACCACTGGCCGTGACTACAGTCAAGGCTCGGTATCGACCTCTCGACAATCTTTTATGTCATATCATTATTGTTGATATTGTAGGTACTCGTTATTAAAGTAGCTACCTGGATGACCGACCTATGCTCGCTATTTTTTTAAACGACGTTTTCTAAAATGGAAACCTAGCTAGATCGATTTATCGATATGATAAATTTCATGAAACACAAGAATATATATAGGTATACATACATTTTACAAGAATTGCTCGTTTAAAGATCATCAACATTTGTTCATAGCCTTATAGCCCCCGACGCACAAAGAAAGGTAAATTATAAGTGTAACTTATTTTTCTATGTGCCCTTGTGTGTCTGTGGGTAGCGTGAACGGTGTAGAGCCTAAACGGATTTAATTTCGATGTTTAACCTTAGATATGTTTGAAGAAAATTTGTTCTGACACTTTTAATATATTCAGATTTTTTATTACTTATATGTCTCGGGTGTTTTAATATGGCCAAGTTAATTTGTTATTATCTACTGTACTAGTAAGGTGCTGTGGTCAAACAATACGAGGTTGTACATCTTGTTCGTTTTGCGTTCATCTCAGTCCGACACCGGTTTGATTTGGAATGTTCATTAAATGAAACCCGTTTATATGTTACCCGTATACTAGCGAGCCACCCCCGCTTACAGCTTCGTAAGGAACTTTCTGCACGTTTTACACACAACATGCGTGTGTTGTCTGATTGATAGTGAACACCAACATTTAAAAGATCTAAGCGTACGTAGATACAGACAGCGGGAAGTGACTTTGTTTTATGCGTATCTAGCTTCACCCCCGGGGCCGCCCGCGTTCATGTCGGTTATCGCGGTAAAAACTCAGGTTAATCCATACCAAATTTCCTTTTGTTTTGTTCGCAGTATTCTGGAATTAAACTGCATAGTCTGGGACCCGCACGAGACGAAGTACACTTTAATGTTAGAACGAGTACAGAGGAAGTTTACCAGATATCTGTACTCTAAATTGTATGGCCTCTAGTACCCATCTCTCTTCGTTTCGCGTATGGTGAGCATAGATACGGCTGAGCTACGACGTAACGGCTCTCTCTTGGTGCACTATTACGAGTCGTTTCTCAACACAATTGACAACCCTACTTCATTGTACCGCGGCGCCCTGTCGGTGCTGGACCAAAACAGGAAGCCAAATTTTTACCGATTGAACTTTAAAACTGACGAAGTTACATACAAACTTGCAACCCCTATTTTGCCCACCTTAGGGGGCGATTTTTCAATAACACTGAAACACGTGTTTCTTTATTTTAAACCAATAAGACAAATACGAAATTTCAAAGATTATAAACACTTGCAACCCCATATTTTATGTCTTTAGGGGTTGATTTTCCAAAAACGCTGAATTTGTACGAAATGTTGTTACTTCTCATTTGATCAGCTGTTACTCGTAAACTTGTAAAGCCTTCTCAGCTGTAGTTATCCTTTTAATTTCACTATATATGCTACTTAGTGGGGGGGGGGGGGACACTTGACTCTAACAAGTATTTTCATTTTAAATCATAATATTTCACAAACGGATCCCTAAATCTAAAAATTTTCTTCCCAACCCCTGAACGTTTTTAAAAGACCAATCTAAGAATACCCCAAACGATTGTGAAGGTGAGAAAAAAATCAGATCCCCACTTTACGTATTGGGGATACCACAAAAAAAATGTTTTTCAAGATTTTATACTTTCAGTTTGTCGGCGTAAGTAATATGTGTATCCATGCAAAATTACAGCCTCCAAGCACTAACAGTCTGTGAGCAAAGGTGCTTACGGACGAATGGACGGGCGGACATGGTGAAACTATAAGGATTCCGTTTTCCCATTTTGGCTACTTTCCCTTCGTGGTCACGAGATAACTAGAGAACTTTTTTTTTTTAGGATTCTTAAACTCTGTAGAAGGTTCTTACGTACAAAAAAGTTAAAAATATAACAAAAAAAAAACGGGGCGTTACGAAGTTTGCCGGGACAGCTAGTAAATAATAAATATATACATTTTTTATACAGAGTGCCGATTTAGTCAGTGGAATCCTAGCGGGGGGGGGGGGGGGTGATCAAACCATAGGCGGGACACCACTTTATTTGGTGAGTAGGTATACCTAGTTGAGTTAGTTGGAACCTATGGCACTCTATGTTGGTACCGTTGGACCTTTGGTACGTTGATAAATAACAACCAAAGAACAAGGTCACACGTTGATTAATATTTATATAAACAAAATTAGGGCACTTTTAATAAAAAAATAGTGTATGGATTCGACTGACTCAATTGGCAACTGTATAAAATAACAAAGAAAAATGTTTTAAATAATTTTGATTTGAGGTAATAATACCAGTACAACAACATTTTAATTTTTAAAAACATTGTAATGTTCTAAAATAATAAATAATCAGTAAAAGTATAATACTGTTATTTTTTTATAATAAAATATCTTTATTACAAATTATGAAATGAAATTATTGTCATTAGATGTTTGGATAGGACGGAAGTACCTAGCTAGGTTGCTGCAAATCCAAATATGTGTGCATGTATAGGTACTTCTATACTAATATTTTATTTTTTATAGAGGAAAGATTAGTGTAGATGTTTGTAATGAATAAACTCAAAAAAAAACTAATGGACCGATTTCAAAAATTATTTTACCGTTGGGAAGCTACCCTAACTACGGGAACGGGAACTACGCGGGTGAAACCGCGAGTATTTTATAAAGCTGAAGAGTTTGCTTGTATGTTTGAACGTGATCAGTAACTGGTGGTTCGAATTGAAAAAAACTTTTTGTTTTGGATAGCCCATTTATTGAGGAAGGCTACAGGCTAACATCATGCTATAATCAATAGGAGCGGAGCAACAACAATGAAAAATGTGGCAAAAACGGGTAAAAATATTCCTTTTGAGAGCTTTCGTTGCGTGCGCTACGTAAACGGTTAAAGTTACACAACAATAATGTATGACGGATTTATTTCTCTTAAAAAGTCCTAAAAGTAAGTCCGCGCCAGGAAATGACTGTCTTTCAACTATTAGGTACCTTTTTTATTCAAATTTGTTCTAAAATAATGCTTTTAAGTGGGAAAGTGTTCTAATAAACCTTTATCCAAATAAATACGTTATTCATCACAAATATATAATTTTGAAGAAAACTGCTCTTACTTCAGTTGATTTCAATGTATATCTCACTATGCGTTTCAAATGAGTTAATAACTGTCACGATGATACTTTGTTTCGCAATACGACTGCAACTTCATTGTGTAACGTAAGGTCAGCAATACAATTATTTGTAAAAAGGTGACATTAGTATTACACAGAAGTACCTACCTACTGTAATGATCTATATATAAGCACTGTATTTTACTATTTATTATGTTTTAGGTAAAAAAAATGTTACGTCTGACCGAAAGGCCACTAAAGTGTAGAATATTCTTATATTTTGCATATTTACTTATTTCTGTTTCGTGTTTATTAAATAATAAAGAAAGAATACTGATAATATTATAATAAAGAAAAATGTTAGATAGGTACCTACATACGTCCGCTCCATTACCATAACACACATAAGTACGTACTTTACCAGACTTGGGAGTTTTTGTTGCTAGCGGTACAATTTTGACAAGTACAGAGTGAAGTTGACGCGATCGCGATTATCTTCTCATTTGAAACGCATAGTACATATTAAGGACAATTCAGTATAGTCAAAGCCAGAAACTGACAATAAAATACAAATGACAAATATACACGGTACCTACTTAATTGTATATGAAATTTATAAAGTAATCCCCAACATTATTAGGGCCAAAATTCAGACTTCTTATTATTTTTCCTGCAAAACTATCTTTTCATGGTTTTTCCTAAATAATTTTAAAAATAATGATATAAAGTATTTGATACAGTTTGCGAAACTTTTTTTTTCTAATTTGGGGGGCAATAGTGGCTCTTAAATTCAAAACTCTATAATTTACGTTACGCGTCCGGTTTTGTGTTACGGAACCGGATATAGTATACCAAAATTTAACGTAATCGGTCCAGTAGATTCGGAGCAAATCGACTGTGACAGACGGACAGACAGAAACACATTATCATTATATGTTCAACATTATCGGCTCCAAAACGACTACAAAATCACATTTACGCTACTATTTCTAGGCACTAACTTAAAAAAATATTTTCAAATAAAAATATTAATTTTGTTGTTGGTTTGAAATCGGTGATATTTTTTTCTAACAAAGAATTAATAATATTACAAACTGAAACATGAATTGCTGTCAATGTTATACATAACAATAAGGTATATTGTACACACTACACACATACAGTATAGTGGACTGTGCAGTTGCTCTAGATATATAGCTAGCCAATTACATTGATGGAGAGTTGGTACTGTCGCTGCTTACTTGATAATGTAATTGGATAATTCCCACACCGTTAAGCAAAGAGCAGTTATTTTCACATCATCAACACGCACCTAGCTCCTACCTACTACCTAGCTTCACGTACAGTCGTAGTTGGTACCTACCTACATAAGTCAGTAACAATATCAATATTTCAAATCACCATCAAACCACCTAAATATTTAAACCATGATGTGTAAACTTTTTTATTCTTAAGGGTAGATTACGCGAAACCAAAAGTGGTTCTGTCAAAAAAATATATAGAAAACTTAAATACCTATGTACTATCGCTATAAGGAGATAAACGCTTAGGTACCTATCCTCTAAATTAGGACCTTTACTTTACTCAGGTTTTCTTATATTTATGTCAAAAGACGAATGGATCCGTTAAGCGTGTAGTTTTCCCAGGCGGGACAGTTTCTCCGAGTGCCGACGGTCCCGAGCCGAGCTAGCCGAGCTGGCCGAGCTGACGCGCGGGCGAGGAGCGGTCAGGCCGCATTCTTATACAATGTGCGCTACCTCACAACACTCACTCTGCGAGCCGACCTGCCGAACGACTCGTCTTTGCTCTTGGTATACAGACACCTACCTACTTAGTTTACTACCTATACCTATGTATACCTACTAGTATTGGAGTTCTACAATTTGACGCATAAGACGTTCGTAATGTTATCGTAAACACAGTGTTATCAATGTTACAAATACTCGTACCAAAACATAAATAGCAATAATATTAAATTGTATTTAAAAATGTAATATGACTTGATATTATAAGTCATATTACATTTTTAAATACAATTTAATATTATTACTATTTAGGCTTGATAAATTACACCCAGGCACAGAATAAACCATCGTGCTCATCACACAAAGCTGTAATCCTGGGTCGGGATCGAGCCCACGACCTCCGGCTTAGCAGTCAGCGTCAGTCACTAGACCAACAGGCCAGTCAATTAGGTAATTGTTTATTGCATTTTATACCTATTTATGTTGTGTGTGTGTATTATATGATACAATAACGATAATTATGTACAATCATTTCTCCACACAGACAACGAGTTTGAGACGTGTTAATTAGCCATAACATCACATTCAAACAAATATTAAAGTATAAATTTGTACTTTTCACGCATAAGCCGCGGAACCTATTTATATAACATATGGTATGGAGATCATTTGAGTCCTGAGAAAGGACATAGAATAGTCGAAATCCACGAGGACGAGGACGGCTCCGCGGGTGAAAGCTAGTTATGTTATCATATCAGAACAAAATATACCTACCTGACTACAGGTACCTCAATTAATATAATTAATTATAATCTTTATTCTACACAATACCACAACTTGAAAATATTTTGTTCATGTAGGGATGTACCTACATATGCCTTAGAAGGCGTGTACTTCTGTTCTGACAAGCCGTTGACTCTGACAGTGCCAAATAAGAACCTATGGGCAAAGAACAAGCGGATACAAACACACAAGCGCTCTTTATTAGCAAATTGCCAATATGTTATGTCGTTGTCGCTGATATATCAGCTCTGAGCTCACATATCTACCATTGAACCCAACATTAGATGAGCGTATCTATACATTATATATTCATTAAACTAACGCAGGTGACTTTTGGAAGAATAAACCAAATAATCTGATTTCAGATTTTTTATGCATTCAGTATATTGCCACAATCATTATACAGGTCTGGCTATTAGTGTACAGGCTTTATATTAAGTGGTTAGTTAAATATTCAATGTTTAAAAAATGGTAATGACACAATAATTAAATCTGATGACATTAGCAAATAAAAATAACCACAATTATTAAAACGTCGAGAAAGGTGACATTTTAAACGTATTTTGTTTTAAAATTTTTATCAATAATCAAATTCCGAAAGGGATGGTAAGGACCATAAAATTACGGTAATGACTGTCTTTTAATTAATGAAAGTAAAACAACTTGTATATGTTATCAACTTGTATATGGTGCAAAAAGACTGTGTGATCTTCTTACCAGTAAAATCTTCACGCAGAACTGTGCAGTGAATCTTCGTCGATTACTGCCAAAATGCATAGATTTAGACTTCTTCATGATATTTTAGGTCATCAATTTTTGACCAGTCCATCTAAATGACTGCTTCATTAATCCCCAAAGCTTCTTTAAGGTTTTCCATTTCTGTGTACTGTTTTTCTATAGTAAAACAATGTTAATTTTCTTATTAAATCTATCATCTTTTATTTTTTTCTTGGTAGTTACAAAATCAAAGTCTAGACTTTGATTTTATTACTTTCGTTTGATACAGGTTCGCATTTGCTTTTGCACCAATAACTGTGTTCTATTAATTTTTCATCATTGAACTCATTGCATATAATAGATTTGTTTTGACAAGCAATACAAATTCTCATCACACACTCACCTGTTTTAGGTGAAAACATCATAAACCTTTTATTAACTCATAACATATTTTTTTTCGTTTTTAATTTTTGCCTTATACAGAGCTTCAATTAGTATTTTTATAATATACATGTACTTTACAGGAACATGTTTCTTTGTTATTAGTTTTGGGAAATACGACCCAAAATAGTCTGTATTAACAAAACATATTATCACCACTGCTTGCAACATATTTACTATGGAGATTTTTTAAGCTTGTGGATAAATACCCCTTTGACTTCTTAATTCCCTTTCTTGTGATGAACCTATCCTCTTCCAAAGGGGTATGCCCACCAGCAGTATCGCTAGTATTTACGTTGTGCCACAAGTTGATTAAATGTATAATTCTTGTTTCTAATTATAACGTTATTATATAATGATATGGAGTCTCACATTTGCCGGAATATTGAGATGCAAATATTAGTCTTTCAGTTTATTTATTTCCTTTTTTTTCGTATGAAGTTATTTTTAACGGTGGTAACCCTATTACAAAAATGAAATCGTAATATCGATTGTGGTTATTATCGATTTTTACGAATATAAATACTCTATTAATTGTTGCACCGTTTGAATGTAAAGAACGATAATATTTATACACTATACTTTTTAATAAGCATATTCTTTGATACCTTTAGATTAGGACCCGGCTCGATTAAAAATAAGAACATAGTAAAGAAATTTTATAGTTATAATAGGATATGACAAAAGTTATGGTAACACTGAAATGTAATGTCATGTCACTTGTTTATCTGTGCATAAAGCTTGTTTGGCGCCGGTCCATTATGAAAACGGTTTAAAGTATTAATAACAAATAGCTTTTGTTATTTCTCGTGTTGTGTATGATATTGTGGTTACATTACGTGAGTTTGAGATAGAGACTCCATATACATAGTAACAATCAGAAATATTTTGTGAGACAGAGACTCGTGCCAATATTGTGACAATTGTGAGGTGTTTGTGAGATAGAGATTCGGATTATATATCACTGCAAAGCCGAATTCATAGCCATAAACTAGTGTTATACATCATGTGTAATACATAATTAATACGCAATATCATAGTTATGTCCTATTTAAAAAAAAAAATGTATATAAATATTTCGATTTTCGAAGTTCATCCACCCATATCAATTAAACCCGGCAAATTAGGTAAATCATCGTTGGTTTTTCTGAAAGTATATATTAATGTCTACATAAATCGGTACTTTTCATCTTGGCACAACAAAATTTGTAGCGATACTAAATTCCATAGTCACTTGAACAATCGCCTTTGTTTAAATTTCTTTTTTTAATATTTTTAATAGATATCTCTGTATTATTTATTGGTCTCTGCTTATCTCGTCTTTGGTTCTTCAAACTGTGTATTTAAACTCTATAGTTATTGTTTTCCTCTGAAGTAAGTAATTGAATCTTTTTGTTTTTCAGCATACCTACTAATATCTTTAACTTGGGGATTTCACTGGGTATTACACATTATTATATTTTTATTTTTCCAGAGGGCCTTCTTACATATTATTGGTTTCATCATTGACGGTATTTGTTTCTTCAATATTTATATCATATGGTGTAGAATTTGTCTTTATCATAACTCTTGAATTCCTTTTGTTATTTCTTCATTGTTTTTTTTCAACCCCTTTTCTCTTTCAGTCCTATCTGCTATGTTTTTAAGTTTTTTTTGCTTGTATTCTTTTTCTATAACGTTCTTTTAACAATAGTTCACGATATTTTTATGGATCGTTTAGTTTTATATGTTCATAGCGTTTCCTTTTATTTATACTCTTCCACTATTTATCTTCGGCGTTTTTATTTATGTATATTGTTTGTAAGTGTAAATACAAAATTAAAATTATAATTAAAATAACTACATAAATACCATACCAAACCATGGAAAATAATAAATTGATGTTTTTTTTATTTAACGGTATTAAGTAACTCTTTAAAATACACCAATTTTTCATCGCTTATAGGCTGCTTTTTAATATAGCAATAGAGCAGATCCATACTTATCTGTTACAGTCAAAGTGAATAATCTGGTTATTATGTATATCCGCTAGTCATTACAATTTGACAATTCAATCATCATCAGTTTTCATCGTCATTAAAATATCTAATAGTAGTAGTACAAAAAAGTACTTAGATAAAATTACTTTGACCAACTTCAACTGGCCATTATTAATAGTAGCTGTATAAACTTATCATTGTCTGTGCCACTCAGTCATTATTCATAATATCCACAAATTAATCACATTACCGGAACATATCATTCATTCTTTTAATTTTCATACTCGCGATAATGTAATTATTTACATGTAATATGGATGCGTGACTATATTAAGCAACGAAAAGTAGGATTCCGTTAGTACCTATATGCCTGCTTATCGTAGGTAAGTACTGCGTAGTCATTACCGTAGCCATTGTGTCATTACCGTAGCCACCATTTTACCACAGTAATGGCAGCGCCGGCTAGGACATTTGATACATTTTTCAATATTATAGCACTACTCACTGTTTTACAGGGTTCATATACTGGATAGGATTTCCCAACAACATATTACGTCAACTTATTCACTAACAAACAAAAGGAAATGTTTACTTACGCTAATATCTTACTGTTTACTAATGATGACACTTTTAATATTTTCGTGTAAGAACGGGTGCCGCGACCAAACTACACAACACAACCGTCACCCTCAGCACTTTTCGGCACACCAAATGAGGCTCGCATCGAATCGCTCACTGAAGTATTCATTAGGGTGCCTTTATAACTTTAAATTTGAAATTTTGTAAGTAAACTGGTGATGACCGATTTTTGATTCATGCTTACGTTACAACTAAAATAACAGATAACCAGGTATGTTATGATTAAATTATGATATAGTCGGTTATATTTAAGATGTATAAATTCTAGAATTTCTCTTTTATAGCCGGAATGCTTGTTATTTTTCCTATAAACTCTAAGTATAGGAGGAAAACGGTGTTTGTTACACTATATTTTATGCCTTTTATGTTAGAAAAGCTGTTTTTTTATCATAACCATAAAATATTATTTATTGTTAATAAAAATATACGTAACAAAAATTGGTCTCTTAAAGCAATTAAATTGAAAAATCACGAAAATAAGTAGCAGTTGGACTGCTTTCTGATTGTAACACGCGGGCCGCGGAAAATAAACATTTTATGGATGTGACAATTTGTTGATAGATGTTTTTTTAAATGTTTAATTACGAGTATAAGGTGTTTTATTAGAGGTCTACAAGTTGAAAATGAAATAAAATATATTGATATAATGTTGATGGCTACGGTGTTGGCTTTATTTAAAAGATAATGTTATGCCATTAGTGGTTAAAGATGATTTCTGGTGCATGCCCATATGGGCACCACGGCTGGCTCCATAGAAGCTCAGTCGGAAAGTTTAATTATCGAAATTGTCGAATTTGGAGTCCACCAAAAATAACATCCTTTACAAACAATAATCTTATGCGTCGTACTTGTCTACACTCTCTATTCTATGCTCAATAGCTTTCAAAAGCGTTTTAGTTACGTTGTCAACTATCGGAATATACCTAGAGCAAATAACTTTGGTGTAGGTACCCCAAGGCAGTATACTCGGGCCTAGATTATTTCTTCTCTATAACGATCTACGATCTAGCCGATACAACACTACACGAGTCCATTTTATGATGACACAACAATTATTGTGATCAAATGAAAAATGAGGAATCCTACGAAGCAGACACAAATAAAACGGCTTAAAAATATTGAATGGCTCGCCAAAAGGTAATAACTTGCAGGTAAATATAAACAAACGACGGTTGTCCAATTATTAATGAAGCTGCGGTAGCCTAATGGCTAAGGAGTCGGATTCGCAATTGTGGGGTCGTGGGTTCGGCCTAAAACGAGCCGTTGAGCTTAGCTGGAGAGGTTAACAGGATTGCTAGTAATGTGGGACCACAATCCCACATTGCGAGTTATCTTTTTATAAAAAATAATATAATTTTAAAACCCAAGTTGGAGCCATTAAATTTAATTTAAATTACAACGGCATCCCAACACAAGAGGTAACATCAACGAAATTCCTAGGCTTGATAATAAATAATAACTGACATCTTAGGAAAATATCTTCAGCAGAAATTACATTAAATGCCTGCCACGGATATGTTGGATCAGTTTTACAATACGGTTAGATCATTTGGGCCAATGCGGTTGAATTGGATAGTGTGTTTAAAGTTCAAAAGAAGTGCTTAAGCGTTATCAAATTTTACACCTACCTTCTTTGTACGTCTTACAGATTTGTTTATTTGTGAAAAATAATCCTGAACACTTTAGAAAATAAAAGATGCATCCAACAGAAGACTTATAGGTGCAGTACAAGAAAAACTGGTTTTAATAACCAGTTTTTCTTCTGTGGACTTCAACTAGTAAAAAGAAATGTGTTTCAGATGGCAACACAAATTTATAATAAGGTCCCTAATTCATATAAATATCTACTAACAAATCTTTTTAAAACAAAGCGACGCGAATGGTTATTAGAACACTGATTCTATTGATTAGTGAATAACCGGAAATGAATGTTTCAAATGACCTTACAAATACCTACCATTAATTATTAATATTAAAGGTATTTATTGAGAAATTGAATTTTAGCTGTAATATTATTTTAGGTATAAGTATTATAATTTATTATTAAGACATTCAATTTAACAAACAGTTTATTTTTAAATGTTGTATAACATATTGTGACATATTATCAATTAGGTAAGTATTGTATTTAAATAACTTTATCAAATGTCAATTTTACTTTTGTTATTTAATGGCTGACATGTTAATAATATTTGTAAACGTAACGGTAACACATAAAGCACATAATATACCTATTTGTAAATAACAACGGAATATTAATTCTACCTGTGTCTGACAAATAGGTAAGTAATTTTAAACCCAGCCGCGGCAGACCGTGCCGCGTAACCGAAAGATCTGCACCACTAACATTGCAGCAATTTAAGTTTCAAGTACTATCTGGTTAGTTTTGTTTATTGTGTGAACGCAAACACGGTTTATCTGTGCCCTTATAAGGCGTTCATAGTTTCTCGGTAACTAGACGGTGCTCGTGCTACTACACGAGTCGAGCCTTCTTCAATACTAATCTCAAACCCTCTTTCTAATGTAATACCTTACAAATTCATTAATCCACTTGGATACTGTAGACAAATCAGAGACACCTTGTCCTGTCCTACCCGTAACTCCCAGTTATGCCGCGGGTTCAAAATAATAAGCATGGACGGTAAATGACTTTAGCGACTTGTGTTGGGAAAACGGCGGCAAATTGTCATAGTCATAGTAATAGTGCACACACTCCCCGTATAACTTGTTATAAAACATGCACTTAGTACCTAGTACCTACGGGTACGGGTGAAATCCGTAGGACTGACTCTTTGTGCAGGTAATATGTATATTATAACAAGTTTATTTAGTATATCACCTGTGACATTTTGTGTACCTAAATAACTGACTCTGTCATAAATTTACTGAACAATAAATTAGATTGTCATTAACTCAAAAATAAAAAGATGACTAGGTACATTTCAATTATTTCGTTGATTGTCACGTTTGGAACGTTGTAGGTAGAGTTTCAGAAATCTTGATTTATGTGAGTAGAGCCACAAAAACTATAAGGGTGCCGTTTTGCCATTTTGACTACGGAACCCTAAAACTGCTCTATTTACTAAAAGTAGAGTTCGTTTACAAATTATGTACTCTAGGTATTAGATGCCTCTAGATGCTGAGCTACAGTTCAGTTAAGACTCAAGTAGGTACGGTTGGTAGGTAGGTATATCTTCTGAATTTCAGTGAACTGTGCAACCAGACTTTTCAAAAAACTTCATTTTTTAAATAAGTAGGGAAGTAATAAATAAATTTATCTATACTTTATTTACTTATAATATTATAAAGCTGAAGAGTTTGTTTGTTTTAACGCGATATTGTCAGGAACTACCTAATGCTCCGAATTAAAAAAAAGTTACTGTTTGGATAGCCCATTTATCGAGGAAGGCTATTTAACATCACGCTATGACCAATAGAGGCTGAAAAGCAATGAAAAATGTTGCAAAAACGGAAAAAATGTACGCAGACGAAGTTGCGCGGGTCAGCTAATTTGTTTATATATCAGGTCGGTAAGTACGTTGCGAGTCACTATTATTTTAGGTTTCAGTGAAACATTTCACGTGCTCGAGGCAGCTATAGTTTGTATTATGAGATGTAACATGTCGTATGGTGTCCGGTCTGGTCTCGGAGCAGTACCTCGTGCAGAGCGCAGCGAGGGCAGCGGTGGGTGCAGGCGCGTGCCGTCAGGTCGCGCGGCGGGCGGCGCTCCGAGCCGGCACTGGTAATCACTAATCACTGGGCACAGGCGCTCGCTCACCTCGGTCACTCACTGGCGCACAGTAGGATCACAGTAGTATCGCAGTCACACACTCGCGAGTCGCTCCGGCGGTGCGTGCGGTCGGCGCGGCGCGCGGCACTGAGCGGCGCGCGCGCGGCCCCGGCTCTCGGCCCCGGCCCCGGCCCCGCCCAGCCCCGGCCCCGCCCACGCCCCACCACCGCCCCACCACCGCCACTCCCGCCAGCCGCGCCTCCGTCCATCTGTGTGACCTGTGTCTGTGTCCTGACTGCTGATCGCCTTCGTGCTCTACCTGTCTAAACTTCCTCGTCATTATCATACCTACGTGACCTATACAATATAGGTATAGGTTGGTGTCAGAACTGTACGTTCGTAGGTTGGATACCTATGTCGAATGCAACGTCTGTTACCTGTTAGGGTATTATGTACTTATTTAGTAATGTCTTACTTAAGTACATACTCTTAGAGTTTCAAATTCATACCCTTTTAAAGTTATTAAATATAATATCGTTATCTAGGTACCTACGTATCTACTTATGACAAGTTATTCTATTTAATATAAACAAAGTATTTGAATAAGGGACACAGTTACCTATTAGATACAATTGTTGTAAGTGGACGCGGCAGATTCATCAGGGAACTTACAGTATCAGTGGGATTGCGTCCCACATTACTGGCAATCTTGTTAACCCCTCCAGCTAAGCTCAAAGGCTTGTGTTAGGAGTGGGTTCACGTCGGTAGTATAGTGGGCAGGATTCGAACCCACGACCTCACAATTGAGTGACTCCTTAGCCATTAGGCCAATAGGCCTAATTTTATTGACAATAAAATATACCTAGCCTATGTTACTCCCCGATATAGATAATCGGTCCAGTAGGTTTAAGTTCATTCGATACATGCAAAAATACAAATCTTTTCTCTAAAAATCGTTTTTAAGTATAATTTATTATTTTCTCTTTATCAATTGAATGGTGGTTTAAAAGACAGTTTATTTGGACGCCCCAATGGCCTATAATAAAAACAACATTAAAGTACAATATGCACGAGTTATAGGTATGGCCTGCGTAGCACCTAATTAATATAAACACTATTTTATGTATTTATCCCAAATATGTTAAAATACCGAAAATCTATCTCTTACAATTCTATTTCACAAATGTATACCTACGTATTTTAGAAACATTTCTTGTAAGTAGATCTTATTCTTGTTTATGCAGAACGTATAAGGTATACCTATAAGTATTTCACAAACAAGCTTTATAGTCCAAGCGAGTCGCCAAAACATGCAAGTACTTTATATAGGCTTGTTTTACTTTATACCTAAGTAAGTACGTCACGTTGGTGGAGTAAAGACATGATTGGTCAGTCAGCTGGGTTCCTTAGCGTTTGGCTTAGAGGCAGGGTAACTTTTTTCGAATGAACCAAATATAAACCTAGTGAAAATGCTTTCTAAAATTTAAAAATTAGTTTACTAGTAAATTAATTCAAAATAAGTAAATTAATACGTTTGTCAGTCATGTAAAATGTTGTTACAAGGCGCGTCAGTCATATGTCATAGTTGTATTCATTAATAGTGCTAGATCAGCGCGTGCTATCGAATGCGTCATCTGAAATTTAGTATATCTGGTGTAAAATGTTATCAGAATCACATAACAATTAGTGAGTCAGTACAACTCTGTAAGAGTGCTGTACGCCAAACGATAAGGAACTGTCCAAAGCAGCTGACTGAACAAAGTACCCATTATTTCTATACTCCACCAACGTGACGTAATATCAAACAATCAGCCTTTATAAAGTACTTGCATGTTTCTCGCCCGCTCGCCTCCTCCCGGTCTATTATATATAATAGTGTTTTGAGAAATGTTATTGTATAGACACACGTGCCCCAGTTACTGATATCTATGCATTTGCAATCATTTCGATGTGCAACAAGTTCAAAAATAGTGATAGTAGAATGAGATGCTTAATGATGAGGTGAATCTGGTCGAATTCAATCCCACCAAAACGCAGACGTTAGTCTCTTCGGTGCGAAGAAGAGTCAATTTGAGCTGACTCCCACTTTCCGTGGTGCATCTGTCTCAGTTACCGACCACCTTGATCTCCTGGGCAGAAGGTTAACGACTAGTCTTAACTTCGGCGCTAATGTTGCTAAACAATTTGTGCGCAGGACGCACAAGTTGCTGCCAAGTAACTGGGCTTCTCGAACCGGTTGAAGCGGTGCTTCTCTCCAAGACAGCTTCGTACTTTACATAAAGCACGAGTCTGTTCTTGCATGGAGTACTGATGTCACCTGTGGGATGGCTCGGCTAAGTACCAACTGGCCTCACTCGGCGCAGTTCAACGCAGAGCCATTATGCTTATAAACGACAAAGCTTTGCCGCGTTGGCCGAAAAAAAACTCTACAGCTTGCAACATCGTCGTAACGTGGTCTGCTCGTCAGTGCTCTACAGATTGAACCACGAAGAGTGTTTACAAGAACATGCACTGATTCCGCCGTCTCCTTTCCATTAATGAATATCTAGGCGCACTGCAGGCTACCATCCACACGTCGTGGCTCTACCCACCTGTCGCACGAAGCGGCACGCGCGTACATTTGTTAAGCAACAGCCGGACTCCCTGCCGGCGCCAGTGTTTCCAATTAATTATCACTCGAACACTTTTCGTCTTCGAGATTAGTAGGTAAGTATACCTATAGGTAATTATATTCGACAACATGTAGACTTTAAGAGTAGGTTTGGGAAAAATATATATATTTTTTTATTTGTGTTAAGTATATTAGTTTATGTAATTTTAACAATCATCAATGTATGCTAATATTATAAAACTGAAGAGTCTGTTGGTTTGTTTGAACGCAGTAATCTCAGGAATTACTGATCCGGATTGAAAAAATATTTTACTGTTTAATAGCCTATTTACCGAGAAAGGCTAAACAACATAACGCTACGACTAATAGGAGCGACGCAGCAATGAAAAAAATGTATGCACACGAAGTTGCGCGGGACAGCTAGTGAATTATTTAATTTATTTATTTATGTATACATATATTGTGTATGTACATAGTATGGTAATTAGATAACTTAAATATTTTAGAATTTACAATAATAGTTTTTGATCTCTCTATCATGTATGATTGCATGGACGACAGCAGCAGGATTCTTATTTATTATACTTAGTTCTGTGGTCATTTAGTGAAAGTTTTTGAGGTTGCGGTTGCAACCAGCGGTTTCACGATTAAGATCAATGTTTACACCCTGCTTGTGTCCTGAGATGATCTAGGACTACTGTGACATCGAGTTCACTATCTTTAAGCGTAGCCATAATCCTGCGACTTTGGTTCGTGTGGATACGGATGCGTACGGTTTTTAGGTTGTAATAGCCAAAATAGCAAAACGGAACCCTGATAGTTTCGCTATGTCCGTCCGTCCGTCCGTAGTTCAAACACTGTTAATGCTAAATGGCTGTAATTTTGCATGGATACACATATTACTTACGCCGACAAAGTCAAAGAATCATATAATAAAACATTATTACACGTAGTGATGTGATTTTTTATTTCACTTACCCCATCGTGTGAGGTGTTCGATAGTACCTACGTGGATCGGTCTTTAAAAATATTTAGGGGTTGTGAATATCACTTTTCGATTTATTTTATGAATAATATATAATTATTGAGTCCGTCCACTCGCGCTAGCTTCACGCTTACCTATAGGTACTAAACGCAACAAGGAGATCTGACTATAGGTACTATTCACGCGTACTAGATTAGCGGGCCAATGATTGTATGTCATGTAGGTACCTCGCCTACACTCCTACGTATACACGCGTGTTAGAAGCTTGTAACCACGTGGTCGTTGGAGAAGGTTTAGGCAGACAACTATAAGAAAAGCTTTGGTAGAATTGCTGCCAGTCTGTCGTAGCAATTGTATGTACCTATGTTAAGCTTGTATAGGTATATAACTACAATATACCTACTATTTCATGTCAGGAATATTAACAACTTGTGTGTTATTTGATTGTCTCAGAATGTTACCTTTAAGAGCAGTATTTTTTTATTTATTTATTTATTTAACACATACAGCCATTATTACAGGTACATACACATACCTACTGCGATGGATGTAGTATAATTAGAACAGACTTTGTTCTGTTCAAGAGATGTCAGGATGTATTTATTGTATGTGAGTATGTAATATGTGTGTCTGTTTATTGTGTAAGGTTCCTATCAATCAGTTCAGTAGTGTTGGGGTAGCTATTGAAGGTAAAATAGAATAATACAAAGTAACAAATGGCAATCAGCATTATATTGTCAAATGTAGTTCACACTGGTTATATCAAGGAATTGGAGTAGGAAGGTATACTAGTGTCACTCCCAAGAGGTTCTATTGCGAAGTCATAAGAAAACTTGGCCGTCTCCTAATAAAACAATTGCCACATACATTTGGCTTACTTGTTAAAATTTCAAGCCATTTTTCTAATGCTTTCAAAAGCCTATACTTTCGCAAAATTTATACTACTGTAACATTCCATACATTTTATAGCACATAATATAAAAATTTAAACACCTCGCCTTTAGTAGCAAATCATACACTTTTTATTTGGTATTACTAATCATTAACAGTTTATTTACTATTCTAGCTCATTTTAGTATCAGTATGATAATATATAGGTACTATTGTACAGTCACTTACTTCAATTTCCATACTCTATAATTTATATCTTGTCAACCTTCTTATAAGCTGTCTCAAGTGCTCTCTATGATAGATTTTCCTAGTTTATATTTTTTAAATCATGCCTACGCAAAGAAAGCATTGATTTTGATTTTCGTATCCGGCAAAATAACATAGGTATACGAATAATTATTTAGAGAAGTCCATCACACTAAAAGAATGCTTGGAACGGCTCAGTAAAGTGAAATTCACGTAGTCACTTTGTATGCCCGAACCTATTTTAAGGACATACCTAATATACTCACTTAGGTACTATTAAAAAAAGTTAAAAAAGTAATGTTTTGGTTAGGATTTTTTTGCGTGTTACTGTACTTTTAGTGTAATAAGTGAAACATTCTACGATAGTACTTAAAGTTTTTGTCAAAACGCTAACAAATGTACTTTTAATAAAAAAAGTTGATATTTTGATAAAGTGTATGATTTACTACTAAAGGCGAGGTGTTTAAATTTTTATATTATGTGCTACAAAATGTATGGAATGTTACAGTAGTATAAATTTTGCGAAAGTATAGAAAATGCTAATAAATCTACATGAGTCTGACAACAGGGTGTTGATGGCTATATGCGAGGACAACTCCTTCTTCGTGTGGGGTCATCAATACTCCTGCTAATTGCATGGTATACCTAATTATAAATATGTATGATCTAATGTTAATGAATGTGAATGTAATGTAATTGTATTATAATCGTTATTATTGTATTATTAATTGCCTTGTGGCCACCAGGATCCCCTAAACCGATCCCCCAGGGGATCCTGGTGAACTCGTCGGTTCACTAGGATCCCCATAACATAATCTTTATAAAGATGTTATTACACATACTGACTCGATCAACAAAACTTATCTGATTTGAACTGGCCAGTATTAAATGGAATCTTCTTGTTTATGAAATGAGTTATCAATGTCAATCCAGTGACATTCATTTTCTGATTTTCCATTGCAAAATGGAAGATAACGAAAATTCAATATATATGATAAAAAAGCATGGACAAGTGATGCTTTATGATGGACCTAACTATCACAAGAAGAAAACCTATAAAAATGGTAATGTTTTATGGCGTTGTACTAATTGGCGAAAATTAAAATGCGGTGGTTATGTGACTGTTGATGTAAGTTTAATTGTATTGTTGCATTATAAAATATTCTACTTCTTCTTAGCGTATGACTAGTGATCAACCTGGTGTCAGAGTTGTTGGTCGCCCATACAGCTAGCTATACAGGCCTCTGACATGACCTAACGACTATAAACATCCGGGACCGCCTTTCAACGTGCGGAAGCGCTCAGGTGAAATACCACTATGCGGTCACCCATCCAAAGGGCAGCCGCGCCTCGGTTGTTTAACCCACTGATCGCTTACCGAACAATAAGTGCACCGGGCTACGAGCGCTTCTTATAAAATATTGATCCAGTAAAGTTCTTACATGTATGTCTATTATGGACCTTGTTTTTGTATATTCTTTCAGGGAAATTCTATTGAGAGAGCTACTCCACACACACTCTCATGCGTGAGGAATGTGGCTCAAAACGATATTGATCTTGCAGTACATAAATGTAAAGACAAAATAAGAAAATTGGATTCTCGACCTATTCGAGAAATATATGATAAATGTTTTTGTCCCTTAAAGAACAAAGGTATAGATTTGGTAGCAAAAGTACCATCACTTAAATCATTAAAAAGTGCTTTATATAAAGTTAAAAATTAAAGTGCAGATGTGTCAAAAATGTGTTACAAAAAAGTAAATGAGGTTGAAATCCCTAAACCACATTTAGATTTCGTTCTGTGTGACTATTTAAATGTACATGAAATAGAAAGACCTTCGCCTCGAATAATAATTTTCTGTTTAAATGAGAACAAACAAATTTTATCTAAAATAGAACATATATTTTGTGATGGAACTTTCCAGTGTTGCTCTCCACCCTTTGAGCAATTATATGTGATACACGGAGATATTGGCAGTTCTCTAGGTACAACAAATGTTGTGCCTTTACTTTACGCATTGTTGAGTGACAGAAAAACGGAGACGTATGATTTATTTTTTAAATTTATTGCATCTCAAATGAATAACTTTTACCCTAAAAAAATAACAATGGACATGGAACAAGCGGCTGTTAATGCTTTCAAGAACAATTTTCCTGATGCTGAGATAAAAATATGCTATTTCCATGTCAAGCGGAATATCCGTAAAAAGGGTAAAACTTACATTTACTTAAAAACAAATATACTAGGAGACTGGTTATGTTGTGTGGTGCCCTGCCATTATTACCAACGGATTTTATTACTGAAGGGTGGGACTACATTAAAAAAAATATCTTAAATATGAGTGAAGATTATCCTAAGTTGCTAAAGTTAGTAAACTATATGAAATACTGGCTCAAAAATGACGACACTAGAAAAATGTGGTCGGTTTTCAGCGAAAGACATCGCACCAATAACTGTTGCGAAAGTTGGAACTCGGGTTTAATCAAACTGATTGGACGAAAACGACCCAACATACTACAGTTATTGAATGCACTAAAAAGAGATGCTGAACAAAAGCAAAGGCAACCGCCAAAAAGACGTAACACAGATCAAATATCCATTGATAAGTTTATTCAAGAAACACAATTGCAATTATTGAACAATGACATAAGTGTAGGTCATTTCTTAGAAATTGTAAAATAAAAACGGTGTGTAAACTTCTTTAAACTTATTTTTATTTCAAGGGGATCCTAGTGAACCGACGAGTTCACCAGGATCCCCTGGGGGATCGGTTTAGGGGATCCTGGTGGCCACAGTGATTAATTGTATTATTTTTGTTTAATATTATTGTGATTGTCAATAATATCTGAAATAAATGCATTATTTTTATTCTCTTTATTAAAATACAATACATATAAATTACATTTTAAAATATAGGTAACAAAAATTAAATATATTTAAAAATATAAAAAATAGTTTCCCACCGGCATCGGGTAGAAAGGAACTTCCTCGCAATGCGAGCCGTGTCCAGAAGTACTGCCTTCTGCATGAAGCCCTTGATCTAACCGCCTAAAGAGAGCCTCTCAAGGTGTTTGGTCGAGGCTCTTGGCAATCAAACCATTAACGGAGATGACTGTAGGCTACAGTCATCAATATAATAATACTTGCTACAGTCTGTAGCAAGTATTATTATATTTCCTAGCTATAATTAAACCACTTTATAAAAATAATGATCCAACCAGTCTAGAAATTATAGACATTGCACTTGTCTCAATATTTTCCAAAATCTTTAAAAAAATATACATAATAATCTTTATACCTATTTGGAGAAGAACAATGTACCTAAATGTAAAAGAGCGATACGGTTTCAGAATCAATAAAAATATTAATATGGCAATCTATGATTTAGTGAATAATATTGTTGCTATTAAGGATAGAAAAAAAAAAAAAAAAAATTATATGATAAAATTATAATTATCAGAGGCAATATATAAACTTTATCAAATCCTCCGACACAAATCATCTCACAAATGTCACAAAAATAAATACTTACACCAAAACTGAAACAATTTATCTATCAAAGAGAAACAAAATACGGCGTGCCCCAAGGAAATGTACTCTGACCATTACTTTTCTTATGCTACATAAACGATCTTCCTATAGTTGTTTCAACCCTATGACTTTGTTTGCTGACGATTATACCTACGGTAGTTATTGGTAAGGACATAACAATATTTGAAAGTGACATAAATAATAGTTTAAAATGAATAATCCAGTGGTTAGAAGCAAATAATTTAAAAATTAACCTTAATAAAACTCACATAATGTCATTTAAACGAAGTACAAATTCTGTTTACCTTCATATTAATTACGAACAAATGTCAAAAGTTAAAGTTATTAAGACGAATAACTATCGGAGATATATAATGAAGGATAGGACGGTTGACATTTGTCGGGCATGCCATCGTCCCGGAGAATCCCTCAGACATATTATCTCTAGTTGTTCTCGTCTTGCTAATGGCTAGTATTTGCATAGACGTAGCCAAGTGGCCAGAATTGTCCATCAGCAACTTGCCCTGAAATATTACCTTGTGGAAACAGAGGTGCCATATTATAGGTATGCACCCAACCCTGTTGTCGAAAATAGTCGTGCCACATTGTATTGGGATCGATCTATCATCACTGACAGGACTATTATCGCCAATAAGCCTTTTTTTTTTTATAGATGGGAAATCATCATATGACTTCTCCCGCTGTGGGCACGAGCGGGAGGGCGTGTCAGACTCCTACTGACTAAAACCCATCTGTGTTCCTTCTTTCGCCCTGGTGTTCCGGGAGCACGGTAACTCTTTCGAACGATCCCGCACTCCCTGTGGGCGCCGGCCTAATGGGGCCCCGTCACTTGCTGACACCTCTTCGAGGCGCGCGTGGAACACTATCGCGCCGTCGACCCGGCCTAGTCCTAAGCTGGACGGCAAGCTACCCACTGCTCGTCGTCCTCAGGCCTGCGTCTAGGGTGGCCGGATGTCGTCCCTTATCACCCGTTGCCCGGGACGTAGCGCGGGGCGGCCGGGGCGTGAGGACCGTCTGTCTCTCACGCGTTCCGCCGTCTCAGCAGCATCACCTCCTCGCAAAAGGAGACGACTGCCTCCCATTCCCTCTCACTCCGCAGCATGGCTCGAATGAGCCCCGGACGCGAGAGGTGTCGCCAATAAGCCTGACATAGTGATTAGAGCGCCGCGCAATGATTATTGACGTCACCATCCCGCATTACAATAATCTCGTGAAGGCAGAAAAAGATAAGGAAATAAAATATTTGGACGTAGCTCGCGAGATTGTTGACATGTGGGATGTGGATTCAGCAGTCATTGTGCCGATAGTTGTATCAGTCCCCGGACTTGTAGCGAAGAGCCTGGACCAACATCTACAGAGACGGAGAGGAGGTTCCTCTTCCTGAAGCCCTAAGTACCGGTGGCGTGGTCCCTGTACCCGACGCCGGTGGGTTTGCATTTTTTTATACAATTAAATGTTTTTTTTGCTTTTTATATAAATATTTAATAGCGTAAAAAAAATAGAAAAATGATAAATAAAGGGAATAATAATAATAAGCCCACTAAAACTCCAACCACATATCTTGATCGACCATCTGATCACGTGGGGGGCGGACACACTAAACCGAAGTTACTAGCTTGGCCAACATGGCACTGGTATGTAGGAGGGCATGCACTTGTTAGATTTTACATAGGGGTCGTCGCGATTTGTAATAAAATACTAAAGCTTTTATTGTAGAACTACGTAGAAGTCCTACGACTCCTTCTTGTAGAAGTCCTACGACTCATCGTAGTAGCACTACGACTCATTGTAGACCACTACGACTCATCGTAGAACTACACATACTACTATATATCATATACCCAATCAGTTGCAATCTAACCTTATCGATCAGTATAGTATCAATAGGGAATAAATTAGGGAGGTAAATAATACAAAGGAATAAATGACAAGTATCATATATTTTCAACCTTGTTTGGTCTAGTTCTATCAAAGGTTACATAATAGCCAGTCTCCTAATAAACATTTGCCGTACTACATTTCATACATCCTAAATACAATATACCACAGATACTTTCTAACATAACCAATTCACAACATTAATGCAATGTACAACCATATCGCCGTAGAACAGCTGATAAGTATCACACCAGGCAATATTCATCAAATCGTACCACATTGCAATATATTGTTATTAGTCAATATCTATACATAATACAGAATAATAGGATATCAGCACAAAAGAACCAGCAATAAGTATAATCTGAATAGGATCGTACCTGTATCCACAAATGTTGCAATCAGACTAAGCCTCGATCACAATCTGTCAGTCCTTTTATAGAACAAATACACTGAATATTAAAGAACATATGGGTACTTCGCAAATACTCTTAATTATTATACTTACACCCATAAAATAATTTACTACACCGAATTATGTTATTTATATAAATGAATAATAATAAAACGAAATATCACAACAACAATATTTGACGTTTCAAGCAGTACCTACATTCAGACCATCATATCATATCAGACCAGTGGATATTTATTGTTTTAATTCATTTATAATAATGTGTGGTGCTTTTATAATGTTTTATAATCATCTTAAGTAATTTACATGTTAATTACAACATAAACTGTAAGTTTGTTTGTCATAACCTATTCCGTGATACAAATTATTGTTCAGGTTACTAAAAACACAATTGACATATGAGCTGCTCAGTGCAACAGTGGCCCAACCTTATAAAAGTCATATTGAAATAAAGGGCTTGAAATAAAACCCAACTTTTGATTTTTTTTTAATAAAATTTTGGTACAAGTAACGTTTTAAAGGATTACAATTGCCTAATTATATAGGTAAATGCTCTCTTTAGACTAATTGCGTTTACTTAAAATACTAATAACAAAGAAAATCGATGTGGCTTAAGCCACTATAGTTCTCATAATTTTAATATTGTTTAAGTTGTGTCGTCGGTTGGGTCGCCTTGTTGTTGGTCATGATAGTCCACTTCATCGTCAGTAGCAGTCGCATAGGTCTTCAAGTTGTTATAAAAGTCGTGATGTATTGGTGGTATGTATTTCAAGAGTGAGAGCAAGTCCTTTTGTTTGTTTTTCTCTATGAACCTCCCGTTCGGGTAAAGCGTATCCAAAACAACGTCCGAGAGAGTGACAGAATGCCGAGTTTTCTTTTTTTCTATATCTACTGAGTCAAATCTACAGGAATCATCATCATTGTTGGTGTATTAATAATATATTTTATAAGGGTTTGAAGACATGTAGCGAAGCCACTGAATTTTGAGCCACTGCATTTTAGTGCGATCTTCTTTTGGTAGAGAAATATCTTCTTTCCTATTAGTTATTAGTTTTTCCAGATTTGCAGTGCTCCTGAAATCATTTGATTCCATCTTAATCACCTGAAATTTTGGTTCTGTCTTCTTTGCTGAGGCAATTAACGTGGCTCAGTCGTCTGGCACCCAAATTTCTGTATTATATTTACGCTGTTTTTCGATCACCCCTAAGTCACGATCGCAGGGTAAGAAGCTATGGCCGGAAACTAAAAATTTGTGGTCAATTTGCTCCAAAGTAAATTTTTGGGAACCAGTTATATAGTTGCAATTAGCAGCTAGTTTTATGTTTCGGTTTTGTCCTCCACATTGGTCGCTGTACATAATCATCTTTTTAGTTTTAATAATGTGTGCAACAAAATGTAAAAGACATGAACCAATTTCAGCGGGACCCCGGGAAGCTACTCCTTCATGCCATATATACATATATGCAATGTTTGAAACGAGGTCATGGATATTGAAACAATAAGTCCATAATTGCCTCTTGTAATACACTTCATTTGTTGTTAGGTCTGGGGTCGGCAGGGTTTTCATTAAATCGAAGGCAATAATGCTAGTATCATTTTCGCGTTGTTGACCAAATTCTGTATCCTTTTTTAAGTTTGAGCGCGCTAACTCAGCTTTTCTGAGATGTAGTTCTCTTTCAATTTCTAAATTGCGATTTTCTGGACCAAACTTTTCATTGAAAACCTTAGTAAATATAAATTTCGATACTTTGTTTTCAGTTATTTCTTCAGAATACAGTTGATACAATTTTGAAATGGACAAATTAGGAGCTAAATATGTTCTGTTAGGATTATTAGCTCTACTATAATGTGATATATAGGTTGGAATTTTTTTTATAAAGTCTTCAACTACTCGAATAGCCAAATCTCCTGTTCTATTAACTGATGACTTCTTACCCCTTTTATCTAATGGAGCAGTGACTTCGAAGTTGTCTTCACCTATTTTATTGCGTAAAAGTCTTGTTAATCAACCATCGGAAACACATAGTCTTCTTAAAAAAAGTTTTACATACAGTAATATCACCATTTTCATTGGGTAGTTGATAAATACGAGTATATTGGCGTTTTGCTCCTTCATTTCCTATATATGTACGTTTTTTTGGTATTACTTTGATATTTCCAAACAAAAAAGCAGTCTGTAAATCATACTGACCTAGGCCGTAAAAATCATCGAAAATTTTCTTTCGTTGTTCTATTGTAAGTAATGTGTGGCATTTCTTCGGGCAAGAACAATCGCCACAAAAAAATATTTTCGCAGGTACTTTATTGCCTTTAACATTATCATATTCCAAACCACGAGCTCTAGCTGACTTTGCTTTCTCTCTTTTCCATTCTGCTTGATTTTTAAGACGTTTTCTACTTACTTTCCTTTTTTCATGAAGAGACGTATTACTGGATGTAAACGGACGATTCATCTGAACATCGTTACCTTCATCGGAGGAACTGTGAATTATTCCATATTGACGTCTTCTTGGTTGTTGATGTTGCACATTATTGTCATCATCCCCAAATGGCAAATATTCAGATCCTGAATCCTGATAGTCCGAGACTAAACAAAATTATTATTAAATAATTCTGGCCCAACCTCCCTTAGGCCAATATTTTTCTGTCATTATAAAAAAGTATAACGGCCTAAGCTACCATGGTCCACTCTAATTTTCAAATATAAATGGTGATCTAAACGCAAGAACAACATTTTAAGCTCCATCTTTGGACTTTTATTGGAAACTGGACGTGGGCCAGTGTCATTTTAATATTATATTCAAATACCAATAGAAAAAGAAGTTAACTAATTTATAGTGATTTTGTGGGTTGGGCCGATATTGCGCTGAGCAGTTCATATAGACATGGCTACTTGCATATCCATGGCTATTGTTATAATATAAACAACCTGTACCTACTTCTATAATGTCAATTTACTCTGCCATAACGTATTCTGTTATTCTAATGTACAAATACTGTCACATATTCCACAGTTAACAACATTACAGTGGCATTTAGGATTCCTTATTAAAGTGGTCATTATGTCTACGATTTATTGACAGGCTAAACAAATTCATCAAACATATTCATCCCTTAGTACACAGGTATAATATTTACCTGAATTTATTTATTACGATGGCTATTTATCTATGTAAATAGCCATTAATATACCCCTTATCTATCACACTCGAATATTTGGACTAAGCCAGGTGTTCGAATGCAGGTTCTCGTAGGTAGGTAGGTAGGTAGGTGGGTGTAACCCAAGCCAAGGTTGAACAGCGTGCGCCGTGCTGTAAGGGGGAGCTTAGTCACTAGTATGCGAACTCTGAATACCGGGGGCCCTTCAGTTGCAATTTACCCTTGCCGTAGTGAAAGCAGAGCTCTGCTGCGGTCGATTTTTGGATCTCTAGCTACTCGTTGGAATCAAATGATGGAAAAATATACGAAAATATAATAAATAAATAAATAAATAAAAAATGATTTATTCACTTAGGAAGCAAAATACTACACTTGTAAAAAGTCGATTCTACATTTACTGTTAATGCCTGTTCGCAAACAATAGGTAAAGCCCGAGAAAAGAACAGGCAATAAAAACTCGCGGCCACTCTTTTCAAATTGCCAATGTTTCTCTGTTTATAAACTGTATATGCAGGTAAGGTGCTGCCATTATATTATACACCATATTAGAGGACTGATGCAAAAAAAGAGGTCAATAATATTAGAAGAGTACACGAGATCAGATACATCAGCCTCAATGGGCACAACATAGTAGGAGCATCCACTTACGATGTAAAAACTTTATGTGCTTAAATATTGGCCAATTTACTGCTAGGTACTTAATGAATAAGTATACATGTTTTACAAAGGAAAGAAAATAATGGAATAATCCTAAACATAAATATAATCCGAATCTTAGGTCGCTGCCCTGGGGGCGCCGGGACGTAACTAGTATTTCTACAGCTACAACAGACCACACAGACAAGCTGACTGACAATGACAATATTAACCTGAATTCTTTTTCGACTATATCCAAAGTAGAACCATACAGCCCATCAACTGATTTATGTAGACTTTTGCTAATGTCTTCATTGACTGAAAGCTCACATGACACTCCAGGTATAGTAGATAGTAGAGTAGGTCCTACATCGACCGCGACCGTAGCTGATACGCAGGAGGAACACTTTTTTACCTGCGTCCACTAAGGCTGGCAAACCGAGAGTGCACATGCAATGGTCACAAGAAGTGAATATTTTTATTATACGTACTTTCTATTATATCAATCAATTAGAATCAGACATGACCTACTGTAGACAAACTTTGCACCAATTATTCACTGAACAATACTCAGATGTCAAAGTAACTGAACAACGAGTATCAGATCAAAGACGAATGATTATTAAAAAACAATATATTTCAACAGAAATACTGAACTAAGTAATAAATAATAATAATAATAATAATAAAATTATTACGAAAAACTTTTACAAAAAAGAATTAACATATACATAAAATTAAACAGCAGATACATAATAACATCTAATAATAATATTTTGGTACAACACACATGGTCATCTGATTCCAAACTAAGCAGAGCCTATATTATGGCATTTTTAAAGACAACTGTTAAACATATTAAATTTTAATAATTACAAATGTATATATTATATTTTGTTCATAAAAAATATCTTGTTTATAAGGATAATAACAGGGCGCCTGTACTAGGGTAAACCTGTGTCACAGGCGTTAAGGGCACTTGTTGTGAACTATAATTTTTAACAATACTTATCCAGTAAAATATGTATAGGTAGGTAACAAATAAAATACAATTTAGAATAATTTACAATATTTGAGTAATATTATGACGCTTTTAGGTATCCTCATTATAATCTATGCTATTTATATATCTCGATTCAGTAATCTTTTTCGCCGGACATTCTGAGTCCCCTGACACTGAGCGTACACATGTTGCACATTTTGGTGAGCCAGTTTTGTTAGAGCACTCATATACCTGGTAACCTAGTTCACCGCACTGTTCGCACGTGTAGGTTGCTTCGCGACAAGTTCGAGCTGCGTGTCCGTATTGTTGACATTTGAAGCATCTGGTCACCAACGTGAAGTCCCGAACTGGCCAGGACGTCCAGTTAATGAAGACACGATCCTGATTTATAAGGGTCTTTCTTAAGCTAGCTATCACTTCCAGTTCCAAAGTTGCATGTTGGTGCGTCTTTTTTTCCCGATTTGTGGCTCAACTTCATAGAGGACATGTACGACTCACGCGTTAGGTTTGGCATTTTGTCGGCTAGATTTTGCTCAAATATGAGGTCAAACACTTCTTGTCACGTAAAGTAACTGGAACCCCTTAAACTTTTAGGGCGCAAAAAATCATTATGGGTCTTGACCACAAAGGATGGCTTGTCTTGTTGAGTCACTGGTTTATTGGTGTTTACTTACATGGTCTCTCTGATAGATTTATTGAAGTCATCAAGGTATTCAGCTAGGGCTTGGTTTTCCTTTAAGTCTTCTAATGAAGTGTGAATCAAAATTGCTTTTTCCTTCAATGACTGGTAGTGCACAGCCATCTGAGAGACTCTATTTCCGATCTTCCGTGCAATTGAATTAATTCTCAGTTTTTGTTCAGAGTTCAGTTTCCCGTCTGCAGCAATTTGGCATACCTCATTCAGACAGTGTTCTATTGTTGACATCCAATTTTTTACATCGCTTGTCCTCAAGGTTAACGGTGAGGTCTTTCTTCTGCTGTTCTTCTTTCGACTGAGGTGTGCTGGGAGGGCTGCTAGGGCTACTTTCCATAGTAGCCATAATTTGTTTAAGTCGGTTGTCATACTAACATTTACTTATTCACGATAAATTGCAAGCGTTTAGAAATCTAGGTCACTGATTTAATAAACATGTATAAAATTAATGCTAATAATAAAACGCACGTCTGTTCGCTACAAAGTGCACGGCAAAGATCAAAGATGAAGTTAAAGTAAAACTAACAGCTATACAACCTATACAAAATGATGAAGTTTATTCATCAAAATGAAACTACACATGCAGTAGAAAACAGTATTTTAGAAACAAGCTATGACCCAATCACAATGCTTAATCCATCTACAGTCTATTCTTCACAAAACTTTTATCGCACTTAAAATACGGCAACACAAACAACACAAACAACGCAGAGACAGACACTCAGAGTACAGAATTAGAAACACTAGATCCAGATACAGTGACACAGATACATAATGATGAAATAATAATGAAATTAAGGCACCAAGTACAAGCAAAGTTGCTCGAATACGAAGAAATAGACCCAATTATGAGACCTAAATTAACTAGACTAAATTATAGCACGCGACTAACTGATTTTTTAGCGTTGTTCAACAATGTCATACTGGACCATTTTCTAACGGAAGATACTCAAATAATAGACATTCACAATTTATTATACTGCACTGCTATGGTAATAAGCAAACAACTTACACAAAAGACATATTTGGATCCCCCTTGGAAAATATGTATACAAAAAGATATTTCGCGTTTAAGAAGAGATATGGGTAGGCTTACACAATACATCAAAGGCAAATAGATCTAGTAAAATAGTAATCAACGTTGAAAACATATTCAAAAGGAACAAAATTCATACCAGGCATGAAAACAATAACAACACAACAAAAGTTGGCTTTTAAAGCACTTCGGCTAGATATAACAAATCACACCAAAAAAAAACAAGAAAATAAGTTATTCGCAACAAATGAAAATATATTTTATAGGCAAATGAAGTCAGGTAAAGAAAATGTCAAAGTCGATGATGCACAGACAGCAAATAAAGAATAATTGGATTTTTTTTTGGCTAACATTTGTGGAAAGAAAAATGAACATAATGAAGAAGCTATATGGATTAAAGAAGGAAACAAATGGACGGAAATAGATAAAATGGAGTTCCATGAAATACCAGAAGATGATATCAAAAATGTTACTACTAGAACTCACAATTGGAATTCGCCTGGTATAGACAATATTCACAATTTCTGGTACAAACAATAAATTCAAGAACTTTTTAATGACCTATCTTCATACCGACCGATTACATGTCAACCTATAATTTATAAAATTCTAACAGCCGTTAACACCAATAAAATTAGTACACCTATATACAGGGTGTAACAGAAAGGTGTGGTCATATTCAAGGGTTGGTATGTGCCCATGATACTGAGTGCACATACATAATTTTATCAAAATCGGAGTACCCTAAAAAAATATTTATAATTTTTTCATTCATTTATTAATGAATGAAAAAGTTATTAATTAAAAAAAGTATGACTTAAAAAGTTATATGCCATAATAATCCAATCGAATTTTGTACCAGGGGAGGTATAATTCTTATGTCATACGCCTTTCACTACTGAATTTTGACAAAAAGAATATGCTATAACTATGTAATAACAATGCAACCAGCTATGGCACCATGGTAGGTGCAATACTGATAACATACCCTATCCGCTGCTGAAATTTGACCACACCTTTCTGTTACACCCTGTATAAATACGACATAATAGCGGAGGAAAAAAAGAGTGTAGACGTCACGTGCATATGGGATGCAAGAAGCAACTCATCATAGACTCTACAATTCATAGACACACTAACAGTAAGAAAAGATATTTACATTGTACATACATAGATTACTTTATTAAAATGAAAATTTACAATTTTATTAAATACATTAATTACCCTACGAATTACATTATTTTATAAGCAACGGGTCTTAATCGCGTAAATATTTTATTTTAAGGCTAAATACCTTTGTTTATTGCCCGACGTTTCGACCGTATTGCAACGGCCGTGCCACAGCTGCAATCCACTTTGTAGACGCCAGGTGTCTGTAGAGGAATGACATCCTTAGGAGTACGTAGGTGCTTAGCTACCTTGGAGTGCAGACTATATACAGTCTTAATGGAGTATTTCTGCAATACTGTTCCAACTTTATCCGTCCTTTCGACTTTATACTCCTTTCACGTACGGTAGAAAAGCTGGAGCCCTGTCAACTGGTCGGGAGTCTCTCCTCTTCGTACGTCGTGTGCTTCCTCTGTATCCGTTTCGCTTTAGTACCTCCTGAACATGTGTGAGCTCACTTTCTAAGTGTTCAGGGTCACAAATGTCATATGCTCTATTTGTCAGCGATGATACCACGGATTGCAGATGTCTTGGATGGTGGTGCGAGTCAGCATGTAAATACCTGTCTGTGTGCGTCGGTTTTCTGTAGACAGTGTGTGCCAGGGTACCATCTGCTTTAACCATTATTTTCACATCAAGAAAAGCCAGCGATTTGTTTATCTCCATTTCAAAAGTGAACCTGATGTTATTTAAACGTCGGGCAATAAACAAAGGTATTTAGCCTTAAAATAAAATATTTACGCGATTAAGACCCGTAGCTTACACTTCCTTTGTCGAAGACCATAAATGGTCTTCGACAGAGGAAGTGTTGATAATACAATATACGAACATCCGGTCGATACCAAGCTTTTGAAGTATCTGGAATATGACTGACGGCTCCATACCCACTTGGTGCAAAGCGATAACCGCAATCTTATTTTCTTTAACACCCGAATCCATATTGTAATTTGATAATGAACACGAAAAAAAATGTAAAATGGCGCGAAATCGAAAGAACTTTTAAAAATAATAAACGCGTTCCATTCCAAACTCAAAGTAATTAAAAGGTTGAAAAAAAGAAAAGTTTTTATGTAACAGTATTTATGGCCGGATTAGTTATTATATAAATAAGTCTACAGTCAGGCGCGTTCGAATGCGCACGTGTGTTTAAGTGTGACTAGCAATTACGCGCGCGAGCCGTACGTCGCAAGTAAACAGCCATGAACAACGAGCTTGTGGCAAACGAGCTGCTGGCGTTCATCCAGCAGAAACTGGACGTGATAGATGAGGTGTTCGCTGTCCAGATCTGCAGCACGAACTTCAGCGAGGAGGACATAGCTGCAGCCAAGTGGCTACTGTACGGCATTCTCAACAAGACCGCCCAGATAGTGTCTAGGACTAGGAAGAGTTTGCAGGAAATTACACTACAGCACACAAGACCACCAAGGCGGAGGATACGATTCTGGAGTCGCGGCGCAACGTCAACTTCTAGGGATTTGTAGTACCTACGCATTCCAGACTGCTTTCTGCACCAAGTCATGGTTCTGGCCGGAGGGTGTGGTTTTCCGTCGCGTCCGCCTGTCTGAAGCCTAATTCAGACTTCCTGCCCTTGGTTTTTGAGTTCGTTAAAAAACCCAGCGCAGGAACTCGAAGTATTTTCTTTTTTTTTTTTGCCGAGACCACGTTATCCATGTTATTTAGAGGAATGCAACACAATTACTATAGGAACCGTTGTCGCCAAAGGCATACAAATAAACCGATATTCATATAATGCACTACAAATAAACAATTCATTTAAATTGTCGTTTTAATTTTACCCTTAACTAGCATAACTCACGGATCCTACGCAGAAAGTATTTACAACGTTTTGTAATCATAAGTCAAACTAGATTCGATTGACGTGTAAAATCCGCTACTTCACCATAGATGGCAGTATTCTTAGTGGACGCAGTTATGAATTTAAATATTTTAGCAATAAGGTTGACAATCGCGTCATAGTTCGATATATATTGCTACTCGACCAGTGCAAACAGATTGAATTTTGAATTACATTATCGATGTTGATAAACTTTCGCGATTTGTACACATTATTAAAATATACAGGGTGTTTGGAGGGTGAGTAGCCATAGGAAAATGGTTGATAGGTAACGCTGTTGGTTACTTGTTGCGCCTAATTAAATAACATTTTGCCCTACGTTAGGCGAGTTATAATTTTTTTTCTATTTTTTCAAGAAAATCCCCATTTTTTTTATAAATGGCTTAATTTTTTTAAAATTAATGATCAAGGTGTCAATTAAATGATTTATTTTTATTGTTTAGTGATGTCTTATTCAGATTTAATCATAATTTCATACAAACAATGAAACAAAAACATAACATACCCTCTCAAACATCCATAACCCAAAAAGAAAAAGTGTTATGTCCACTTTACAAGGTAAATTAAAAAAAAAATTATAAAGTGTGAGATTTTAAAATGCTTTTAAAAACTACCCTAGTTAATACTCTTTGTAACGGTATGTAACATGTACCATAAATACTCGAATAACCTACCAAAAAACCGGTTTGTCTGAAAGAATGCCTTAAAAGGGTGACGACCAAACTAGTCAATTGAGCAGGTAAAATCCTTTTGTCTCATTCTAACAAAGCTAAAATAGCGTGCTATCTCTTTCATCGGTTAACAATACACCCATCGGCCCCCCCGCGCTCTGTGTCCCTGTCGTGCATGTGTCGAGACCAGTCGAGACTTGTCGTTCTCTGCTACCTCACGTGTTTTTAACTCCGCTCCGCGCATTGTTTGCGTTTTCTTCTGTTAAGTTTTGTTATTTTGTTATTGCTGCTGTTTTTAATGGCTGCTTTTACTAACGAAGAATACGCCGATATGCTGATGGCATACGGGAAAGCTGATGGAAATGGACAAGAAGCAAAAAGAATTTACGAAGAGCGTTTTCCCAATAGACGTCAACCTAATCGTCATACTTTTGAGACGACCTTTAGACGCTTAAGGGAAACTGGCAATTTAAATCGCCGTGAACCTGGAGTTGCCAGACAACGTAATGTTGCTGATGAAGAACGTATTCTGGATGCTTTTGAAGAAGACCCCACAACAAGTATCCGCACTGTAGCTGCAACGCTAAATCTCAGCGCATGGAAAGTGTGGTCTGTTCTTCGTGCGAATGGAAAGTATCCTTTTCATTTCACCCCCGTGCAAGGTCTCGAAGAAAATGACTACCAAAGACGGGTTCAGTTTTGTCGCCTCTTGCTACACATGGATCTTGATAACCACGACTTCTTAAAAAGTATCCTGTGGACGGATGAATCAAAATTTACAAGGGAAGGCATTACAAATTTTCATAATTAGCATCATTGGGCCCCAAAGGATCAAAACCCAAAAAAGAAAAGAGCGGTGGCCTTTCAAAGGAAGTTTGCGGTAAACGTTTGGGCAGGGCTAATTGGTAATACACTAATTGGCCCACATTATCTACCAGACAATTTGAATGGCGTTATTTATCTAGATTTTTTGATAAATGATTTGCCCGAGCTCATGGATGGAGTTCCAAATGTCGAGAATCAAGAGCCAATTGTTTATCAACAAGATGGCTGCCCGGCGCACTGGACATTAGCAGTCCGGGAATACTTAGACGATACATTTCCCAACGCTTGGATTGGCAGAAATGGCCCTATCCCATGGCCTGCAAGATCGCCGGACTTGACACCTCTGGATTTTTATGTCTGGGGCCGTGCTAAAGATCTTGTGTATACGGAAACCATTGACACAAGAGAACAGTTAATAGAAAAAATAAATAATGCATTTCTGATAATGAAGCAAGAAATTAGGCTAAGCCATACCACAACGGAAATAAGAAAGAGATGTTACGCATGTATTAGAAATAATGGACAACAATTTGAACAAGATTTATAATAAATTATTTAAAAATTGAATTGCTTTTTTTTTATCAGCCCGTCATAAAGTAGAAAAATTGCAATACATTTAATGTAAATTAATTTATCTACATTAATTTAATGTAGATAAATTAATGTAATTTATTCATTAACTTATCTAACACATAGCCATAGCTAAACCTATTGCACTTTTTCGTTATGTTATCTGTAACAAAAGGATTTTACCTGCTCAATTGACTAGTTTGGTCGTCACCCTTTTAAGGCATTCTTTCAGACAAACCGGTTTTTTGTTGAGTTATCCGAGTATTTATGGTACATGTTACATACCGTTACAAAGAGTATTAACTAGGGTAGTTTTTAAAAGCATTTTAAAATCCCACACTTTATAATTTTTTTTTTAATTTACCTTGTAAAGTGGACATCACATTTTTTCTTCTTGGGTTATGGATGTTTGAGAGGGTATGTTATGTTTTTGTTTCATTGTTTGTATGAAATTATGATTAAATCTGAATAAGACATCACTAAACAATAAAAATAAATCATTTAATTGACACCTTGATCATTAATTTTAAAAAAATTATGCCATTTATAAAAAAAATGGGGATTTTCTTGAAAAAATAGAAAAAAAATTATAACTCGCCTAACGTAGGGCAAAATGTTATTTAATTAGGCGCAACAAGTAACCAACAGCGTTACCTATCAACCATTTTCCTATGGCTACTCACCCTCCAAACACCCTGTATATATTACGGGTCTTAATCGCGTGAATAATTTAAGGTAAAATACCTTGTTTATTGCCCGACGTTTCGACCGTATTGCAACGGCCGTGGTCACGGGAAGACTGACCACGGCCTGCCACTGTCTTCCCGTGACCACGGCCGTTGCAATACGGTCGAAACGTCGGGCAATAAACAAGGTATTTTACCTTAAATTACATTATCGATATCGATAGATACCCGATTGCTTGTTTAATTCGAAAAAATAAGTTTTGTTAAGAGTTCAGTAAAACCACAGATAATATAATACTATACTAGTAGTAAAACTGTAGAAAAAATTACGTAGTATTATTTAAAAATAAAATATGCAACTACTCAGTCACTGACCAGTCGGACACAGAACCGGTAACTGCCAGGCCACGCCAGGTAAAATACTCCTTCACTTTCCTAAATGAAAGAGTATTTTTAGCTTGTACGCAGTATGTATTCGTATCAGCGGTGTTTGGTGGAGTTGGCTTTAGTTGGTACAAATATGTGGACTACCAGCAGGGCCTTACCGGTCTGTTTAATAAACTACTTGCTTTAAATAGCAAAGAAGCGGCGGTAGCCTAATGGCTAAGGCATCGGTCTCGCAATCGTAAGGTCGCAGGTTCGAATCCTACACATTATACTACCGACGTGAACCCATTCCTTTTTTTTTTTTTTTTCTTTTGGCGGGAAAAAATCCTGACGAACACCCCCACCGTCCGGGGAAGACGGTGGAGGTAGTGTGGGGTTTGCACCCACTAAAAAACCCGCCGTGTATCGTTCGCCACCTTCGCGAACGGGCCGCCGGAATGTGTTATACCGTCGGCGGCCCGCCCAGTGGCAATGCCCGAACGCGATGTTGTTGCGTTCCGGGCATTTCACAACCACGCGGCCCCTGGATACACACAGGGCGCCGCGCCTCCACGGAAGGCCGCGGGCGGGGCAGATTACCCCGTACGCCCGCTCGCAGCCCCACCTAAGGCGGCATCAGGCGCAGATATGTGCGCCGACGCCGCCCGGTTCGCCGGCGACGGAGCGGATCCGCCAGGGAGCTCTCTTCCCTGACGCGCTCCGCCGCCTCCTTCTGCGAGATGATGTCCTCGCAGAAAGATGCGACCGCATTCCACGACCCCTCGCTCCGGACCATGGACAGAACCACGGCCGGCAGCGAGAGGTCACTTCCGACCACTGCGGTGAGAACTCGACGTTGCCCCTCCCAAGCTGGACAATGCTGGAGGGTGCTGCGCCGAGTCCTCACCGCAGTCGCAGTGGTGGCAGGCGGGACTCGGTTCCCTCCTAGCAACCGTGTGCAGGTACTTCCCGAAGCACCCGTGCCCGGAGAGGACCTGCACTAGCCGGAAGGAAAGGGTCCCGTGCTGCCGCCCTGCCCACTCCTCCAAGACCGGCTGGAGCGCCTCCACGGTTCGAACACCTGCCCGTGGAGCCTCCAGCCGGCCCTGCCACCGGGACGTGAACCCACTCCTAAAACAAGCCATTGAGCTTAGCTGGAGGGGTTAACAGGATTGCTAGTAATGTGGGACCAAAATCCCACATTGCTAGTTATCTTTAAAAAAAAATGTGTTTACATAAATTAATAAATCTCAAATAAATCAATACTTACCTGCTGAATGTTTTCCGAATTTTCATGAGAAAATTCACGTATAATAAGAATTAAACATGCAATACTGAATTAATTGTGAAAATCATCTTACATGGTTACTTGGGTTAAAATTGAAAATACGTTATTATGACTTTTTATTTATTGCCCTTGAAATAATACGCATTTATTATGAAACTGACGTTTCGAGAGTCTATATAATTTTAACAAAACGTGTATGCGAACATTTATATAATTTACAACTATAGCCTTCATTAAATCAGTGACATGATTGGACGCAGGATATTCGCCTATTTGATGGGAGGCAAAATCAATATATTTGTGTTATCTCCACTTCCTCCCGAAAAACCCCTACGTCAAAGTTTTTTAAAAATGTTTTCGTCGTTTGACATATTTTCACAAGATCTGGCGAAGGATACAACAAACCACTTAAAGCCAAGCGTAGAAAATGATGTGTCACTAATGCGTCAACACAGACATCACAGTTTATCTTTTTCATCAATACTTGGACAATGTTAATAAAATCAGAAAAGTACCATTTTCAGTACCATAGTTCTTCAATTTCTGAATCGTCCTCAATTTGTTCATATTGTGACATATCTTGAGCTATACTTGGACTTCTGTTAATCCTTTCAACAGCTGATGAACAGTTTAGGAAGGATATTCTGATGGTTCTAACGCTACACAGTTGCCTACATCTATTATTTTGAACATGAATTAATATTTTCTTGTATGCGGAATGAATTGTCTGGCAGTGGGAATCTTGTTTGCCCCACCCTGTGTCCTAATAGTTATTACAGAAAAAAGCTCTAAATGATCCTGACTTCATTTATAAAAGGGTAAATATATCAGAATTTGGGTTTTTAAACTTTAATACACCCCAAAAATCCTAAGAACCCCGTAGGTATTTCTCCTACTATTTATTAAAAAAGTGCCGTTGTCAATTTTTAAATTTCTAAAATAGTCAGATGCTTGAACTTAAGAACTCAAAAAAAATGTTTGTGTTCTTCTCATTTAAAGCTTTGAATTAAATATATCAAAAAGATGATTGCAAGTAATCAAAATTTTTTCCGTGGGCTCGCTGGCATGAAATGAATCTATTTCTGATTGTCTGCAAAATTTAACAGCTTCCGCTACACATAAGCTAAAAAGTTGGGTAGCTAACTTAACTTTCATTCTTTCATTTTGGAAATTAATTTCGTAGTATTGTATTATTTGTTGAATTCAACGCGATGTTGCCATTGATTTTTTTTCCATCCTTGTCTACTAGAACTTTGTACATTTCTAATGTGTTTCTTAATAGTTTTATCATATGACAGAGATCTACAACTGTAACTATTGGGTCTTTGGTAATAGGATATTCAACATGTTGTTTTTCAAAAGAGCAACTAAGACGTTTTGCCATGGAAATATGTAGTGATAATTCTTACTTCCTAAGTATATATCCTTGTAGTGTTAATCCGTACCTCTTATCAAGTATATATTCCATTTGTTATGTATTTCGCTATTTTGACATTAATATCTCTTCTCTAATATCTCTTTATTATTGATTGTAAACCATTCTTTTTGCTAAATCATAACTGTCATTTCGACAAATATTTTTATGATTCCTATGACAATAGATAGGTAAGCAAAGAGTTCTTTGTATTTTTATAAAAAGTTTCGACTGTTATTCCAAACTGGCTGTGTATAATTTGCTTAGGTAAATCCTAAATTTGAATTAGGATACGCTTTAAAATTTTGAGTGCTTCTAGAGAGATTTCTTTATGAGAAGAAAAAGCAGTGAAGCGACAGTTCTCCGAGAGTAAGGAGAGAAGCGACAGTTCTCCGAGAGTAAGGAGTGAAGCGACAGTTCTCAGAGAGTAAAGAGTGAAGCGACAGTTATCCGAGAGTAAGGAGAGAAGCGACAGTTCTCCGAGAGTAAGGAGTAAAGCGACAGTTCTCGAACAACGAACCTATCGCCGTTGCCTCTTACAAGCATCGACTCCCACCTATCAGCGTTGCATCTCGTACGCAGCGACGCTGCAGCCTACCTACCGTCGTTGCATCTCAAACGCACTGCAAGGCTTGTATTTTTGCTAGGTGCTACCGGCTTGCAGAAAATTCAGGAAGAACCTTGTCATTGACACAGAGTGTCAGTAAATAAAACAATTCCCTTTTTGATTGGTATTAGGTGTTGTTTAATGCAATTTAAGTACACAGGATTACATAATAATGGGTACTAATCTCAAGCGGATATATAGGGTCGTGTTATTAGATGGTTCGCGTGATGATATTATTACCATTCAATTTCTGCTATTAGCTCAGTAATGAGACATTAAAACTAACCTTAAGTTTCTCTATCGCTGGTGGTTAACGAAAAAATGGAACGTATTGCCTCATAAGCTTGCCTACTGGTAGCTTGAGTGATGGCAGCCTTTCTGGAGCTATATTTGTCTTAAACTGCTCTACGCTTGACCTCCTGCGGAAAGGCAGCCTCCAACTACAGCGTTAACCAGACTTCAAGCAACGTATATCATGACAGCGACAGATGGTTAAGCAAATGTATCCACAGATCGATACCAAATTGGATCGATGCTTCATGTGATGAATCAAATGATCATCAAAAGCGAGTAGAGAGAAAATAATATGATACAATAATAAAGAAAAGAAAAACCCATCTGAAACAAAACAAGCTTTGTTTAGAAGATAAACCAATACTACCAATACAGCTGCGTGTCGAATAAAATAAGTTATACTCACGAGGACGTTATGCACAATGTTTATGGCATTGATCGCCTCTCCCAAATCCCACCAACAAATTAAATAAGGAATCTCTGAAACGAAAACAACATGTGAGGTTACGCTGACAATGGTTTTGGAAATAACTATTTCCGAAATATTACAATTTCATTATCACAACTCACCTCACGAGCAGAACAGGATTAACTTATTTTAACATCACCTAAGATGTATAAAATTTAGTTCGATTACATAAAACTTTTACTTTGGGATCGTACATCTTATAAAGTGTTCGAAGACAACCAACGACAATGACCTCTTCATTGACCCAATGACAATCTACGTTCCGATACAACAATATTGGCATAGAAACTTTACAAGATAATATTTAAATATTTATTCAAACATTTATCATAATATTTGTTTTAGATTAGTAATAAATATTTAAATAATATTTCAGATGCTTTCTATAAATATAGAAAAGAATTCAAATCGATTATTGATTTGACAAGATACAATACTAATAAGTTTAAAGGATTTACGCTAGATGGCGTACTCCAATTAGTCGAGAAGATTGGGGATAGATGTTGCGTGAAGCGTCAATAAAAATGATCTCAAAACATCATTTTTAAATAAGACTTGAAACGCAACGTTACAGCACCGACGCTGCAGCCTACCTATTGTCGTTGCATCTCATACGCATCGACGCTGCAGCCTACCTATCGTCGTTGCTAGAGTAAGGAGTGATGCGAAAGTTCTCGAACAACGAACCTATCGCCGTTGCCTCTTACAAGCATCGACGCCCACCTATCGGCGTTGCATCTCGTACGCAGCGACGCTGCAGCCTACCTACCGTCGTTGCATCTCAAACGCACCGACGCTGCAGCCTACCTTTCGTCGATGCATCTCATACACACATACGCCTAATCTTTACCCACCGACATTGCGGCTCAACGCACCGACGCTGCAGCTCTACCTATCGAAGTGGCGTCGCGACGCACCGACGTTGCACATCAATTACCTCCTAGGTTTATTTTAATTAACTTTAAGTAGTTTTAAGTTTTCTACCACTTTCATATAATTATAGTCCTCTAATCCTAATCTAAGCTTTTATTTCACTACAAATATTCGCCGCACAACCGTCAAAAGTGAGAGCAACTACCCCCACGCCAGTCTTATGAATTAATTCTAAGCAAAGTTTTACGAGGTCAGCACGCTGTTCTCTACTTACACCATCTACCAGAAAAAAACAACAGGGACTTTAAAGTTGCTGTTTAACGCAGTAACTAAAAATACCAAGGCTTCTTTGGCCTCCGCCAAATGATCACCTTCTACTTCCGTGCCCGTATTAACGTATCCATGAAATTTGCGCCCGTCCCATTCCACTCGGCGACGAATACTCATTTCATCCAGAACGAAGGTGGCTAATAACAGCTGATTAGACACCTCAGTTTTTTGTTTCAATGCTAAGCTTTTTGTTTCTAACTTACTCACTTGTAGAAATTTCTTCCTTTCCAATCCATGTTTTAGTATCTTTAAACACTCATTAAATGGAACATTTGTGAATAAGCTTTCCACATCCAGAGAGGCCAGAAATTACATCCTGAAGAAATTGAGAACATCGTTACTTTAACTGAGCTTTGTATGAAACAAAACTATTTTCAGTTTATTAATAAGTTTTTTCTACAGAAGGAGGGCCTAGCTATGGGGTCACCTTTAAGTCCATTGATGGCAGACTTATTTATGGATTACTTCGAAAGGAAATGTGTGGTTAACGATAATAATATTCTATATTATTACAGATATGTTGATGACATTTTACTGGCTTGGACAGGAACTGAACGACAACTCCATAACTTTGTCAATGGGTTAAACAACAAGCATCGAAACATAAAATTCAAACTGGAAATCGAACAGGACGGCACAATAAACTTTTTGGATCTGTCTATAAAGGAAGAACAACAGACATATATTCAGAATCTACCGGAAACCGACATATACAGACACTACTATTCCTGCATCATCATGTCATCCCTGGCATCACAAACCGCGTTTAACAGTATGATCCACAGGTTATATAATGTGCCGCTAAGCGAAGAAAGTTACAGAAAAGAGCTCAGTATTATTTACCATATAGCTCAATCAAATGGAAACAGTACGAGATTAATTGACTCATTGATTAAGAAAAAACAGCACAATAAAGTCAACCATATGTTGTATCACATTATTATAATACAATACTTGTAGTTGTATCCATTCCAGATAAAAATTGTAACTTGTCCAGTTTGAATTATTTTGGAGATATCAAAGAACGTGTGTCGAAGATATTGAAGACTAATGGTATTTTTTCAGCTTTAAAGCCTGAAAATTCGTTGAGTTATTTATGCAACATCAAAGATAAAGTGAGCAAAGAGAAACAATCTGGAATTCATAAATTAACGTGTGACGGCTGCAATAGTATTGACATTGGCCAAACTGAAAAATCTCACTTTGCGAACCATCTACTTGAAACCGGACATGCCCCGAATGACAGAAATTCTTTCAAAATTCTACATATTTGCAGTAAGGGTTTCAGGTTGTGCGAATTACGATCGCTGCAGCCAGAAGTTTGAAAAAAAAAACAAAATTCCTTAGAATTTAATTTAATTGAAATAAAACTATAACTAATTCCAATTATTTGATCTAAATGAAACCTATTCGAAGTGTTGGGGTACGATCCCAACAGAGATGTTTGTTAGAATGTTTTGAGTCGAAACTCGTAATTTGTTATTGCTTATGTAAAATGAGAAGACGATTAGCACGTTTGATAATTTATTCGCTACTAAACCTAATGCTATGTACAATGTTTGTATGTTATGTATTTTATTGCTACGTAAGTGTTAGGTTGCGGTGAAAGAGGTCAATGTACAGCGTAGCTCGTACATATTGCCCACTCAAAAAGATAACAATGTTATACATTTTTATATTATGATAATAGTAAGAATAAAAGAAAATATAAAAGAAGTAAAAATGTTAGTTATATGCAACACTTAATTATAAAGCCTTAATTAGTATTATTTGTTAGTATACAGGTTTAACATTTCACTAATCGGTGAGGTTGCTTTGTCAAGTGCAGGTGTACTAGATAACTGCAATCCGTCGCCGTTTGTCACGTAGGCTATAGGGCTGTCTGCAATACTGGCTGTAGACCTCCGTCGTGGTGTTGGAACTGTTATCGTTTCCACCCTTGGTCAACCCGTGGGACGTTTCCAAAACCGGTGATATAAATAACTTGCAGCTGCTAGGATTACTACTCCCACCAACAGATAAAGTACGACGTATTGGTGTAGGTCATGAAATGTTACAGGTTCCGACAGGAAGTCGTCTGCAACTGCAGCTTTCATATGTTCTACTTGTGCTCCTAAATTCTTCAATGAATCCTTTTGTTCTACTGCCGCACTCTTCGTTTCGTTGTTTGGTATCGTAACTGTCACCGACAGGTTTATTATGTTGTTGATTGACGGAATTTCTGGTGAGACTATGTCGACTCGAGCCTGAAGTTCCGTAATTCGTTCCTTTTAAACTTATAATGGGAATATATTGTAAAAGTTTCGCCCTTGATGACGCAAACGTCGAACAGTGTAATGACTCCGGCCTTTCGAAGTAACTGCGCAGAAACTTGATGCTCACTTATGATATTTATTTTGCATTGGTTGCAACAAAAGTAGAAGTGTCTGTTTATGTTTTGTAATCCATACCACTTGTCGCGACAAGCTTCTCGTTTTATTTTGCAGGTTGTTTGGTCTTTATTTTTCACGCAGAGGCTTTCGCCAGACTTCATTTTGTACACAGGTTTTTTCATCGGGCACAGTCTAATGGTACTGTCGTGTTGTACGCATTGTTGTAGATCGAGTTCTGTCATCGGTAGGTATGCATCTTTCTTAATGTTGATAGCTAAATGTTCCGAAACTGGTAGTAGGGTGACCATATCGGCAACATAAAGATGTTGCCGATATGGCCCGAAAAAAGTTTCGGTACAGATAGCACAGAGTAAATTTCATATTTTTCTCTGCTGATTAATGGCACCTTTATCTCAATTATGAGATAATTAGCCGTTATTTTTGCTCTCGTTTGAAGAAGGTGGTATAGGTGAAAGTACTCCGTTTGAACGTTAGCAATCGGAAGAGCCATGTCGTTTGATAGTTGCCCCGCGATTGTGTTAAGCTCCTCCCGCATTTGCTCCGGAGTTATAAGATGCAAATTCATTTTTCCGTTATAAATGTTCGTTATTGTGTCTAGCAGAGTCTCCTGTATATTGCGTAGATGTTCTATCAAACTATTCGCGGAAATGGCTACCAGTGCGAATTCGATAGACAACTCTTGTGCATTTATTTCTTGTTGAAGGGTGTTGGTTGTTTTGTCCAGGTTGAGAAGATGTTGATTGAAGAGCTTGTGCTGTCGTTCGACTATTTCTTCAGATCTCTTCAAAAAGTTATATTTTGCCTCAATCATAGACGTCTGATTTTTCGCTAGTAAAGCGAGGTGTTTTTCATTTTGTTTGACAAGGGTAATGTCCCGTTGATATTGTTCTGCGAATTGGTCATCTAGTACTCTGAACAATGACCGGGCAATGTTACCGACACCGTTGATAAGTCCACGCTTGCGTCTCATATTCCTGTGCCCTTGTGGATTCAGCAAAATGCGGTTGTAATGTAGTAGCTCTGCTAATGCGTGATGTAATTGTAATGAAATTATGTCACAATAAGTCTTCTGTTTTAATTTACTACATGTGTTATCTATGTGATCGTTAAACTTCTCAAATGCTGTTATGCCGTCCCAGTAGGGCTTGATGTCGTAATATACGACTATCTTCCATTCGTCGAATGATTTGCATGTTCGTTATCTTATCAAAGTACAGGTTTTTTTCAAGTTCAACGATGTTTGTTGTATTGGCGGCCTTTGCGGTACCCAAAAGGAACAACAGGGTCATAACTAAACCACAATAGTTAACTCGCCTGTTTGTTGTTTCGGAACGTTGTCGTTTTGTTGGTGTGTTTGTTTGTTCACGAATTGTTGCCTCCCCTGCTTGTTTAGTTGATAAAATTTGTTGTTGTTGTTCGGAACTTTCTATAGGCAAGACAGATAGCTTAACCACTGGTCTTTTCATGTAGCCGTTTTTAGTTTTAAGGCTGACTACACGAACATTTCCGTTGTCGCCAGGGTGAAGATCTGTTATTCTCCCTAATAACCATTTTTCCGGCCGGTAAATGATCATCGTAAATCACCACCATGTCGCTTTTTTTTAGATTGTTTCGAGGTTGTTGCCACTTTGACCTTACTTGTAACTGGCACAAATATTCCGCTTTCCATCTTTTCCAAAGATCTGCGAACATTTTCCTGATTAACTTCCATCTTGTCATCGCGTCCTCTTGAGTTTGTATGACGGTTACTCTTGATCTTCCAGTTAAAAAATGAGCAGGTGTTAAGCAATCGAGATCTGCTATATTCTCGCTAAGTAGGCACAGAGGTCTTGAATTTAGACAAGCTTCCATTTTTGTTAGTATTGTAGTGAACTCCTCGAAGGTTAGTTTTTGTTCGCCCACTACTTTGTTGTAAGTGGTGTTTTAAACTTCTCACTGCGCGTTCCCACAACCTTCCTGCGTTGAATACCATTGTATTTTCATCTCAGTGACACTGATCTGTAGTAGTTCGTTTCTGTAGCTGTTTTCAATTTCTCCATATTATTCAATCAATAGTCGATTGGCGCCGGAGAAGTTTGTAGCATTATCGCTGTACATGTGATTAACTCCCCCTCGTCTTGCTGACATCCTACTCAGGGCTGCTAGAAATGCAGAGCTTGTGAGGTCAGAGAGCAATTCTAGGTGCACATCTTTTGTAACCATGCAGATGAAGACGGCTATGTATCCTTTTGTCGTCCTTTCTCCTCTTCCCTTATTCATCTTGATGTCCACAAATACCGTATAGTCCACTCCTGTATGGTAAAAGGGTGGGGCTGTGTTTGTTCTTGAGTACGGTAGATCTCCCATTAATTGTTTTTGTTTCTCGGGATTATTCTTGCGGCACGTGACGCATTTTCTAACCTCCATTTTCGTGACGCGGTTGCTACCGATAACCCAATATTTTTGTCGTAGATGCGACAATGTAAGGCGGGGTCCTCCGTGGAACGTCATTTGATGAACTTGTTTGATTAGTAAATGAGTCAAACGACACTCGTGAGGAATGATCATGGGATGTTTCATATCTTCGCTAAATGTTGCGTGTTGTTTCTTAATCTGCCACCGACTCGTAGAATCTCGTCTTGATCGATTATCGGGTTAAGGTGTAATAATTTACTTTTCGACATCACTTTGCCGTGTTTTAATAAATTAGCAATATCCGTTTCAAATGCCATATGCTGAGTATGTTTCACAATGACCTGACTCGCTTTGTTCAATTCTTGCAACGTAAGATATGTCGGCAATTGGCGTTGTTTCGGGTTCAATGTTCGAAGTAGCCATGCTACAATGCGAATGATATTATTTATACAACTATGTTTCCTCAATAGTTGATCTATAATGTTGAATGAATTCGTGTTATTTTGTGCTGCATTTACTTGTTTTGTTAGCTTTGTTTTTCTTCTTGATTTGTATGATAAAAATTTTGGTCGACGAAATGTTTGCTTGCTTCAAATGACGATAGCCACGATGGACCTTGCTACCACAGCGGACTAGACTTCCGCTGACTGGCATATTGGCCCCTGCTTGCCGCACCCGCCGGGTTTTCGCTGGACTTAACATAACTCCAACATGCATGCGGTATTACGTCATTGTTCTTTTGTACTCTGTTTTCAACATATGTCTTCCAGCGCGATGGGTCACCTTGAAGCCACCCTAATACCACCATAGAATCAGTCCATCCGTAGACTCTCAGGTTTTGTTGGTAAAGCGAATCTTTTACTTTACGCAATAATTTTGATAGAAGGAGCGCCCCATTTAGTTCCAATCTAGGTAGTGTTGTTACTTTTCTGTGTGGTACAATTTTAGATTAAGCGGCGACGAGTATGACTGTTTTTGTATTTTGCATACGTGCATAGATAACACATGCGTAGGCATCCAGGAAAGCGTCACTGAATCCGTGAAGCCCAATTGTTTGATTTGCTGAGCCATCTTGGTATCTCACAAGTGTTTATTGTTGTGATATCTGCTTGTATCTTGTACTATTCCTTTTGTATGTTCGATGTCGATGATATCGGGCACTTCGTCGTCCCATTGTAATTTAGTTTCCCATAATTTTTGAAATAATAGTTTCAGTTTTATTGAAATGGGTGTCAACCAGCCAAGAGGGTCAAATAATTTTGAACTCTCGGCCAGTAAGCTACGCTCTGCGTTTTTCTTGTTTACTGGTGGTAGGTAAACGTATCCTGCTTCGAGTTCCAGCAAAGACCCAGAGTTTTTGATGTTTGCACATACATTATACATTTTTTCTATGTCGGCTGTAAAAGCATATTTATATTTCTCCATTGGATCAATAATGTTTGTAAATCTTTTTGTAGATTCGGACCTTTGTACATTAGATCGTTTAAACTACATCCTGTAGATGTTTTGACCGAGGCATTGAACACCACTGTACGTCGTTGTTGTTGATTTAGCGCGTTGTACGCCGTGGTGAGGTAAATAACACTCGGGCATCGTGTTACTTGTACTGTATAACATATGATTGAGGTCGATGTATTCAATCATAAATTCTTTGTATGATTTAGCTAATTGTTCTTTATTTTCAAATTTTCTTTCCAAATTTTTTAATTGGGCAATAACCATGTGCTTAGATAATCCCAGTTTGGACTCAAAGTCGTTTCTCATGGGCAGCCTGACTTCATATCTTCCGTTTTGCAAGCGTCGTGTGGTGTTATTGTAGTATGTTACAGTACAATATCTTTGTGCTGTATCTACAATCTACATCACAATCTTATGTTCCTTATCGCACGTTCAGTATCTATTAAATGTTTCCACTATCTGTTATCAACACGAAGTCGTTAGTATATAAGATGCACCTTTAGATAATTATAACCAGACTATACTACATCTTTTGTCTCATTTATACCTAATCATATATTGCCAAGTAGTTTGGCAAATTGGTGACCCCGACGAACGAATACGCAGCAAGAAACATGGCACAATCACCGTGCAAGGCGAACATAAATCAGCAAGGAACACTTGAAGTAGCTGCTGGCACCTCGGTTTTATCCCGCATTCCGGAATTTTGGAAAGACCAACCAAGATTATGGTTCACGCAACTAGAAGCCATATTAGCACCACAGAAGCAAGGAGACGAATACAAATACTGTACAGTAATAGCAAAGTTATCCAAGGAAGAAATACTACAGGTTAGTGACCTAATCACTTCACCACCGACTACAGATAAATACAAAAACATCAAGGAACGTTTAATTGATTGTTACGAAGAAACAGAACAGCGACAGTTTCAAAAATTAATATCAGAGACAGAACTCGGTGATCAAAAACCTTCGCAGTTATTACGTCAAATGCGAGTCCTCGGGAGAGGAAAAATCAGTGACGAAACAATTAAACTACTATGGTTCAGGCTTTTACCAACATCAGTTACTACGGTTCTAGCAGTTACGGAAGACATGGAAATTGACAAACTGAGCCAAATTGCAGACAAAATAATAATGAATTCAAAAGTAACCGAAATATCAGCTGTTAGCAACGACACTTCAAACGACAACAATACAGCATGCATTTTAGCCCAGCTAGCAAAATTACAGATAGATATTGACGCAATTCAGCAAGGTCAATATGGCTATCGACCCAACACGCACAATCATTTCAAGAAACGTCAACAATTCCCGATTATGAGGCCGAGAACAAACTATAGAGGAGCAAATCGATTTTGTTACTACCACGAAAGATTCGGAAAATATGCAAAGAACTGCATTAAACCATGCAGTTGGAAACCAATGACTTACGTACGGAACCAGGGAAACGAATAAGAGCACAGACAACGGCGAAACTCTGTGCAATCCACCCATCCAATCGCCTCACCATTACCGACCGAAAAAGTGGTATGAAGTTTTTGATTGACACGGGCGCAAATATTTCAGTCATTAGCAAGCAACAGAGACATTCAGTTTTACAAAATGAACAATACACACTATACGCTGCAAATGGGACTAAAATTAGGACTTACGGCGAGAAGACGCTTACCTTGAATTTAGGACTACAACGATGTTATAAATGGAATTTTGTAATCGCCGATGTTACACAACCAATAATTGGAGCAGATTTTCTAGAGCACTATAAACTATTAGTCGACATAGCAGGTCGCAAACTTATCGACAAAGTTACAGAGCTGACAACGCATGTAACTTCGGAAAAAGCGACACAACAAACAATTCGTAATATCGCAGTGGGAACGAATCCACGTATTACGCAACTTTTAAACAAATACGAAGACATCACGAAAGGGTCCTCTCTCCGCAATGCGCCCAAACATAAGATTGAACATCACATTATCACTACAGGACCACCCGTCGCAGCTCGGGCAAGACCATTACCTCCAGAAAAATACGACATAGCCAAAAAGGAATTTCAAAATATGATAGAACTCGGAATTTGCCGACCGTCAGATAGCCCATGGGCAAGCCCATTACATATGGTAAAAAAGAAAAATGGCGAATGGAGACCATGCGGAGACTATCGAATGCTCAATAGCACGACAGTACCGGACAAATACCCACTACCAAGATTAACTGACTTTACATACATATTAGAAAATAAGAAGATACTAAGCAAGATAGATATACGTAAAGCATACCATTGTATTCCTGTTAAAGATATAGAAAAAACAGCCATCATCACACCTTTTGGACTTTTTGAGTACTTAAGAATGCCTTTCGGATTACGCAATGCGGCACAAACATTTCAACGATTCATGGATTCCTTATTTAGAGATTTAAACTACGTATTTATATTTGTAGACGACTGTCTCATTGCATCGGACAACGAAGATTTGCATTATCAGCATTTAGAAACGGTTTTCAAACGTTTACACGAGAATGGAATAACCATTAATCTCGAAAAATGCGAATTTCTCAGAAGGGAAATAGATTTCTTAGGTTATCATATAACGAGCCAAGGAATACTCCCTACCGAAGAAAATTACAAAGCAATCATGGAATTTCCCAAACCGAAAACAATTCAAGAATTAAGAAGATTTTTGGGCATGGTCAATTTCTACAGAAGTAATATTCCATGCGCAGCGGAAAATCAAAGAATTTTAAACGAATATCTACATGGTTCAAAAAAGAACGATAATTCACCTGTTCCTTGGACAACGGAAGCAGACAAAGCTTACGAAAAATGCAAGGAAAGCATGAAAAACGCAGTGTTAACAGCGCATCCTTCCCGCAACGCATCACTAGCGCTCATGACCGACGCTAGTGCTACTTGCGTTGGTGGAGTTTTACAACAAAAATCCGGACGCAATTGGGAACCATTAGGATTTTTTTCACAAAAATTGAGCGAAACTCAACAAAAATATTCTACGTTTGACAGAGAGCTGTTAGGAATATACATGGCCGTCAAACATTTTCACAGATTAATCGAGGGAAGAGAATTTACAATATTTACGGATCACCGACCTTTGACATACGCATTCTCCCAAAAACCATCATCAAACGATACACCGCGACGGGTCCGGCAGTTAGATTTCATTTCACAATACAGTACCAACATTCAACACATAAGCGGACGTGACAATATTACCGCCGATGCCTTATCTCGAATAGAGGAAATATACGTGCCATCACCTATCGATTACGCTGAATTGGAAAAATGTCAATCAACAGATAATGAACTAAGTAAATTACATGACAATAAAAGATTAAAATTCAAAAACATTACGCTTCCGGGTTCCACAATAAACATCACCTGCGACACCTCTACTGGAAAAAGCCGCCCCTACTTACCAAAGCATTTTCGCAAACAAATTTTCGATACCATTCATGGTATGAGCCATCCAGGAAAAAGAACTACGAGAAAAATGATAACCCAAAGGTATTTATGGCCGTATATGAACAAAGATATCAATAACTGGTGTAGATCATGTATAGCCTGCCAAAAATCAAAAATACAACGACATACGATATCACCTCCTGGTACATTTATGACAGCGCAACGTTTTGAACATTTACATATTGACATCGTCGGACCACTTCCGATTTCACAAGGGAAGAGATATTTAATCACAATCATAGATCGTTGTACGTCATGGCCCGAAATATTTCCGGTAGAAGATATAACTGCAGAAACAGTAGCCAAGACACTTTTCGAGGGATGGATTACTCGTTTTGGATGTCCATTGCGCATTACTACGGATCAAGGCCGACAGTTTGAATCAAGAATATTTGAGTCACTCTCACAATTTTTGGGAATACATAAAATTAGGACAACACCTTATCATCCACAATCCAATGGAATGATAGAGAGATTTCATAGAACTTTAAAGGCGGCGTTAATGACAAGAGAATCCAACGAAAATTGGTTAAAAGAAATTCCAACAGTTTTACTCGGGTTGCGGAGTAGCTTGCGAGAAGACACAGGTTATAGTTCAGCAGAGATGACATATGGAACGCCAATACGACTCCCTGGAGGATTTTTTGAGTCATCAGCAGCACAGTTATCAACGTACGAAGAGTTTGTAAAACAAATTCAAAAGGACATCACACAAATGACATCAATTCCGAAAAGAAAAAAACACAATCAAACTATATTTGTGCATCCCGAACTCAAAGAATGCTCACACGTATTTGTTCGGTGTGATAGAATTAAGAAAGCCCTGACACCGCCGTATGAAGGACCCTACCCAGTAATTAGTAAAACAGATAAAACATTTTGCATTAGAATTAGGGATAAAGAGACAGTGATATCAATTGATAGATTGAAACCAGCTTTCATGATCAATGACGAATCAAACTACGTGCCAGATTCAAAGGATTGCGACAGGCATTCACACACGTACACTACACGATCGGGACGTAAAGTAAAGCCAGTAGTACGTCTATAAAAAATCGCTGATATAAGCAAGCTATTCGTATATATATTAACATAGATCTTAACATATACCATTAATTCACAACTACTCGTAACAACAAGACATCTAAAATGGGAAATCAAAGTTCTAAGGACCAGATAACATACAATACGGACAATTGCCTCAATCAAAACGAAGCGGACCAACTCCGTAACCTGATCCAGGAGGACTTACGGTGGACAAGAAATGTTGCAATGGGACAGATTATTTTAACAATCGGCGTGATCCTAATTTACGGCATAATGAAAACACTGGACAGAAGAATGAAGAGTTTAACGGAAAAAAAAAATAATAAACACTCGTGCAACAGCTAAGTCAAAATTACAGACGTCAGCAAATCACACCACAACAGGCGTCATCAAATTCCACCGCGTACAATAGCATTATTATTTATATACATCAGCAAATAACTAGTAAGGTCTAGGTCAAATTTATATTGTAAACACTATTACCATATTTTTTTTTTTTTAAAGGGGGGTGTACTGTTACAGTACAATATCTTTGTGCTGTATCTACAATCTACATCACAATCTTATGTTCCTTATCGCACGTTCAGTATCTATTAAATGTTTCCACTATCTGTTATCAACACGAAGTCGTTAGTATATAAGATGCACCTTTAGATAATTATAACCAGACTATACTACATCTTTTGTCTCATTTATACCTAATCATATATTGCCAAGTAGTTTGGCAAATAGTACTCGATACATGTTTGATCTTCGGACGATAGATTTGACTCCTCTCTAATATCTTCGGATTCCCAAAATTATTTCATATCATCCAAGTAGTTCAATACCACGTTACATTGAAATGTTTTGACTTCGCCACACAATAACCACCCTAAGTAGCTTTGTTGGGCGATAGGGTGAGCGCTGTCATCCCCCTTTATCATTCCTCCTAGTATGATTCGCGAGTAAATATTTGCTCCAAGTAACATATCCACCGGACGACTGTTATCAAATTCAGAATCCGCCAGGTTGATGTTTTGAATGTGGGACCAGGACGGCTTGTGGAAGGTTTTGTTTGGTAGATTCTTGAATGAATTGTTCAAAATTATAGCTGATGTTTCAAATTTGAAGTCGTTATAAATAGAGCTACACGTGATAGTTATCATTCCCTTGCAGTTATTTTCCTTTTGACCGACTCTAAAAACAACTCCTTTACAACTCTGACGTTTGACGCCCAACTATTGAGCAGCCTTTTCGGTTATCAAGGATACTTGCGATCCTTGATCAATCAGAGCTCGCATGTTATGTTGTGTTCCATCAGTTGATTCTACATTTAACATGGCAGTTGCTAATAGGATTTCCGCCGTATCATCATGAGATACATGAGAAGAATTGTTTGATCTTTGTACCTTTGTTTTTGTCATATGCATCGTGTAATAATGTATTATGTGCGAACTGGCAATTATGACATCATTTGGTTGAAGTGCATTTGTTTCCGTTGTGGCTAAATAGGCAGTTTACGCAAAGGTGAAGATTTTTGCACGTGTTAAGTTTTTTGTCATTAGTCATTTCTAAAAACCTTGCGCAATTGTATATGCCATGTTCGTCGTTGCAAAGCGGACATGTAAATGTTGACACATGAAATGATTTCGCAAGCTTCTTGTTGTTGACCTGATTGTAAATGTTTGTTTGTTTCTTGAACTGCGTTGATTGATATTGATTTGTTATTGACTTCAACTCTTGTTTTCGTTGGGTTGATTCTAATGCCGTTAATTTTCCTTCCAGGTAGCCAAGAAAATCTTTTAACAGAAGTAGCTCCCGAGAGTTTTGCATTGATTCGATGTAATCTGAATTTGTTTCAGAGTCCAACTTTTGCGACAATAAGTAAACAAGAATAGTATCTCTATCCACTCCTATATTGTCTATTGCGTGTAAGCACTCACATCATGAAGCCTTTTGATTTGTGCTGCTGACTATTGTTGGATGTTGGGAAGGCCAAAAAGTGTGTCGAGGTGCGCGTTAGCTATACGTCTTTTGTTGTTGTACCGGTGGTTGAGAATGTCCCAACAAACTTGATAATGTTTAGAGCTGATGTGTAAATGTTGTATCAACTTATGCGCTTCTCCTTGCACTTTGCTCTTCAAAAACTGCATTTTTTTAAGCCTGAGAGAGAGATGGGTTGTTATGTATAGCTTCTATAAAAAGATCTCTGAATGAGACCCATTGATTATAGCTGCCGTTGAACGTGGGTATTTCCAGTTTCGGTGTTGTTTTATCACGATAAGCACCCGACCACATTTTTGTATTCAAAACCTTTTTTAGATCGATGTGTTGGCGTTCGAATCGAGCATATCGCTCGTCATAAATGGTAATCTGCTCTCCGTTGAGTTCACTCTCAATTTCCCAGTGAAGATCATTAATAGCCGACCAACGTGCTTGTAATGTCTGTAAGGCGTTTGAAATTCCCACTTTTCAGATATAAACTCCACTTGAATGTTTGCTGCTGTTCTCATAAAAGCTTTAAAGTTTGCCGATTGTTTGCGTAACATGTCATCCAGTTTGCTGTTACATGTCATGTCCGCTTTCAAAGTGCTTTGTTGTTGTTGAGAGGGTGGCTGGTCACCGCTATTAGAACTCTGGCCTTGATTGGCTTCATTTTCTTCCTTGCTTTGTGGTTTTATCTGTGCTTGTTCAGATGAATTCAAGACGCTTTCCTACTTAGCACCTGGAACAACTATTTTTTGACCCGTCAAATCTCCTAAAAACTGCGTTGGCTTTGTGAGTTGTTGATGTTGTTGAATGACAAACTCCTTGACTTCTGTATATACTTGAAATATCACGTTAAAGAAATCATTCGTAAAGTAAGGATGATTTGTATCTCCTTCCATTCGAGAGACGATCATGATTGAACTGGAACTCACCCCAGAATTGCTCCAGCATCTGCATACGTCTAATGTAGGTAACAATAAGATGTAACAACAGTTCATGAATCCTTGTACATTCTACCTTTCGGCATACAAACATGTAAAGTCTTAAATACATTTTTTTAAGTAACATAAGCGTCATAGTACATCTTTTAAAAAATCATTTATAGAGTAGTAACATTTTTTTAACAATAAATCGGTTAACTGTTTTTTTTTGTGTCTAACTCTGCACCATGGCAATCTGTTGCACACAACAATAAGCCACTGTTTTGGCTGATATTTTTTTTATCTGATTAGGGCTTTTAGCTTGGAGATACACTTCTCAGATGAGTGTCTCATTCCATCCTGACGAATCTATCCTGAAGAGTTGGTACGCTATGTCTCTTTAGTCTTCGATATTGGAGACCTTGGTCTCCACTAAGTCGGCAAGCTCATTTTTGTGTTTTGATAGTCTATTCTGGTAGGCGTCACTATATTTTGCTATCTCCTGTTTGACAGTTGGTAGTTTTATATTAAGGTATATGATCTTGTTACCGATGTATTGGGGGATGTTAAAAATAGCCCTCAGCGTTTCTGTTTGAAATCTTTCCAATATCTCTATGTTACTGTTGCTGGCTGTGCCCCAGAGTTGTATGCCATAAGTCCATATTGGTTTCAAGATGGCTTTGTAAACTAACAACTTGCTATGTCTGCTCATTTGTGAGTGGTGTCCAATTAGCCAGTACATATTACGCAGTTTTATATCTAGTTGCTTTTTCTTTGTCCAAATGTGTTTTTGCTATTTCAGCCTTCTATCTAAGTGTATGCCTAAGTATTTTGCATTATCGTCTAACGGAATTTCCTCATTATTAAGTGTAACTGGTGGACATGTGTCTCTTCTGAGAGTGAAAGTAACGTGTGTTGACTTACTTTGATTTGCGTGAATTCTCCAAGTTTTAAGTCAGTCCTCTATTTTGTAAATGTGATGTTGTAGGTGTTCTGATGCAACTATTGGATTTGTGTGTGTGGATAGCAAAGCTGTATCGTCTGCATATGTTGCGACTGTTGTCCTGTCTGTTGTTGGTAGGTCAGCAGTAAATATTATGTAGAGTATTGGGCCCAGTAAACTTCCCTGTGGTACTCCTGATTTAATCTCATACAAGTTTGAGAGTTCATCGTGCTGCTTAACTTCAAAACATCGTTTGCTGAGGTCCGACTTTATTATGCAAAAAAATAAGTGATGGAGCATTTTTTTAAGTTTGTATAATAGGCCCTCATGCCATACTTTGTCAAAGGCCTGGCTAATATCCAAAAATACTGCTGAACAGTATTTCTTTTCCTCCAGTGCTCTACTTATAACGTCGACGATTCGGTGGACTTGCTCAATTGTTCCATGATTCTCCCGGAACCCAAATTGGTGATTAGGGATTATATCAATCAGGTGTACTTTCATCCTATTAATTAAGATTTTCTCGAGAAGTTTACCGAGTAAAGGTAGTAGACTTATAGGTCGATATGAAACCACTTCATTAGGTAGTTTATTCGGTTTAGGTATCATTATGACTTGCGCTATTTTCCATTGTCCTGGAAAGTGGTTAAGTTTTAGGCAGGCATTGAAAATGTTAACGATTGCTACTATACCCTTTTTAGGCAGATGTTTCAACAGAACGCTGTCTATACTGTCGTATCCTGGCGATTTTCCATCCTTGAGGTGTTTAATTTCACGTGCTACTTCAATAGCACTAGTGTGTTTCAATGGAAGACACATTTGCTCTGCACTTTCCAGATAGTTTTTTATTTCAGCGTTGTGCTCAGGCCTTAATTCAGGAAATGGTTGAAATACGCGAGTTAGATGTTCAGCAAATGTAGTAGCCTTCTCCAAGTTTGATCTTGCCCAGTTCCCATTCGTTTTTTTGATGGGGGGTATTTGACTACTGGGACGTTTTAATTTTTGAGTTGCCTTTCACAGCGAATAGTTAGTGTCTGAGCTTGATGTTAAGTTAGACAGGAAAGCTTGGAGGTTATTGTTGGTAAAACTTTTGATAAGGTCTTTTAGTTCGTTGGAAGATTTGTTGAACGCTGTTTTGTCTACCGGGTATCTAGTTCTGTGCCATATTTTTTTTTAATTACGACGTTCCAGTATTTTATCTCTGATGGTTTTTGGATATTCATTAAGTATTTGAGATATCTTTTTTCGCACTTTTGTGGAGATAGTTGCTGCTTCATGAATGACTTTATTTAGGTTTTCAATAGTCTTTGCTATGTCTTCAACTGTGTTTAATGTGCTTAAGAGCTTGATCCTTATAGTCTTCCTACCGGTTGCTCTAAGACCACTGTTGTGCTTAAGTTCAATATAACTGGGGTAAGGTCAGATGACAGATCCGTGCAGGTTTCAATTGCCATGTAGTTTCGACTTATATTTTTAGTAATATAGAAGTCGAGCAGATCAGAAATTTTATTTCGATCAGTTGGCCAGTATGTTGGTTCACGTGAGGTCATGCACTCGAGTCTTAAATTCTGTATTGTGTCATGTAGTTGCCTTCCACGGTATGTGATAAGACGAGAGCCCCAAAAAGTGTGTTTTGCGTTCCAGTCCCCACCGCAAATAAATCTAGTCCCAAGGGAAGAGAAGTACTTATTGTAGTCATCTTTAGTCAACCTGTGTCTGGGTGGACAGTACACAGAAGAAAAGGTTGTCTCGACTTTCTCGTTGACGACTACGTTTATTGACGTGGCTTGTATTTTATCCGATTGGTATTTTTCTATTTCGTAATGTTTGATGTTATTTTTTATAATTACTGCAGTTCCACCATGACTATTTCCAGATGGGTGGTTTGTTTGTGTATACTGAGTAATTTTGTAAATTGAAGTGCGATTTTTCAGTGAATCTTGTTTCAGAAATTAATGCTATGTCATTTTTTTCTGTTTGGAGAAATGTTAGAAACTCTTGACGACGTTCCGTCAAGCCGTTGGCGTTCCAAATGACAATTCGGAGGGGATTAATCATTTGGTTACTAGGCTTGTGACAAACTGGATCATACGGTCCATCATTTTGTCCATCATGCTCATCATGATTTGTTGAAATTTGGCGAACATTAGTTCAAGTCTGTCTGGAAGGTTTTCCGGATCGGGTAAATTTTGAATTGGTGGTCGATCTTTTGTTGCATTTGCATAGCTTCTTTTTTCTTTGAGGTTAATATGCCTTGGATTTGATTTAATTGTTTCTTCTGCTGTTTGGATGTCTTTTACATACTGATTTTTTTGTGTAACGTTCGATTTGGTTTTTATAATTCTTTCCTTGTATTCTTTGTACTTTGTACATCCCTTATAGCTAGCGGGATGTCTTTCTTGACAGTTTGCACATGTCGCATCTGTTTCTGGTGTTTTGGTACACGAAGAGGTCGGATAATTATTGCCACATTTTACACACCTAAATGGCCTAAAACATTGATTTTTGGTATATCCAAACCTCTGACATCTTTTGCATTGCATTATTATTTTTTTTTTATAAGGAGCTTCAAATGTCACTCTCATTTGGCTTAAATATCTTATATTGAATATTTCTTTATTGTTTTTATTTGGTTCTAAGTCACTAAGATAGGATATAATTAAATTTAAAGCGTTTCCTCGAATCCCGTAAGCGTTAAGTTTGTGCGTAAGTGTCTCATGATCTACGTAGTCAAACGCCTTTGTCATATCCGTGAAAATGGCGCAGACGGGCGTTTTTTTATCTACATTTACCATTATAGTTTTTAATAAATCGAAAATAGCCATGTTTATATTTTTATTTTTACGTAATCCTTTTTGTTCGTCACAAAGTAAGTTAAATTTTGTCAAAAAATTGTAGATCGATTCATATATGATTTTTTCCATTACTTTAGAGAACACGGGAAGAAGTGCAATTGGTCTGTAATTAGACATATTTTCTTTATTATTGTTTTTATAAAGAGGTTTTACAATTACGGTTTTGAGACTTTTAGGAAATACTCCAGAACATATGCTTGAATTAATAACGTGACTCAAAGGACTAGAAATGACATTAGAGATGAATTTTGTGACTTTTGTTGAAATACCGTCGTAACCAAAACTCTTTGTATTTTTTAAAGACCTAATGATTCTTGATACGCCTTGCGGTACGATCGATCTTAAAATAGTCCGGGGCTTTTCTCTCCGAACTATCTTTTTTAATTTGATGCCGACCTTCTTTATGTTTTTGTTGATTGCATGTTGATTTTCCAAAATATCTGCTACCGACACTATGTTGTTGTTTCTTGTTTTTTGTTTTAATCGGACTTTAGAGCGCGGGCTGTTTATCCACACTCCTGGTTCGTGGTGTTGCGTAACTGTCTTTAACGATCTTCTTAGCTGGTTACTGGTGAGACCTGCTTCTGGGAGGCCAGGCCAATGTTCGAATGTCGCGAAAGAATCAAATCACCGATACTACACTCGAAGGACCAAATGTTGAGGTACGATCCCAACAAAGATGTTTGTTAGAATGTTTTTAGTCGAAACTCGTAATTTGTTATTGTTTATGTAAAATGAGAAGACAATTAGCACGTTTGATAATTTAGTCGCTACTAAACTTAATGCTATGTACTATGTATGTATGTTATGTATATTATTGCTACGTAAGTGTTAGGTTGCCGTGAAAGAGGTCAATGTACAGCGTAGCTCGTACACGAAGTATGAATATGGAATGACTCTAAATTATTACAATAATGGGCATCGACTTTGCAGCGACAGCGCGTTGCGTTGCAATTGACGTCATTCGCGATGTCTCCACGTGTAAGGATCGCTGCGTTGGCGCTTCCGTCGGTGCTTCCACGATATTGTGTAAACTGTGGTAACTGCTAGGTCAGCGTTGTCCATTAGGGTCCTGTACTTAGCACCTCCATCCTCGAACAGCGACTATTTTGTCATATCGCTGGAGATTTCTCCTGTTTTTCTTTTCGGTTTGTGTCATTTCTAGTCATATCTTCGTAGATATGTGTCTTAGGTGTAGGCATCTGCTGCTTCTGAAGAAAATGAAATAAAAAGTCTGCAGATAACATTTTTTTGGAATTGTAACGTGATAACTTCCTTGTAGTGTGTCGACTTCTTTTCTACCGCAGGTTAATTGTACTTTTGTTGGTTGGGGCAGCGAGATCACGTAGTGTTGATCATCTAGTTTTTCCATCGCTTCTTTTGAGAGGAGGATCTTGGTGTAGTGGCAGCTATCTTTTAGGTTCTGCTTGATGATAAGTTCTTGAATGCAATCGGGTTCAGATCGGATCTGTTGACCTGTATTTTTCTCGCAGAGGTACATGTCGCTAAACTTCGGGCATTCAGCCTCTATATACACGAATGAATTCTCGTTTGTTGCTATGTAAGGAGAGGTAGGGATAAGAGCAAGTTGCTGGTCATTGGGTACTATGGACAGTCTGTATAGATCATATACCTCTTCAGTTACTATCGGAAAACTATAAACTATAACTATCCTTTTCTTAATAAAATAAGAACCTAGTTTAATTAAATCATAATATTCTCTTAACTCTAAGTTTGGGATTTGATCCGGTTTATATATGGATCGCAACTTTTCTATCATTGATTTTTAGATGTCTTCTAGTGGAAACTTGCGAGTTGTATTTTGAGGATGTAAATAAAACCCGAGAATGCTTGAACTGCTTGTATCAAGCACAACGAAAACGTTTCAAGATCGAATCAATGGCCAAGTTATATAAAAAAAAGGTAGGTGAAGAATTATAAAAAATTTAAAACGTCACTAGTCGCTGTCGTAATAGCGCGGTAGGTGTACTTTTTTGATAAGACTTATTGCGATTAAATAATAGTAGGCGCCGCGCCATACGCCCCCGCGTTAAAAGTGTCTGGTTTTAACTTTCAACAGGTTCAACAAATTCTTCTGGTCGTATTAATGGGCACAGATGAATCAGAGCTCTTCGAAGACAGCCAGCAGTAGTAGTAAGCCCTGCTACTCGAGCGATGCCGTTGGGTCCCGGAATCAAAGACTTGACTCGTCCGAGGCGCCAGCACAGAGGTGGAAGGTTTTCCTCTTTAACTAGAACGATGTCACCCACTTTGAGTTGAGGAGAATCCTTCATCCATTTTTGTCGTGTTTGTAATTCGCTAATATATGTATTCGGATTGCCAGCGGCGCCAAAAGTGCTGACGGATTTGCTCCAATCTGTGGTAACGCTTTAAAGGCATTTGGTCTCCTTCTTCAAGCACCGGCGAAGGGAATGTTGTCAGCGCCCTTCCTATGAGAAAGTGTCCTGGGGTGAGTGGAGGGAGGTCTTTAGGACTAGACGACATGGGATATAAAGGACGGCTATTAAGTATTGCTTCCACTTTTTGCAATTGTGCACCGTACGTCGAGCTAGACGTCGGCCATTTAAAGGCCAGATGGTTTCTCTAACCGTGGCCAATAGAAGATGGGGACCAGCATGCATATGACGAATGTGTTCGCGCTGAAAATATAATTGAGTTAAACGATGTGAGTAGTCAAGAAGAATTTGATGCTTTCTTTCATAAGGAAAGTCGGAGGCTTGAATCCTGCCACCAACTCGAATTAAATTATTATCATCTATAAACAAGGTGATAGTGATAAAATTTTGGATTTATTAGGTAATGGTTTATTGCTCTTTAAGGAATTGTAATCTGCTAGAAAGGATTGTTGTTGAGTTGTAAAACATAAACTATGAAAATAATTGTGTAATTCATTCGATGTTAAAATACCAAAACGTTTAGAAAGTGGATTTCTCGCGTTGAAAATAAATCGATTAACGTGTGCGAATATTCTTTGAATTTTATTTAATAAAGAATAATTTTCGAAATTAAAAAACAGTTCCACAGCAATGCCGGTGTGGGTTTTAACTTCAGGTAAGTCACCTTTGTTGATATTAGAATGTAAGATAGGCCAACTAGATTCCTCTAATGACAAAAATGTTGGTCCGTACCACCATAGAGTTTAGTATCTGATCGGGTTACAGGTTTCAAAGGTGCTACCTTAGATTTCGAACAAAGTAACCTAATGGTAACGTCGTCATTGTCATTAATTGATTTTATGTAAATGCACGCCCCGGAGGCGCATTGTGAGGCGTCACTAAAAGAATGAATTTCAATAATTTTTGCATGATCGCAGATAACCGTTCTATGAATCGCCATATTGGCGCCAAATGTACTGTAATGCATGAGAAAATTGTTCCCATGATTGTTGTACTTCTAAAGGAACGGGTTCATGCCAATCCGTTTTGAGAAGCCATAATTTTTGCAGCAATAATTTTGGTATAACAACGCATGGACTTAACAATCCAAGCGGATCGAAATTTTCAATGAATTTAACATTATAGTTCGTTTTGTGATATTAGAATTGTTAATTGTTTTAATAGGAAAATGCAATTGATCGTTAGTAGGATTCCAACCTAATCCTAATGTGCTTGTTGACTCGCTTAAAATAAGTTTATCATTGTGACATGTTTGTGCTTGTAAAATACTAGTTAAATTACTTTTAAACTTTCTTAGTGGAAAACAAGCTGAATTTAGTGTCCCGGACAAATATTTTTTTAAAAAATGCAACTGTTTATTTCACAGTTAGCTCCGGTAATAACGTCATCGATGTAGAAGTCATTTTGAATAATGAACTGAATGATTTCGTCTGCACATTCCTCACCAACTTGCCACAAGCATCGCGTACTCAAATAGCTGGCACTTGCTGTATCGTAAGTGAGAGTTTTGAGTTTGTATGTTTTTATAGGTTGCGACTCGTCTTCTCTCCACAATATTAGTTGTAAGCCACGATCATCATTATGAACTTCTACCTGGCGATACATTTTCTCTATATCGCCAGTGAGCAAATATTTGTACTGCCTAGCTCTGATGAGAATGGAGAAAAGAGAGTTTTGCATGTTTGGACCTACCATAAGGAGGTCGTTTAATGAGCGGCCAGAGGAAGTAGAGGCGGAGCCATCGAACACAACGCGGATTTTGGTGGATTCACTCTCTTCTTTAAAAACTGCATGATGACATAAAAAATAATTAGGAATTGGTTTAAACGCGGATTCAGATAAATGATAGTTCGGCGTATTCTCTAATGAATTCTGTATACTGTTGCTTAAGACTAGAATTTTTACGAAAGCGTTTTTCTAAATTTAATAAGCGTATTTTGGCTAAACTATATAAATCTCCTAGTAATTTAGGACTATCAATTAAAGGTAATTAGTGCTGACGCAAAACCTGCCTGAGTCTAATCGAGTGGTATTGTTAATGAAGTGAGTTTCACATAGCTTCTCACTTGCAGTCAGACTAGATTTGCGAGGTACTCGTATTTCTTCGAGTTCCCAAAACTTAGTTAACACATTATCAATACTGTTTAAAGAATTGTTGGATTGATTTGACATAATGGAGTGATGGCATTGAATGTGTTTAGAACAGCTTGAATAAATAGGACCAGCTATAAGCCAGCCAAATTTAGAATTTATCAATTTTGGATTTATAGGCCCTAAAGAATGCTGTTCAGTACCTATGATGTCCCAAAATACGTCTGCGCCCAGAATAACATCTATTTTTGCTGGTATGTTAAAACTAGGGTCAGCTAACTTAATGTTATCGGGAAATTTTAAGTTTTTAATGTTTATCTGAGCTTTAGGAAGATCACCGGTTAATTCTTCAAGTACGAAGCAAGATATTGTAATGTTGTATGAATTATTTATTGAACTTAACGATAATGAACAACTTTCACTGACCTTGTCGCATATGTTATTTTCTATACCAATAATGTTTATTGGGTTTATTTGATTGGATTCGAATTGTAATTTCTGTTTCAAAGTATTCGATATAAAGGAAGATTGACTGCCGCAGTCAAGGAGTGCACGTATTTATTTTGTGTATGTTCATTAAAGCTATTAAAAGTTTTAACATAAGGAATTCTGTCTTGTTTAGTATTATTTGATTTGTTTTGGGTTTGATTCTGATTAGTGCGAATAGTCGCCTTAGAAATTTTATTAGTGTTAGAATTAGACTTATTGCGGTTTAAGGATTCTTACACGCCAGCTCGGTCGGTTAAAAACTTATGAAATTGCACCAAAGTCGGCATATCAGCGAATGAATTACGCAACTCTCCCCACTTTGTTAAACTGTGAGTATCTAGTTTAGACGACATCATAAACACAATCAAATCCCACTTGTCTGTAGGTTGTCCCAAACTAGTGAGTGCTCGTAAGTTCTTTGTTACATGATCAGCTAAATAACGTAATGATCGCTCAGAATCGCTAGAGATGATATTGATTATCATTTATCGTAATTGAGATAAATGATAATCAATAAGTAATCTCTTGTTGTCGTAACGTCCACAAAGTAAAGACCAAGCTTCCTTGTAGTTTGAAGCTGACACTTCAAGATTGGATATTATACGTGAGGCATCACCTTGTAGATAGGATATAAAATAATGAAACTTGTGTATATCGGAAATGCGGTCATTGTTATGAACTAATGCCCGAAAAGAATCACGAAACTCAAGCCAGCGAAAATATGCTCCGTCAAATTTAGAAATCTCCATACGCGGTAACTTGAATCCTAAACTGAAAGACTCATGAATGTGAGTGCATGCTAACGCATCGTGCATGCGACGTGCCTCGGTTTGGACGGTCGCGTCCTCTACTAGACCTTTCGCAATCGCTATACTTGATACAATGTCATGCTCGATGCTATCACGCTCATTCAACTCATCGTCCAAATTTTCAGAGTTACGAATTTCAATTTCGGTCTGTAGTCTATCAAATTTGCTTGATAATGTCTCAAACTTACTTATTTGAACATTAGATAATTGCACTGATTGTAAAGTCGATATGTAATTTTTGAATTTAGTGATTTCGCCCTTCACCGAACTACGCTTTAACGTTAACTCTTTGAAATTATACGTGGGCCTGTTCAACTCGATTGACATAGTTATAAGTTAAAATATATATTTACGGATAATAAAAAAGTGAGTAAGTAAATAAACTATGTCGCGCAAGAAAGGAACACTTTGACTTAGCTGCACAATCGGTGACTGTCCTACACACCCTCCGTTCGGCGACACTTGTAGTGAAGAATCGGCTGATTGACTTGCAGGCCGTATCTCTCCACCTGGAGTATTCGGCGAAGCGGTTCAAAGGCGGGAAAAAACAATAAAAGTTGAGTGGCGTGTAAGTACTAAACGAATGAACACGAGAATGTAAATACACTTGATAAATGAATAGATATCAAGACAAATAAACTATAAACTGGCTTAGAGATGAATTGTTAATTAATTTTCAATAAATTAATTGACAACCTGCAAATTAAGGGGTAAATAAACTAATAGTTAGGCACTAAATAGTCAATTTTAATGTAAATTGTTCGAAAGTATTGTAAGTACGAATTATTTCGCTATTAATGGTATAAACGGGGTTCTATTGTAAGGAAATCATTTATATGAAGCGCTTATATGGATGAAATAAGTAGAAATTATCAATTTAATCCATTAAAATAATAAAATGTGTAACAAAATGAACTTTGACCTAGAAAGTTGCCGCATGGTTGGCGCAATAATGTAAGGATGGATGTAGAAATGGAAGGGAAGAACACTTATCTCGTTGAAAGAATGCTGCTGTGGTCGTGGCTAAGTTTGCCTTAGTATTGCTTAGCTGCCGGATCCTGACACTCTTCGACGTGTTTTCCAAATATTTGTACTTTGTTTATATCCGTTGTGTCCTGTCATCGGTCGCCATGGATGTCTTCTAGTGGATACTTGCGAGTTGTATTTTGAGGATGTAAATAAAACCCGAGAATGCTTGATCTGCTTGTATCAATTTGACTGCCTCTGTGGCGTGGTGGGAGTGTATCCGACTGCTACGCAAGAGGTCGTGGGTTCGATCCCCACTCAGGATAAAACTTTGTGTGATGAGCACGATGGTTTATTCTGTGTCTGGGTGTTATTTATCTATAATATGTATGTATTTAGAAATATATAAGTATGTTTATCAGTTGTCTGGTTTCCATAGTACAAGCTCTGCTTAGTTTGGGATCAGATAGCGTTGTGTGAGTTGTCCCTAGATATTATTATTATTATTATTATTATGTATGTCGTTTCCATATCACGGGACTATGGAGTCCCGGTCATTTGGGAGGCGTGCGTGGGGCCGAAGCTAACACGTAGAGGCCCGTTAGACACTTTAATCTAAAGGCTATGTGACACAAACCGGCGAATATCGTTGTATACACTATATAAATGTACCCAACGACATTCCCTGGTTAGTGTAAAAACTATTGTCAAAAAGTGGTAGCTAAGAAACTGGGTTATGGAGGTGATGTGTTAGTGGAATGGTTAACTGGTACTATTGAAGGACTATGGCGACTGCCCTGCAAACACATGGTAAAAACACACGGACAAATGGGCAGGCGGTGACTTGCCGCTCACTAGATGGGCCCCCTTCTGGCCGCCACAGGCATACAGCCAAACAGGCGACAGGAAGCAACATGGGTGTGAGCAGCTTGGGATGTCGAGCGGTGCGGCGCCGGTTTCACCATCACGAAGAAGGCCCGTGAGCGGGTTTCCCCGTAGTTATGCCCTTGAAAATGACACTTCCACCCCCGAGCATACAAGCTCTGGCGACCTCCCTCTGGCCGGCCGGTTAAGGCAAGGCAGAGTTGAGAGTCCTGCGGGCGCTCTTGGTGTTCCACTCCCGCCGGCCAGTGAAGGCAAGCGGGAGACGAGGCCCTGACCGACTCTCTGAGGCATTGGGACCGCAGTGTCGCCACGCACATTCAGCTCGCCACAAAGCTGCCCTGCGGTTTGTGAACTCTTATTTCACCCTCATGAGACATTTTTTATTGGTGTCATAAGGATTTTAAGAGCTGCTACTATGCCCTTAGAGTGTTGCGTTAATCTCATATAGGGAGACAACGACTAGCCCCGAGGGGTTATATTATTATCAATTATATAATGCCAAAAATACAGTAAAATTAAATTTAAGAAGCACAACGAAAACGTTTCAAGATCGAATCAATGGCCAAGTTATATAAAAAAAAAAGATAGGTGAAGAATTATAAAAAAATTAAAACGTCACTAGTCGCTGTCGTAATAGCGCGATAGGTGTACTTTTTTGATGAGACTTATTGCGGTTAAATAATAGTAGACGCCGGTTTATATTTCTATGTCTATCATAGAATGATGAGTGCTAGACGCACGTATACCTATATAAGCCAATATATTTTCTAACTTAATTATTTCTAACATTAAATCTTCTACATTATGACTTATGATTTCTAACATTTGAGCGAACTGTGCGGACTTGATTAGACTATAATGTCGAAGAGTTTCCCTTTTGTAAAAGTGATTCTAGCGTCTCATTAATCTTTACTTGGTTCGTGGTCAGTTGCTCTAAAACATCATTATTTTTTAACATCCATTCCTTACCTAAGCTGACATGGCTATTAACTTCTGAAGAGATTTTATTTTCGTTGCTCTGTAAGGTTTTAATAGCTTCATCATATTTTAGGGCATCTAGATAGTCTAGGTTACCAGTAACACTTTTTACTACTGATCCGAGGCCGTCTATCAGACCTCTCTTAGCTCTAACAGGTTCTAATGATTACTACTATTATTTATTTATTTATTTATTTATTAAGAAAACCAACAGCGATACAGTATGTTTAACATATTGTTGACTTAAATAAATAGCATGGCCAATAACAGGTTTCCCTCAATAACTTAATTTATTTTTCTTGATTCAGCTTACGAACTTAATTAACTTAGAATTAAATATAAATACACTTTTAGACATAAACACTAGGTATGTACTAATATGAAAAGTTAAGATGGATGGCGGTAACTATTTTTTATTTTTTTTGTGACCTGCAATTTGAAGGATGTTTTGGAGCACCCAAAGACATACGTCATACTCCACATCTTGGAATGTAGTGTTATAGTTGCGGGCAATGCGGGTGAGTACACTATTACGAGCGTAGTTTGTTGCACGTCTCGGCACAAGTAAAATTCGTGTGTGTCCGGGTTCGACGCAGAGGACAATTGAATGTAACTAATGCGACCAACTCGGGGATGTCCAACTGTCCATTCAATATGTCGTAGAAGATGCACATGTCCATTAATTTTCGCCTGTCTTCTAGACTAAGTAAATTATACCTTTCACAGTTATTTTGGTATGAAGACGAAGGATTACGGACGCGATAATTTAAATGATCGAGAAATTTCCTTTGGATACGTTCCAGTTGATTAGTATACACAAGATAACATGAGGACCAAATTGGACAAGCAAATTCGAGTGTGCTACGCACATAAGCGACATATATGGCTTAAAGTTAAGTTTGTAAATACTTGACAAGACATATCATAACAAATCCAAGATTCTTGAAAGCTTTCGCCGCGATGTGGTCGATATGTTCAGTAAAAGATATTTTATTATCATATAATACGCCTAGGTCACGAACCATGTTGAGTTTGTTTATTGGAGTACCGTTAAAGTTATATGAGGCATGTAATGGTGTGAATTTTTTTTATCGTCGGCGTACATTAGATGTTTTGATGTTTGTATACAATCTGAGATGTCGAACAAGTACGCATTGTAGAATAGGGGCCCCAAATGCGAGCCTTGGGGGACTCCGCTAGGTATATTAATGAATTTTGATCGATGTCCTCCCATCACTACTGCTTGACATCTGTTGGATACGTACGATTGGCCCCATCGTAGCAAGTTGCCACGCATTCCTAGCCGAAATAATTTATTAAGCAAGATGATGTGATCCACCCGATCAAACGCCTTCTCAAAATCGGTGTAGATAACATAAACTTGCCCACCCTTATCCATATTTTGAAGAACATACTCTGAGATGCATATTAGGTTTGAAACTGTAGATCGTCGTCTTAAGAAACCATGTTGTGAATTAGGTATACCTGCCGCTATATATGGATACACGGCATCATATACAAGTTTCTCGAATATCTTCCCCACGGTGTTTAATATGGAAATACCTCTGTAGTTCTCTATTTTAGTACGTGAACCATTTTTATGTATTGGAACGACATTAGCCCTTTTCCATGCTTCTGGGAAAACGCCCTCTTTCAAAGAAGTATTGAAAATAATAAATATGGGAGTAGAGACAGATGTGGAGCACATTTGCCAAAAAATAGGAGGAATGCCGTCGCATCCAGATCCCTTAGCGATGGGTAGTGCTTTCAACGCTCTTCTTACTGCAGGTAAAGTAATTTGTAAACTTAAGATAATATCAGTATTAACATGTGAAACATTTGAAAGACTATCACCATGAGTATTGGAATGATCGAATACACTATGGAAAAAACTGTTAAACGCTTAACAAATTTTCTGTCCATCTGAGTAGTCAACGTTGTTATGAGTAAACGTTTTCGGATAATTCGAGCCGCCACGAATAGCCTTGATATAAGACCAGAATGCTTTCGGGTTAGATTTTAGACTATTTTCCGTGACTGTAACATAATGACTAAAACTTATTTTTTGGACCTGGCGTTGCCTGGCACGCAGCAATGAGAATTCGTCATAATCAAGTTGGTTATTGTACCGTTTCCAGCGTGAGTGGGCTTTACTTTTCTCTTTTATAATTTTAATTAAAGATTTACTGTACCATACAGGATATTTGCGTGGTCCTGATCCACGACACATAGGAGTATATTTATCAATCCCTTCTTGTATTAGTTGGTAAAAATTATTAACTATTTCATCTATTGAGCCACTGCCTAAAGATGATTGTCAATTGATTTCGTTATAGTGATTGTTTAACATATCATAATTCGCTTTACGATAATTCAGTCTCGGACTTGACAGTTCAGCGAGTGGAGATATAGATAAGTAAGATTTCTGCTGTTAGTACCGGATGATGCGGGTCAACGTTGGTTAACGATAAAAGACATTCCTTTACAATCAACGGTAGACTATAAAACATGAGATCTAGCATGTTATTTCTATGATTTTTTAAAATATTATATTGTGTTAAGCCGATAAGCGACATTTCATTAATTAAATTGATACTCGCGTCCTGTACCTCAAATGCTCCCTGTTTCTTAATTATAGGACCGCTCGATTGCCAGTCTATGCACAGGAGATTAAAGTCCCCCACGACTAATAAACTGTATGTTCGAGTAATAAGGGTAATTGTGGGGGTAATGTTCATCATTAAAAGGTTAATATCATTTGGTATTTGACGTGGTTCCGGCGGTATGTAGACAGCGGTAATGTAAAGGTCAGATGTAGCAGACAACGCACTGGACGGTATTGTTATCGTCAGCATTTCTACTGTCGAGTTTTGCGTATGTTCACAAGCCCGTGCATCTAGTTCTCGTCGTGCGAGTATCATTACACCGCCCCCGGTACTTAACGGCTTCGACACCTTGTGTCTACACTGATTTATTCTCGACACATAACCTCGTCGCAGTTTCGTGTTAGAGTAGTTGATGCAACTAAAATTGGGGAAGAGTCAACACAGTAACATGCGGTTTCTAATTTACCTCGCCGTGTAGTAACATTGTTACCTTAATTTAACCAGAGTTCCCACAAATCATTCATTCAATCGCTCATAACCGCTCATTCCTTGACATTGACTCGTAACTTTGACTGCCTCTGTGGCGCGGTAGGAGTGTATCCGACTGCTACGCAAGAGGTAGTGGGTTCGATTCCCACACGGGACCCCACTTTGTGTGATCCACAAACTGTTGTTCCGAGTCTGGGTGTACTTTGTGTCCGTGAATTGTATGTTTGTAAAGTCTCCCGCGACACAGGGCTTGTACCCTACAGCGGGAGCCGTCTTTTAAAAAAAAAAAAAAAAAAGTGACGTGAGAAGAAACCGCCATCCTATCACCGAGCTAAGTAAACAAAGATTTTGTTTTTATTGATTATTATGGTTTTTAATACTCAATTCTTAATGGGAAATTAAATTCATCGTGCAATTTAATGGGATAGGTTGAAATATACCAACGCGCTACATTATTAACATAATTTAACCATTCCGACGAAAATGAACATGTTTTTTTTTTTAATATTTTTTTATTTTCTATTCTCAAAAGCTTCTATTTGAATGCAATACTAAAGTTGATATGTATTATCAAACTATTTTGACAGTAATAAACTGTTTTATCGTTAAATAATGAAAAAATATATTTTGTTAAGTGAAAATATTCTCGTCACAACTAGTTACAAAGTGTACGATAATGTGTCGACATTGTGTGGACATGTTACGTTATGTCGTCACTAAGTAACTGAATTTTTAAAATGGTCTCTCCTTGATTTTATGTTTACAGTTTCTCAAACTTTAGTTTGCAAGACAAAATGCCTTGCCTTTAACTGTAGCACATCGACTGAACACCATCATGGATTCTGATAGAGTTATGGTGATGGACTCCGGCCGTTTGGTTGAGTTTGATCATCCCTACAAACTCCTAGCTAACTCCGAGGGATACTTTAGCAAGATGGTTAAAGAAACCAGTGACAAAATGGCCGCACAGCTACATGAAATTGCAAAGAATACTTACACAAACAATGGCGGAATAATTTAATAATATATACATAGTACCTTTTAATATTTAATTATAATGAATAAGTATTATTAATAGTACCTACTATGTATTAATTTTAATTGCCTAACAGTTTTTTGTGTCTTAAAGCTTTTATTATAGCTTCGTCTCTATATTGTAGTACTACCTACAAACTACCCATGTAAACCGGTCGCTAACCCGCATAACCCGGCGCTTGCGGTAGGCCTTACTTTGTATATAATGTTTCTTAGGGGGGCATTATATACTCTGTGTGGCCTGTCGCGAGTATAGCTCTCTTCCAAAGCTACCGGGCGGGTGAGCAGGTTGCCGATAGCTCCCCTCAGGCTCCCCTCCCTTCGCCTCATCTCATGCAATTTGCTGCATGGGATGGGGAACGTCTCAACGTGCGGACCCCGGACAATGGAAGGGTAGCCCTAGCCTAAATAACAAGCAAGGGTTACCAAGCCCCTACCCATCATCCCGTGTTCCCCCTCCCCCTCCTTCCCCACACCCTCCTCCTGTCGTAACCTGACCCAAGTGCTTGCCTTCCTGGTAGAGCCGGGGAGGGCTACTCCTGATCGTCTTATCCGATGTATCCCATCATTCCTATCCTAACTCCGGAGGACACAACCTCGACTCTAAAAACCCCAATCCAAGGTGTAAACCGACCCGTGCTGATGGATGCATGGCTGAGGGGGAGCTCAGTCTTTAACGGAGGATCTTCGATACCAGGCGACCTCGAAGATTAAGCAGCCTTATCTTCGCACGCGGGGCTCTGCGAAGATGGACCACTTTTCCCTAGCTACTCGTGGGACCAAAATGAACAATAACGGAACAAACCAAATTAAAAATAGCCTTTTCCCAAATCCCATCCCTAAGCTAGTCATCGCTAGCCCACCTCTTAGTCCCCTTACTGAGGAGGAGTGCGTTAGTCCCTCCTCAGCTATGTCCCTTGGAGATATCTCCGAGGAGCATACAACCTTCCAGCTAACCGCAGGCGAACAAATCCCTACAGTGAACTTGGAGCAACACACAGCAGTGCGGGACTTCTACCACCCAACAGTCCAGCAACACATCGGGTAGCGATACTCGCAGTGGTGCAGGAAAACAGCCTGGTAAGAGGCTCACTGGAGCGGCCAAGAGGAGGCTCGCTTGGTGGATGAAGCATGGGAAAAGCTTCGAAGAGGCCAAATCCCTAAGCTCCACTCCACTGAGGGATGTTCCCGAATATCTGGCTGCACAGGAAAATGATAAGCCAAAACCGGAGAAGAGGTCTAGGCAGGAACAGAGCGCCTCATCGCAAGAAAAGCCGGTCAAGGTAGCTAGGGCTGAAGGGCCCACGCAACCCAAACCGACCTTCAGCGAGGTGGTAGGTGCCGTTCGTGTTGGGATCATTGACGCTGCAGGGCCGATGTCCCAGCAAAAGATCGAGGAGCTGCAGGCGAAAATGACGGAGCTCATGGATGAGGAGGAACGCGGCAACGCGCCCCGCATCGAGGGTTGCTCGGTCAGAGCCGGTGGGCTACTCCTAACCTGTGCTGATGAGGCCGCCCGGGGGTGGATCTTTAAGCACATGAGTGGCTTCGTTCCATGGGAGGGGGCTCGTCTGTCAGTTCTTGACGAGCATAAGCTCCCCAAACCCAGGATAGGAGTCACCTGGATACCGGATACGAAGGTCGAGCCGGTGGGTATTATTAAGCGCCGTCGAGCGCACAATGCCACGCCGGACTTCGACTCGTGGAGGGTGATGCACAGAAGACCGGAGGGAAAAGGTCAAACAGTGACCTTCTCCTTTGACGAGGCGTTAATGGCACCCCTGGAGGACAGCAAATTTAAGCTGTATTTTGGATTACGGCCGATCCTCCTGAGAGTCAAGCCCAGGACAGGCGCTACAAGCGGAACAGAGGCGGGGGCCGTGTGCCGTGAGCCAGAGGGAGCGGGAAACTGCCCCTCCGGAACCTCGCGGCATTGAGACCCACCAACCCAACACTCCAGCAACCACTGCAGCAGGTAATGTAATCTTAGGTAGGGAGGTAGGCGGTGTCATTACCACTATCACCCAAACAACGAATACACAAAACCTACGACAGAATAATAAGAAGCCGACTGCTAGGGCGATTAATATTGCAGGACCAAGCGGTAGCATCGCTGTAAGGCCACCTAGCCGGGCTAATAACCCACCTAGGGGGGCCAGGACAGGACGCGGATCAAGAGGCGGGCCGACGAGGAAGCCAACGCACCCGCAGCCCGGAGGAGGCCCACGTCAGAACCTACCAAATCCGCCCCGTACCTAGTAGAAAAAAAAAGAAAGAAAGAAAAAAAAAAAAAGAAAAATGTTCAAAGTCATTCAAGTAAACTTGAGGCATGCGAAGGCAGCAACCGCCGTCCTCAGCAGACGCTTCCTAGAAGAAAAACTTGACATGGCTCTGATCCAAGAACCGTGGATCCATGGTAACACGGTTATGGGTCTAAATTCCGCTGGTAATCTACTATACAACACCGACGGGAGAAGACCATGCATGCTTTTCAAGAAGAGCGTGAAATTCTTACCGATTCCATCGCTGTGTGCGGACGACTACGTTGCCGCATACTACTGATACTTTTTGATTTCTTAATCTCTAATAACCTTTCTGTTCTTAACCGGGGTAACGCCCCAACATTTGTCAACAGCTTGCGCCAAGAGGTATTAGATATAACTTTTTGCACGGATAGCCTCCAACACCGTGTAAAAAATTGGCACGTTTCTAGTGAGGCGTCCATGTCTGACCACAGACACATAATTATGAATGGTAATATTGCCAACAAAGGCGAGACACTTACCTATAGGGATCGGAAAGCTACAGACTGGAATGGCTACAGGGAATCTTTTAAGGAAGTTATCAAAACAACTAATGGAAGCATCAAAACCCTGGATCAGATAGAGTTGTCAGTGGGACGGTTGGAGGAAGGCATACAGACGGCATTTCACCGAAACTGTCCACTGAAGACTTCGGTGACCAAAAGGGATGTTCCATGGTGGAACAAAAGTCTGGAGCGTTTCAGGCGTCAGACTCGGACCCTGTTTAACAGAGCAATGAGAGACAAAAACTGGGACGCCTACAGACAATCACTTACAAAGTTCAACAAAGAACTAAGGAAGGCCAAGAGGAAATCCTGGAACAAATTCTGCGAGAAAATAAATAACACCTCACAGGCATCCAGAATTCACAAAATCATCTCCAAGTCCCCTCACACACATGTGGGGTTACTCAGGAGACCAGATGGAACATGTACTGGCTCAGTAGAAGAAACACTCAGGCTATTAGCTCAAGTACACTTCCCGAACAGTATCCCAATAGACGGAGGGGAGGGTATCACAGGTCATGCTTGCGGTTACTGCAGACCCAGAGTGGAAGACTGGCGAATGGCCTCCCTTCTATTCAGACCCGACCGGATCGCATGGGCAATCAACAGTTTTAAGCCCTATAAAACCGGCGGGAAGGATAACATTTTTCCAGCCCTGCTACAGCAAGGGCTAGCAGTTATCCTACCAGCGCTAATTAAAATCTTCAGGGCTAGCTTTGCCTGGGGATACATTACCAAAAGCGTGGACTAATGTCAAAGTCACGTTCATACTCAAAGGGGGAGACAGAGACAAGTCCCAACCAAAATCATACAGACCGATAAGTCTTACTTCCTTCATGTTGAAGACCATGGAGAAGGTAAACAATCTGCACATCAGGGAAAACTACCTGATTAACAGACCCTTGCATATAAGGCAGCATGCATATCAGAAAGGTAAATCAACAGAATCCGCTCTAATGGATCGGGTGGACCTTATCGCACATGCAGTTGAAGAGAAGGAAATAGCCCTCTGTGCATTTCTTGACATAGAGGGCGCCTTTGACAACACAAACACACAAACTATACTCAACAGTTTGGAAAATAGATGCATTGATAAAACAACCACAAGTTGGGTAAACTCAATGCTTTGCAACAGAATTGCGTCTACCTCCCTACTAGATACGACCATAAAAGTAAAACTCAAGACAGGTTGCCCTCAAGGAGGCGTCGTATCACCTTTACTCTGGTCACTGGTGGCTGACAACCTGCTGACCGTGCTAAATGATGCCGGCTTCTACACACAAGGCTACGCTGATGATTTGGTAATAGGCTGATGCCTATTACCAAATCATCAGCGTAGCCTTGTACTCATTGGTAAATGCCAAACAACCATCTCCAATCTTATGCAACAGGCCTTTAGTATAATTGAAAATTGGTGCCTTACAACCCAATTATCGGTTAATGCGTCCAACACGGTTGTCATTCCTTTTACTAAAAAAAGGTTACTCGACAACTTAATACCGCCAACACTTTTTAGTGAAAGAGTCGAGTTCTCCAAGGAAGTCAAGTATCTGGGCATAATACTTGACCAAAAACTGACTTGGAATCCTCAGATTAAACATATAATCAGGAAAGCTAAAATAGCTATGGGTACCTCCTGCAGATTAGTCGGTACAAAATGGGGCTTAAAACCTAAGGTAACTCTATGGTTATACACGACCATTGTAAGACCTATGGTGACGTATGCATGCGTCGTATGGCACAAGAAGACCGACCAAGTCACATGCAAGGAGGCACTCACCAGCTCCAAAGGATTGCCACCACGATGACCACAGGAGCACTTTCCTCTACTCCAACGGCGGCCCTCGAAGCACTGCTCAGCCTGAATCCTCTGCACGTGCAGGTGCAAATGGAAGCCAGGGCAGCGATGGTTAGAGCTAAAAATGCAGGTAGGACAAAGTGGAGATCACTGGTAATGAACACCCTGCACAACGACATCATAGAAGACAGAATGATGGCAATGCCATCTGATGTCATGCTATACGAATACAGCTTTGACAAGCTAAGTATTTAAAACCACCATTCCGGATCGATTGGAATGGGAAAAGAAAATACCTGGTAAGTACAATCCCCACGATATCATCTGGTTCACAGATGGTTCGAAAAAATGGACTTGCAGGGGCCGGATTCCACGGTGGACAACCGAAGGTTAAGAGATCCTGCAACCTCGGTCAACATGCCACCGTTTTCCAAGCAGAGCTCTACGCAATCCTGGGCTGCGCCCAGGAGAGCCTGCAAAAAGGCTATAAAAATAAAATAATATCCATCTTTACTGATAGCCAAGCAGCTATTCTAGCTCTAGGCTCACAAAAGATGGATTCTAAACTCGTAAAAGAGTGTGTCCAAACCTTAAACAAACTAGGTGAAACCAATAAAGTAACGCTAAGTTGGGTACCTGGACACCGTGGCATCGAAGGAAATGAGTTAGCCGACGAGCTAGCCAGAATGGGGGCAGAGGGGATGGCGTGGGGACCTGAACCCTTTTGCGGCATACCCAAATGCTCCATTACTAACTCGCTCAAAGGATGGGGGCTAACCCAAAGCATCAAGCTCTGGTCAAAGTCACCAGGCCAAGAGCACTCCAAAGCACTCCTAGTGGGCTTCAAAGCAAAGTTCACTAAAGAGGTGCTCTCTATGAGTAAGAATCAAATCAGAATTCTTACTAGAACCCTAACTGGGCACTGCAGACTAAACAAACACATGCACAAGATGCGTCTCACCGATACTAATGTTTGCAGATTCTGCCCTAAGGATGAAGAAACACCTATACACATCCTCTGTGGCTGCGAGGCAACTCATCACACCAGAAGCCAGCACCTTGGAGGGCACTTAATCACACCTGACGACGTCAAGGCCATTCCACCAAGACACATAGTCGACTACATGGTCAGACTAAATCTTGGAGATGTCCTGTAAGGAAGAAAGAGGCGTCACAATAGATCTTTTAGGTCGCAGCGACTTCCGGGCTATATATCCCGGCCTCTATCAAGATACAATACAAAAAAGTATAGATCGCTCCTCTGTAAACTATAGTATGCCTAAGAACATACATTTACAAGAGATTAATTTAAAAGTTTTTAAGACTCGGATTATTTTTTCTTACCCTTACCTTAGTTGCTTTCTATTAAGTATTTTTCAATTGAATTACCGATTTTGAAGGTATGTGATGTTATAATGTTAGGTATTGAGGTTAATAAGGTAGTTCAATACGTGCAAATATATTATTTTTGATATCACTTTATATGAATACATATAAATCTGATTAGGTAGACTTATTAATAGGTCTTTAAGATTGATAGATGCAGGTCTTTAAAATGATCTGTGGATTATTATTAGTGTGCAAGTAGTTAATGCTAGTAAAGTTACAGTGCAAGACAGTGTTGATTTTGAGACTTCGAAATAAAAATCGTTCCTTCTTATATTTTCATTTTATTATAACCCCTAACATTGTCAATACTAGAATAAATACCATTTGGGAGTTGCAAAGCATACTTAAAAGTTTACATTTTACATCTTGCAAATTGTATTCTCTTGATTCTTCTGCTTCATAATTCAGTGATGTTGCGTATATATTGTTAAGCGAAGAACTGAACGGTCGCTCAAAAAAATCAAATTTGTTTTTGATATTCCTTCCAACGATTTTAATTTTGTCATTGGCAGAAATTGCGTACTTCATTTCAACAATATCATTATGTACACTTAAAAACCATTTATCTTTAATGTTTCTGGACAACTGGTAATTCTCATTCATTTTGACAGTAATAAATACTTTTTCACCTGTTGCCAGGAAACTTTCATATTTGGCGACGGGATAGGTTTGGTTACATTTTTGGTTTTCAATATTTAATTTTGAAAGCTCCTGTATACGATTCGCTACTTGCTCTAATCGTTGATTCCCTTTTCGTAACAGGTTTTTTATTCTAAACTTTCAAATGGATATGCACTTAGAGAAGGTAAAGAACCAAATCTTGAGACATCACTAACAATATGACATAAATTGTGAATGTTAGCTTACAGAGTCTTGGCCATAACTTTCAGCAAATTTTTCGCTGTAATTATTAAAAAGTTTTTCAGCTATGTGCCGGTCAGTTATGTATGCATCTGAATAACATATGGTGGTAGCACAAAATAATGTCAAAAAATGTTGATATATCAAGATTTTTTGACAGTACAACAAAAAGTTTTTTAATTTAGCGGCTTTCCAAAAATGAAGGGTATCTGGTTCTCTTATTCGTCCTTGTTGTATCTCAGTTGGAGTTGATAATTTTATTTCCATAATTTTTCTTAAAGTAATGTATGTCTTTTAAGTTTACTCTTCTGTAAAATGTTTAAGTCCATCGGAATCTACGTGATATTTTGGGTTATTTACTCATTTTTTATTTGAATTAAACGGTAAACCGGCAGTTAACACAAGACACAGTTTAAGAATGACTGGATCTGGTGATTTCTATCTATCATAATTATTCCGGAACATTGACGTAACGTTACTACACCTGTTACCACCCAGTTACTACACATTGTTACCAATATTATACACTAGTTACATACAATACGCAAAGTGTGTAAAACGTGTGTACACATTTTTTTCTGTAACAAGTCGACACAGCTACAACACTAAATTACTAAAAGTACTTTCTATCACTTTGTTTCTAAACGGTTACTACATATAAAAAGGAACTCCCACACAGTCGCAAGGTGTCGTATAAGTTACGAAACTGATGCGACTTGTTACACCTTTAAAAAATCTGCGACTAAAAATGGCTATATAGGCAGTTAAATCTCGATCGTTGCGAAACACTTCATACCTGTCGTTACACAATTCCCCGTTCAATATACCACCATGTAACCAAGTTTCAGTTATTATTATCAAGTCATAGTTATTACAAAGAACGTTCTGATAAAATTGCAACGTCTTGGTTCTTAATCCATGACAATTATGATAGTATACTTTTAAACTACACTGCGTCATTAAAGTAAATTAATTTCAAATAGTATACTGGCCCGAAAGTATACATAGGATACAATAAACAATATTGTTCGTGCATATAACTATAAAATAAACCTAACTTGCCGAATAAATAAAATATAATGTGCACCGCGTCATGCTAACCGAACCTAAATTCTTTCAAACAAATAAATATTGCAAACATGACTCAACGGTCTCCTCCAAGTAAATCTACCGAAACATTACTGATACCTATTTTAACACAGGAGTCTGACACAGCTTCGGATTGTTTTGCTTCAGACAACGATTGCGATCGACAAAATCATACCATACTCCGTGCAAAACGTAAACACGGCGATACCATGTTGAATGAGATAAAAGATATGTTGGCTGACTTACAGCTTCAACAAAAAATGCAATCCCTGAAATTTCAAGAAGAAATGAATAAGATGTCGCAACAAAATAATGAAATTAAACAGTCTATACAACTTATGTCAGACAAATATGATGATATTCTTAATCAACTAAAACAGGCAAAATCCGAAAATAACACTCTAAAGACACAAATGAGATTGCTGGAGCAAAAAGTAGAAGTACTCGAGCGAAACTCAAAATCATCAAGCTAAGAACTTAGAAATATACCAAAATCTCAGAGCGAAACCAAATCGACACTAATAGATGCCGTAAAAAGAATAGGAAATACACTTAGTGTTGATGTACAAAATGCCGATATAAAAATATATACAGAGTCAAAAAATCACAGAAGCTGTGCTGTTGTTGTGGAACTCTCCTCTGCAGCACTTAAGGAAAATCTAATAATCAAAGGAGTTCAATAAAAATAGCAAAGAAAAGCTTAATACAACACATTTGAAGCTAAGCGGTGACCAAAAACCGATCTTCATATCGGAGTGCCTCACTACATACGAAAGGCGCTTGTATTTTCTGGCTCGCGAATATGTAAAAAATCATAAAGGCGCAACTTGTTGGACCTCATACGGCAAGATATATATCCGCCAGAAAGAAGGTGCCCCGTCCAAACTGATTTCCCGAGACGAGTATCTTATTAATCTGAAGCCACAATGACTATTATTTTCATTGTATTTTTCACGTATCGTTTTTTGTTATAACTCCAAAAAATGTTTTATATTCAATATTAAAGTTCAATATAATAAGTATTATATACTGTATATCGCAACAAACTACACTAAAACAATCACAATACCCTACCATACTAGCAAACACCCCATACTTTCACTCAAACCAAAACATTTACACTATCACACATACATTATTTACACCAATATAAAAACAAATATAACATATATATTTAACAAACAATTTATTCAATACAATATATTTCCTGCTCAGATATATAACTATATAATGTACCCATATACCAATCTTTATATCATGATAAAACAAAACTATGTTACTCACGGTAACGAGTTGTATCGCTCAATACGAAATCCTACGACATCAATAACAGTATTACATAACTCATCATTACATTTAGTGCATTCAGTTTCACATAAACACCACAGCGCCGGTATTCTCACCATAAAAATAAAACAAGCCCTTATGTTATCTTGTCCTACAATTAAAATTGTTTACATTCGATACTACAAATAATATAATGCAGGACATTGATTATTTTAACATTTCTAACACAGTCACGTGCGAGCCCGAAAAATGTAAATCATATCTTAAACTCCCAAACCAGTATCTAAAAATTCTTCAACAGAATATTCGCAGCCTTAACTATAACTTTCAAGACCTTTATGTTTTACTCAAGAGGCTAACTGTGACATGTGACATTGTAGTGCTTTCGGAATGTTGGCTATCGCGAGTAGGGAACCTACCGCAACTTAAAGGATATGATTCATCAAACTAATGACGACTATAACCAAAATGATGGCGTAGTTGTCTATATAAATAGTAGTCTGGAGTTTACCGTCGTGGAACCGACTTTAATTGAAGCAAATTGCTTAACAATTAAAATAAAACGCCATACGGTATTAATAGCAATCTATAGACCACCCTGTTTTAAATCACTCGAAGGTTTCCTGAATTCATTACATACTTTACTGGAAAGCTTATCATCCTTTAAAAATATAATTATAGTCGGTGATATAAATATACCTCTTAGGTGCAAATCAAGAAACGGCAGCGTATTTAGATACTATCTCCTTTCATGGACTTCTTCCTGCTATAAATAGTTCAACTAGAGGTAAGTCTTGTTTAGACCATGTCATATTGAGGACGATGTTAAAAGCGTTCACCTTTTCACTAGGTACTACTATAACTGACCACGACGCAATATTATTCTGCATTAAAACTGAAACTACTGACAGGAACCTCTATAAATCACGAATTAATTATAAGATTAACAAAGAAAAATTAAAATTGGAAATACTTACCTGTAACTTTGATACGGTTTACCATGAAACCAACGTAAATACAACAACTACCAACCTCATTAATATTTTACAACAATTAATTGCAAATAACTCAATAAAACAAACAGTTAGTCGAAACAAAACTATCATTAAACCTTGGTTAACACTTGGTATGCTGCGCTGCATTCGCACAAGAGATAGAATGCACAAAAAAATAAAATCTAATGTAAATGATGTCATATTAAAAATAACTTATCTAAGATATGTAGTGATAATTCTTACCTCGTATATGTATATATGTCCTTGTAGTGTTATTTCGTGGCATTTGTGTATATATCGCCATTTTTAACGTAATAAATATCTCTGTAAGACTTATTGTAAACATTATTTTTCAAATCTGTCATGTCGACAAATATTTTCTATGGTTGCTATGACAACAAGATGAAGCATAGAGTTATTCTTAAAGTATGGACTACATTGTGAAACTGGCTGTGCGTAAATTCTAAATTAAAAATAAGTTAAGCTTTAAAATTTTAAATTGCTTCTAGAGAGTTTTCTTTATGAATACAAAACCGAAGAAGAGTCAGTGAAGAGCCAGCTCTCTAAAAGAGAAGGAGTGAGGAAATAGCTCTCTAAAAGAGAAGGAGTGAATAACCAGCTCTCTAAAAGAGAAGCAGTGAAGAACCAGCTCTCTAAAAGAGAAGGAGTGAAGAACCAGCTCTCTAAAAGAGAAGGCAGAAGAACGAGCTCTCTAAAAGAGAAGGAGTGGGAAATTAAGAGAAAGAGACCATTCCTACCGGCGCCGCCTTTCTACCTACCGGCGTCGCCTGTCTACCTACCGGCGTCGCCTCTCTACCTACCGGGCCGCCTCTCTTACATATCGGGCCGCACCTCTACGACGCGTCGCAACTCTACCTGCCGACGTCGCGCCACTACTACCTACCGGCGCCGTGTATCTGCCTACCGGCGACGTGCCTCTACCTACCGGCGCCGCGCCTCTACCTACCGGCGGCGCGCCTCTACATACAGGCGCCGCGCCTCTACCTATTGGTGCCGCGCCTCTACCTACGAGTGCCGCATCTTGACCTACCAGCGCCGCATCTCCGCCTGGACGCCGTACCTCTACCTACCAGCACTGCATCTCCGCCAGCATCGGTTCTAAATTATCTTTAATTTTAAGTAGTTTAAGTCCTTTATGTAAATATAGTCATATCTTAAACCCTACCCTTTCATTACACTACAGATACCGAAACCATTGCAACAATTTACTAAAAAAACTTAAGAAACAATATGAAAGAGAACAACTAATAACATCAAAAAATAATACTAAAAAGTTGTGGGCTACTATCAAAACAATCACGAATCATAATAAAAAAAATCAACAGCCTCTGCAACTACTAACTAACACAAATCCTAAAAAATCTATAAACGAAATAAATGAACATTTTTCTAGCATTGGTAAACAATTATCAAACATGATTCAATCACACTTCTCAAATGTTAAGAAAACTATAAAGCCCCTATTAAAGTCTTTTGTTCTCCTACCTACTGATAATGTAGAAGTAGAAAAAACGATTCAGCTATTAAATACCGACTGTTCTCCCGGATGGGACCAAATCAGTGCTGGTGTTCTAAAGATTGTATCTAAATCCATAACACCTGTACTTACTCATTTAATCAATCTCTGCTTTGAGAAAGGAGTTTTCCCAAATGCACTGAAAAGAGCTGTAGTACATCCAATACACAAGGCGGGAGACAGAGCCAGTGTCACTAATTATAGACCAATTGCAATATTAACAACCTTGTCAAAAATATTTGAACGCCTAATCAACAACAGACTTACTAAATATTTAGAAGAATGCAAATTACTTTCCACCCAACAATATGGCTTTAGAGCAGGCCGTTCAACTGAAAATGCTGTATTCGATCTTGTTAATCTTCTAGTTAGTAAACTAGACAATAGTAAAAAATGTTTGACTATATTTCTTGACCTTGCAAAGGCGTTTGACACTGTCTCTGTCCCTCGCCTGGTACAAAAGTTAGAAGATCACGGCATAAGAGGTACACCTTTAGCACTGCTTACAGACTACTTAAAAAACAGAACCCAATGCATTAAAATAGGAGAACATATAAGTGACGTTTTACCAGTAGATTTTGGAGTACCACAAGGTAGTGTGCTGGGTCCTACTCTTTTCTTATGCTACATTAATGAACTCTGTATGTTAAATATTAAAAAAACTTTCTTTGCTAACACGTCAAATGAACTTTTTCATATTGCGCAAGATGGTTTTAATATAGTGTCTCACTGGCTTTTATCAAACTCACTCACCTTAAACGAAGAAAAGACGAAATACGTCGTTTTCTCAATACATAACAAAATTAAAATATCAAACCAAAGCAACATTTTAACTGCACATAAGTGCAATTTTCCTCCAATAACCAAATGCAATTGTCCCAATATTCACTCCACTAAATGTCTTAAATATCTTGGAATCGAAATTGATGCAAATTTAAACTTCTCCTCTCACCTACAATCATTATCACAAAAGATACGTAAATTAACTTATATCTTTAAAGAACTCCGTAATGTTGCGGAGAAACGGACCATGATAATGGTCTATGAGGCTTTGGTTCAGTCCATCTTGAGCTATGGCATCATAACGTGGGGGGGAGCGTGTAAGTCGACAATGATAACCCTTGAAAGAGCTCAGAGGATGATTTTAAAATTAAGTTTCTCATAACCACGATTGTTTCCCACTGCTAAACTCTACGAGGAAACTCAAGTTTTATCAGTACGTCAACTGTATATAATGTCAACTGTTCTTCTTAGGCACTCTAAGGGCCCCCGCGCACTAGGCAGCCTGGCTGCGGCAGCCAGGCTGCGGCAGCCAGTCAAACATATGACGTTGTACGGGAGCCCACGCACTAGGCAGCCACGAAATCTCAGCTGCGGCAGCCAATGAAACGCGCCTATATGCACGGCAGCCAGCTGGCTGCGCGCAGCCAGAACGTGTGTAGGCGAATGTATGTGGCTGCGGTCAGTCTCCGCGCACTAGTTGTAGCAGCCAGACGTATTTTGCGTTCCGAACTTTGATAAGATGACTTTCGATACCGAGAAATTTATTCGGGAAATTGAAAGCCGTAAAGCAATTTGGGATATAACATCGGAAGAATACAGTGAAGATGGGAAGAAATCACGAACCAAATGTGCTCGGAAAGTTTATCAGAAAATGACAAAAAAGAATTTGGTAAGCATGTATTTTTATTATCTGGATTATACAGTATAATACAGGGTGATTCTGCAACACCAATCAATATTTTTGTAAAGTATCGCAGAATAACTATGTATTCGTTTCTTTTTTGGAGTACCAAAAAAGAACAATAACGTAAAACATTGAAGTGAAAATACCTAGTTAAGTATAACTAGGTATTTTCACTTCAATGTTTTATTTAGATAAATAGGTAGGCACTATTCTAATGCATATCTGTTTTGCCATTCTAACGGATTTGCATTAATAAAATAATCCGCAAATAAATCCCTATAGGATGCTGATGATCGGCTTCCTCTATTTGCGGGTCCACCGGTTATTTCCAGTTCTGGTGGAACGTACAGTGTGTCTTGAAACCTATACCCGTCCCTTTCGCGCACGTAGTTATGTAAGACACAGCAAGCTTGTACTATGGCTATTGCAAGTTCCTGTCGGACATCTAGTGGGCGGTGAAAAATTCTCCATTTGTTGGCTAATATCCCAAACGTGCATTCTATGTACCGCCTTGCCCGAGACAGTCTATAGTTGAAGATTCTTTTCTCCGCTGTTAAACTCCTACCTCCATAAGGTCTCATTAAATTTTCACATAAGCCAAATGCCTCATCCCCCACTATGACGTATGGCATCGGTACTCCATTATTTGATATGGGGCGCTTCTCCGGAATTTGTAAATCTTTGTTGACAAGTTTTTGATACAAAATGGATTTTTTATATATCGATGAGTCACTACATTTTCCATAAGCCCCAACATCTATATATGTGAATTTGTAATCTGCATCGCATACAGCAAGTAAAACGATGGAAAAATAATTTTTATAATTATAGTACAGTGACCCTGAATCGCTGGGTTTTATCACTCTTATATGCTTGCCATCGATGGCACCAACGCAATTGGGATAATTTGCATTTTCATTGAAACCTTTTGCTATTTCAAGCCACCTCTCTTCATTTAATTCTGAAAACGATGACTGTCTCATATTCTCCCAAATCGCCATACAAACTTCATGTATGATATCTCGGACAGTTGTATGTCCAATCCGATAATTATGACTCAATTCCATTAAAGAACATCCTGTAGCAAGATATCTGTAACAAAGAACAAATATAATTTTCAGGTAAATCTCTACAGAGCAAGTGGAAGAACATCAGGACTAGTTACAGCAGGGAGGTAAAACGCAGAGCTGGTATTAAAAGTGGATCAGCAGCTTCGCGTAAGAGTCCATACGTATATTTCGAACAACTTCATTTTCTTCGGCCTACCGTGGTAATTAATGAAACTCAAAATAGCATGGATGAAACACGCACTGCCGAAACCAACGCTAGCAGCGGTAGTACTCAAGGTGAACGACCTGTTTCCAAAAAGAAGAAGACAAGTGACGACGATAATTTGGTGCAGGTATTAAGGGAAAGTATTGTAATGAGAGAAGAGCGTGAAAGACAGCAAGAGTCTGATTCAGATAGACTGTTTATACTTTCACTTCTAGATGATTTTAAAAACATCCCGAGACATCGTAAGCTTTCTACAAAAATGGAGTTAATTGAAGTTATAAAAAGAGCTCAAATGCAAACTCACGATTCCGAATTTAGTCCGTTTCGCCAACGTAATGTTGATTATGAACCAGGGGCATCGGCCGCCAGATCATATAGACCACAAACATCGTTCAGTGGACAATATCGCCAAGGTCAAGGATACTCGACTGAATATGGACCGGAAACCACAAGCAGTGGGCAGTATCGCTATGGATACTCGACACACTCGAATTATAGACCAGAAGCCTCGACCACTGAAGGCCGCCGTGGGTATTCTACGGCTGTTCCAGACAGGCAAGATAATACTGTTTATACTGATGCGTTATCACCAACTGACACAAATGCAACAGATGTGTCTCAGGGTTCTGAATTACTAGAATTATTTACTACACAGGACAACTTGAACTAGGTAATTCATTACCATACATGTAAGAAATAAATACCTAATAAATGTTAAGAGACTGATTAACAATATCTTTCATTTTCGTACTCACCTCAAAGTTATCACCAGTTTTTCTTCAGGTTTTATACAAGCTCGCATAGGAGTATCAATGCCATTGATTGAATTTCGTATTTTTTCCAAAAGGTTATCAAACGATTGCACTGACATCCTCGTGTAGTTAAAAAACCGGTCTGGGAATGCGCGAATATCTTTGAAATAGGTTTGGAATAAGCCTTTTGAGTCTCTTTCTAGAAAAAGAGGCTAAATCCAGTATCTTTTCTTTATTTTGCGTTTTTTACGAGATAGGTAAGCAATAATTATAAGTTCTTCCACGTCCATATTGCTCGACGGAAGGATCTAGACTAGTCGTTGATTGGCTGTTATAACTGGCTGCGCAAATATTCTGGCTGCCGCAGCCTGGCTGCGCAGCCAGGCTGCCTAGTGCGCGGGGGCCCTAACTTACCGGAAGAGAGGAGACAACGCATAGCACTATCCAGGAGAAATTATGCAATCTGTGAGCCAACCGCGGTGAACACATCTTTAGCGCAAAGGTTTTATTCGTTCCGTGGAGGTCGATTTTTTAATAAATTAAACAGAGTCCAATCCATAGCTAACTGCAGTAAAAGAGAATGCAAAAATATTCAAAAAAAGTTACTAACTAATCTAAATTATATAGAAACTGAAAAAATTCTAGAGATAGTTATTTAAAAGTAATAATGTATGTATTATTTCAATAATAAATATAAAACACGCATTCACATAAATTGTAATAAACATAAATATATTTGTATATCCTTATACGTCATTTATACACACACACACACACACACACACACACACGCGCGCGCGCGCGCGCGCGCGTACCCACTCACTTATACTTGCCTATCTACTTATAGTTAAGTATCTTCACGCTTTTATTACTGACAATGTCAAAAATAAATTGAAGTAATGGGGGGAGTTCTAAAATACAGGCTTAGGCTTAGTTTAGACCCCAGATCTCCCACAAATTGCAAAATTATGTATGTTCATTATGTCATCTGTGTATCTATTGAGAACTATGTAATTTGTGGAGATGAAATAAACTTATTATTATTATTATTATTATGTCACCACAATTAGCAGTGCGTTAAACAAATAACATTTAAAATAAAGTATCTTTCTAATAACAAATTTAATAAAATGTAGGTACTCTGATAAAAGTTTCTTACCGAGATATTGAGTTTGTTTGTGCCAAGATAAAACGACATACGCTTCGCAATAGTGCACCCCCAGTCCGTGCCACAAAGTCATACAAATATATATATATATATATATATATATATATATATATATATATAACACTATAACACGAGCTCGTCGTACGTATATTTCTATACATAAATTGTGACAGTAAGTGATTAATTTATAAAATAGTATGAGTTTGAGTAAATTAATGATTTTAATGGTAATTTTGAAAATAAATTTGTTTTTGTGAAATATGCTAATAAACGATAACAAAAAAAATAATAAAATACAACTATAATTAATTATAGTCATCACGTTGAATATTCCAAACACTGCACTTTAATTGTACGCGTGTATTTTAACCGATTTCTAGAACCATCCACGTTCGCACAACACCGTATTCGTATTAAAAACACTTCCACAGAGCTAGGAATAAACAGAATAGACATAAAGTAGTATATTAAACACGACTCTGTCAAACTATAACATGGAAATATTATTAGTGTAGTTATATCTATAGTAAAAGGAATGAAGTATGAATTTTGGAAATAGAAAGTAAACTTACAATACAGTAATAAAAAAGTCATACGGTTTAACCTTGCAACTAAATAATTTTCTTGAGATCTTCTTCGTCCACAATTTGAATAGTTTGTGTTGTGGTAGCTTTTTTCACAAAAATTCGGCCGTTTTTTGTCCAAGCAAACTGGTATTCCTTTGCTTTGACAATCTCTTTCACTTTCCTAAGAAGTCCTTTATTAAACAACGTCAAATGCTCATTTGTGAACACTGGAACGACTTTGCCATGGATGTTGAAGTTGGAGGTTGTCAAACGGCACTTTCGAGCTTGTGAAATTAAATTGTCTTTTAACTGACGCGTGCTTAATTTGGCTATTATATTTTTCGGTCTGCCTTGTGACTTTGAAAAAGATGAAACTCTATTTACTTGCATAATATCGGAGAGGGTTATTTCGATATTTGTTTCTTTTCCCAGTTGTAAAATAAGTTCGATAAGGTTTTCCTCCTTCCTTTCTGGTACTCCAACTATCTCGATATTTAGCGCTCGATCTCTTTGATCGTTGACATTTAATGTGGATGATAATTTCCTATTTTGTAACTTTAGTTCCGTGAGATCTGCATTCAATTGGATGATGGAGCTTTTTTGTTTAATGCAGGAATCAATTTCTTTTTTCAAATCCTCGTACTTATAATAATACTAGTCGTCGCCTGCGACGACTAGTATTCTCTGATGATAAGTTTAGAACCGAACTTTTGAGTTCTCTTGCCATCTTACTGGTCTATACCTTCTAAGCTCTATGCCAAACGAGATAAGCCAGAAATGCACTGCGATTGTATGCACACGGTAAATTTGACCGTAACTCACTGTAGTATGGTCTAATTTAAAATGTTAATTATATGAAATATTTTTAAAAGTTTTATTAAGAAGCAAACACGTCCGTTCGAACTGAATGACAGTTGACACTGACTTATATCTTACTTGACTTAGTACCTTGCCAAGCTTGTTACAGTACGATCAACGTAACTAGGCCGGACTGAAGTAGGCGACAAGTGGTTGCGCAGATGCATTTTTTGGAAATAAATGGTGACAGGAAGCGGGGGGAGGGGGCGGTAACTAAGCCAAGAGATAAGATTAGAGATGCGATTATGCATTACATTGTCATAATTAGTATTACTAATTCATTTTTTTTGTGATTAGTTTGGTAAAGAAATTGTTTTTCAAAGTTTCTTTATTATTTACTGTAACTGTTCTAAATTTAAACTTTTATGAACTCATTTAAATAGTGTTTTTATATTGTTGAATTAAAATGTTGTTAGTATTTTTAATCGATTAATCGTTTTCGTAAGTAATTTTAGGGTCGCTCTATGACATGCGCGAAAGTGATAAAAACCTAACTTCAATCCGGTCAAGATACGTTAATCGTACTGTAGTAAGATAATTTATTTGATACTCGTAAAGAATATAAGTTTCGTTATTGAATCTAGTTTTAAAAGTCTTAAGTTGAGTTTGTACCGAATTTATCTTATGTTCCATGTTTTCTTATTGTATAAAAGAGTGATAGTGTATAGTTAGTCTAGTCGGTCCTAATTTATAAGGTAATAGTCCTGGTCCGTCCGCTAAGGTTTCAAGTCTTATCTCCTGACACCACGTCGCATGAACTGTCAGCAACAGCAGAATCCTGTTACAATTGGTTTCCTGTAGGTACCCGTTTCAACCGCGATTTAGCTACGGGACCACGTTTTTTGAAAGTATAAATGTGTATTGGTAAGTCTGCTAGAACCGTATCTTGAGTGTAACAGGGTGCAGTTTTCTGACGACTCGCAAGAGGATTTTTAGTAAAAACTTATTGCAGAAGGACGTATTTTACTTCTAGTTCGCGGGTTTTGTTCCTATTTTCGATTAACGCTGCACGGTTGCTAAGTGATGATTCATTTATTATCTCATAAACCTGTTTTATTTGTTCTTTATGATTCTGAGCATACTGTTGTAATAAGTGTTCAGTGAGGTCTACATTGACTGGGTCTCTCGGGTCAAAGTGTCCGTTTAGTAAGTCAAAAGGTCTGCATTTTGTAAAACTGTGCATGGAACTATTGTATGTAATTAGAGCGTAAGGCATGAGATTAACCACTGGTTCATCTTTGTGTTGCAGTTTAAGAATTCTGATGTGTTCCAATAACGTCAAATGGAATCGTTCAATGGTTCCGTTATCGTTCGGACTATGAGGATGTATCTTATGGTGGTTTATCTTATGGAGGCGAGTGAACTCGGAAAAAAGCTGGTTGGTAAATTCTGTCCCAATAGTTTTGGCCAATAGAATTTTCGTGACCAGTCTAGATAGCATTCGGTTATACCGCGATGGTTCGTTCTACTGTCGTGGTAGTGTCTGATGATATCCTGTTGTCTTTAACGTTTTCAAGTTCTGTCTTAGCTAACACTAAATTAAGAAAGGAGCTTTTGAATTTATCTTGAATTATAGAATTATCTGGAACAATGGAATACATGCCTAAAGGTGGGTCGATTAATATAGCCGTTTTAACTTTCGGGTTCACGTACTCTTAAATAGCGGTTACAACATCATCTTCCAAATTAGATTTCGAAAGTTGTATAGCAGTTCTTGTATGATTTTCGAATGGTTTGGTCACTGTCGGTCTTCGTTTAATGTCATTAACTATAGTAAGGTGCATTTGTCTGTGAAATTTATTAAGAGGGTCATCAGTGATAGGGACTTCTAATATTGGATGTTCGTTGCTCGTATGAATAGTGTCAGTCGAAGAGTTTGTTTGTTGAGGTGGTATTGTCTCTGGTGGGTTATTAATCATTGAGCCAAGCTCTCTAATACTTCCGATTAGTGAGTTAATTTCGTCGGTCTCGTTATTGTGGATTTCTATACGGGAGAGTGCGTCTGCGTTTGTGTTAATTTGTAGTTAATTTGTACTTTACTAATTTGTAGATAACCGTAAAGTCATATTCGCTTAGTTTAAGTCGTGAGTTTCGATCTTTTAAATTCATCATTCGTTGTAAGGGTTTATGGTCAGTCAGTATTTTAAATTTTCGTCCAAATAGGTATGGTCGGAAATACTTTGTGGCCCAGACTATGGCAAGTAATGCTTTCTCTATGGTACTGTAATTTAGCTCGCTTTCATTGAGTGTGCGGGATGCGTAACAGACAGGTCTGTCAGAAACTATGGGTACCTGAGGTAGTACTGCTCCAATAGCTACATTAGAAGCGTCTGTTGTGAGATTAAATTCTTTGTTGAAATTTGTGTATTGTAGAATTGGGTCATTTGTTAAAAGATTTTTGCATTTTTCGAAGGCGTGTGTACTCGGGGCTATGAACTACTTTACTGCCTTTCTTTAGGCAAAGAGTAAGAGGATTATATAATACGTGCGAAGTCCGGAATGAAATTTCGGTAATAACCGAGAAGGCCTAGAAATTGTTTTATTTCCTTAGGGGTTTTAGGTATGGGATATTTCTCTATAGCAGAAATTTTGTCTGGATTTGGCTTAATGCCGTCTCTACTATTGATATGACCGAGATATGCGGTCTCAAGCTTTAAGTCTCTGGAAAACTTTTTCCAGGTTTTCCTGGTGCTCCTGGAGTGAGGTGGTGTAGACGATAATGTCATCTAAGTACACCAAATATATGTTATTTTAAAGGCCTCGCAACACGTTGTCCATCACTCTTTGAAAAGATGGATGGATTTTAACCCATGGGCATTCGGAGAAATTCGAAGTGCCCGTGCTCTACATTGAATGCGGTCTTGGAGATGTCTCGTGGGTCCATTTCAATTTGGTAGAACCCACTTGCCAAATCTAGGGTTGTAAAATATTGACACTTGCCTAATTTGTCAAATACGTCATTGATATTCGGTATGGGATATCGGTCGTCAATTGTCTTTTCATTTAGCTTACGGAAGTCGACTACAATACGCCACTTTTGCTTACCAGAAGCATCTTTCCTTTTTGGCACTACCCAAATTGGTGAACTCCATGCGGAATCAGATGGTCTTATGATGCCCTGCTCTAACATTTTTGAAATTTGGTCCCTAACTTCCTGTCTATGAATGAAGGGATACCGATAACTTTTGGTGTACACGGGTATCTCGTCTGTCGTTCGGATTCGGTGTTTAACTTTGTCGCTAAAGGTTAATCGTTTTCTCCATCTATATAAAATACGTCTGCGTAACGAGAGCAAAGTGTTAAAAGGTTTACTTTTTCCTCTTCGTTAAGGTGCTCGGTGCGTACTCGCGACAGCACATCGTTTATTCGGTTGGACTTTTCCATTTGTGAGCAATTAACATTAAAAATGTCTGCGCAAGCGGGTTGATCTAAAGAGAAGATAATATCATTATCCGTAGGGTTTTCCACCTCTACGTATCCGCGACCGTTAATTACAGTGGTAACGCATTCGTGTATAATACAATTGCAAAGGGTTTGCTCATTTAACATAACATCGACATCCGGGGTATTAATAGGTACTTTGATTATCTTGGACTTCTTACTTGGGATTACATCTTCATACAAATTTACATTACGAGAATTATACACTTTCATTTCGTTTACCGCAGTTCGTGTTACTAATTTAAAATCTTTTAAATCTATTTTAGCCTCCCATTTGGACAATAACTCTAGTCCTTGTGCGGGACAGATAATACCCATTAGTTTTTATTTGTGTTTAGTATAATCGATACGAAAATAATAGTTTAATTTAGTTCTTTAACTTGCAACATTGATTCCTTAACTTGTAACATTGTCCGTCTCATGTCACTAGATAGAACGAACAAAGAACGAAATAATAACCAAAGAGAATTTTTAACTTCGATATAGAATTGTCCTTCACCATAGAGATTACAACGCAAATAGTATCTTTAACTTTTAATTAGTGAAATTGATTTATATAGTATATTATTAGTTATGAATAGTGAAATGTAAAATAACAAAGTGATTTATGAGACATTTTCACTTATCTTTCGTGCCTTAGATACTAAGTTTGTATAATTCTAAATTCATTGTCGTAATTAGTTCAGCAACTCGACACTAAAATCTTGTCTCTGAGATCGCGATGTTTTTTGATTATATTTCCAATAATTGTTAAAAGTACGTGTAAATAGTATTGTTAATACACTTCTATATGGTTATACAATATCTCTAGCTTAATTGCTCTTAGTAATATTGCATTGTTTAGCCGTAATTTGTAATTGAAATCTGATAGGCACGGTATGTACGCACCTTAGAACATTCCTATTGGTCAGAATTGTATATAATGTAATAGCACTGTTGCCAATTTAGTGGATTTACCTCAAAATTTAGGGAGAAATAAGTGGGGTAGCGGTATTTACCCGACTTCGCAAGAAGGAGGGTTATGTGTTTTAAAGACTTTTTTTGGGGAAAACCAGAGTAGTCTATATCAGTAAAAGTCCATAGCAACGGCACGCGAGCGAATCAATGTTGACCGCTCGCGCATGATTGGTTTTCATTCAGGAATGTTAAAATTAGTGATAATCATTTTATGGGTTTTTTATAATAATTTAGGGAATTTATAAATATAGGGTTGACAACATTGCTAAAAATAAATTGACCAATAGCGACAGGTTATTTCGATTTAGATGGTGTATCCGGACTATGCTATAGGAATTAACGGTTTTTCGACGGGTATAAATACAGCTGCAACCGAGTACTGAGCGGATTCGATCAAGATACTTGAGCCTAGCTCGTACTGATGGATCTCTCTCAGTAATTGAATGTACCCATGTTCTTACTGAAATATATACACTAGTCAGTCACTGATATAGTTTTATTACTATTCCTCAAACTGCGTTACCCTCCGACCTACCTCGGGCAGGTACCAGGCTTCAGGGCAAGCCGGCGCACGAATGTGCAGAGTATCTCTGTACAGTCCTATTAGTCCATCGAAATGGTCATGGAATTGGTATACGAATAATTAGATTTTTTCATTTTCATTGAACTCGTTGAAACAAGGTAATGTTATAGAGTAGTCATTTCTACTAACACCGTGTATGTTTGTAATTTCGAAGGGGTCGTAGTTGAGGGGATAATTAGCATAAAACTTTTCTACAGCCTCGGGGCTTATAAAGATTGGTTGGCTCCGGTATCTAACAAAAACTTTAATGGGGGGTTATAAATTTCAATACATGGTAATTGTTTTTGAGTCTGTAAGTTAATGTTTATCCTTGCTCTTTTGATATCTCCTTTATCTGAAAATCCTGTTTCTGACCTGCATGGCTAGTACTTGGTTGTGGCTCGACTTGGTTCGTTAATTGATTGTCGTATGTAGTGTCAGGATATGTCACGTTAGAATTATAGTCTTATTCATACGAGTTATAATAGTCATTATAGTTTGTGTAGTTTTCATACTGTTCGTAGTAATAGTCGGATGAATAGTAAGGGTCCTCATTTGACGCAAACTCGTTATGGTTTAATTCTCGCGATTTAAAGTAGTTATTCGGCGGAGGGTTACCGGATGTACGCCAATCATGTCCTGGGGTCATGGGTGGCAACGGTTTAGGAGTAAAATGTTGAACTCCGCTTATTGGTTTTGGCCCAAAATTCTGAAAATTCTGTGTGGGTTGTTGATTCCTAGGCTGAAAACGGAAAACATTGCTTTGGGGACGGTAATTCGGCAGCGGTGCGCGAAACATTCGCTGTGTTCGAGACACCATTATTAAATTTAAAGGTTTGAGGGTGTGGTTGGAAGTTACGTTGTCCTACTGGGACCGGCCAGTTGGGGGCTGGTCGTGGTACGCTCATATTATTTAACGGTAGGTATATTATGAGACACAGAGGTTTTATGAATATTCTGAATTTTTGGATTATCATTACGTTGTTGCAAATACATTATATTTATTTCTTCCTGCACATACTCAAGGGCCTTTTCGATTGTCTCTGGGCGCATGCATCTAATGCGCGATCCTAGGGGCTAAAAAGTTACAATGTAGGTACGTGGCCTTTAGGCCACGTACATTGTAACTTTTTAGTAAAGCGCTCGTTTAGCATCTACAGTCGTCTGTAATGTCTCGTGTAAGGTCACGTATGTCATGGTCGTACTGAACAAGGTTTGGCAACGGTCATAGAACTCTTGTGGAGTGGTATTACTCTGTGCAGCTAAGGAGAGATCATTGTACAAGGCCGTTTCGTCACGCTGATCAGAAAAAATGTTAACGAGAGCTGCTCTAATTCCTGTCCATGTATCCGGAATCCCGTTCGAGTTAATGGTCGATGCAGCGTGCCCCGTGATTTTATTTAAAATTCCATTCAAAAGACAAAGGTTCGCTAATTCGCTACCGGGCTCGGCGCTAGCGTATTGGGTAACTAACTGATCACAAATGTGAACAAATCTGGTTAATATATTGGGGTTGCCGTCGAACTCTGGCACCAGGCGTAAGGCCTTGAAAATCGTGTCGGGATCGTGTGGCATTTTATCGTCAAATAAACTTTCTAAATCAAAATCTAATTCACTAACTAAGTCTCTATTCCTATCTATTGTATACCGGCGCAACTGTCTCGATGCAGAGTCTGGGGGAGGTTTTTCGCGATGAAATAACTTGGACATAAGACTACTTGGGATAAAGAAGGAAGCAACACGAGAATGATTCAAGTTTGCTTACATATATTTCATCTCTGGTTCTTTCTCGTGATTCGATGTCTGGAATCTCCTTCCGGCTCCACAGCTTCACGTAGATTCTGAACTCTCGTGACGGGGCTTGATAGCCACACGGGTGACTCGCGAACGCGAATATCGATTCGTGATATGTTCCTAAGGCTCGCAAACCGGCAAGCGAGAATGCTACCGACTGCGCCAATTACGATCGCTGCAGCCAGAAGTTTGAAAAAAAACCAAAGTTTCTTAGAATTTAATTTAATTGAAATAAAATTATAACTAATTACAATTATTTGATCTAAATGAAACCTATTCGAAGTATGAAAATGGAATGACTCTAAATTATTACAATAAAGGGCATCGAGGTTGCAGCGTCAGCGCGTTGCGTTGCAATTGACGTCATTCGCGATGTCTCCACGTGTAAGGATCGCTGCGTCGGCGCTCCCGTCGGTGCTTCCACGATATTGTGTAAACTGTAATAACTGCTAGGTCAGCGTTGTCCATTAGGGTCCCGTACTCTCAAACTACGTTCCCGTACTACGTTCTTTCAAAATTCTACATATTTGCAGTAAGGGTTTTAGGTTGTGCGTATTAGAGCAGTTGGAAATACTAATACAGGATAGAAGCACATTGCTGAACGAACAAACCAACTTCAATTCGTCTCCCCTGCTCAATTTATTTTCTTTTAGGTAACATTACCATCGGCCGTTGGCAGGGGTAGTGGCGATTGAACGTATAAAAGAGGCGCACACGTTGGACGACACACGTTGGCGCTCAGTCGGTGCCAACCTGTCCTGAAGATGCCTCGTGTAGAGGCGAAACACGTGTCGAAGTTTCACTTCGTGGAAGCGGAATATTACAAGTCAAGGATCCGGAGGTGCCTACCACTAGACTTGGTAAGAGTACCTGTCACTAATTTTCTTTGTTGCAGGTCTCTCTTTTTGAGTGCGGTCTGTCAATCTATTTCGATTGTTGTATTATGGGCATTTCCTTACTACTTCAATCGTGGTGATTCACAGATCGGGGGTGAGTGGTGGGATCTCTCCCTTATAATCTTATTTTTTCTTTATTTCTATTGTTAAACACTTTACACATTTTGAGTACCTCAGTTTTCAGTATAGCAGAAATTAGTGTTGCCCAAATTCAGTCTTGGTCTTGCAGTCTTGGTCTTGTTCTTGCGTTTTTGCAAGACCAAGACCAAGAACAAGACCGCGTATTTTTAGCAAGACCAAGACCAAGACTGACCGTGCAAGACTTGAGCAAGAACAAGACATAGCCTGCAAGACTCTTGCGTCTTGCAGCTAGGACTTAGCGCTATTTCACTGAGTAGTTAGGTGTAACAGTTCGGTGTATAGGTAGGTACGCTTAGGAATTCTATGAGACGCAAAAAACTGTATCAAAGAATATGAAAAACTGGACCTATGCGCATTACGACTAATACCATAAACATAGCGAATAAAAAAATATCTATTAAAATCAAACTGAGTGCATGCATAGTTATGTTTTAACCATCGGCACTTTGATAATGCGGCATCAAAGGTTTTGTACTTACTTCTCAAAGAAATTTGCCGCTTTTCGGAAGTACATGGTTATGATACACGCGCCGGCGGCTTCTTTTGAAATCTAAAACAATCGTTGCCGCCACGCCGAAATCATAACATTTGACACTATTTGATTGCCGCCATAGGGCGAAGGTATACTCATGCAAAATAATTTCCTAGTAGAGTACCTACAGGTGTTCCAAAGAATAAATAAGTTTCAGAGTGCTTAGAATGAAAATGAATACATTATACTGATCACGCAAGTAGTATTATGATTAGGATAAAATGGTAAGGATAGGTAGTAGATGTCATATTAATTCATTCTAGTAAGTATATATTATAATATTGATTACTTATATGGTTTTAAACTAATTACTTAGGTACTATTATTGTACATTTAGTCATTATATTTCTTAAGTTTTTACAAGAAAAAATAGCAAAAAAGTGTTCAAATATCACCCGTTTAATAAATATTGTAGCCACTTTTAAATATACTTGAAACGTGTAAAAAAATTCTACAAAACTAATAAAATAATATAAAAAGCGTAGGTACTTACCTACTAATAAAATAAAAAGCCTGCGATAAGAGTTTTGTATTACTTACCAGCCCGAATATCTCTGAGAGAGATGATGAGAGTAAGTATTTACTAGCTGTGCCCGCGACTTCGTCCACGAGGAATAGTAACTTTGGAGGTATAGTGACGTTCAGGACTTATTTATTTATTTTAAAACTTCTGTCATCAAACATACAAACGAACTCTTCAGCTTTATAATATTAGTATAGATGTACGCCAAAACATTCACTTATATGTAAAGAATAGTGATTGGCACTAATTCTATTTTATTCACGCGTCGCGTCTGTACAAGTAGGTAATATTTAGTGTGTGTTTGTACGCCGCACGCGGCATTGTTTGATTTGCGGCGGCATCCTTTTCATAGAGCCGGCACGTGGCGAGGCGGCGCGGTAAAGCAAGGAAACGTACTATAAATAAAGGAATTATTTTAATTCCAGTCATTTCCAATTGAGCTGTGCTTCGAGTCTAACTTGATAATTGTTTTTACTAATTCTCGTTGTTTTCTAAAAACGTATCACGTGTACAATTTAATATGAGTGACGAAGATTCAAATTATTCTAGTCCGAGTAACGAGAGTTTGAGTCACAGATCTAAAAGACCCAAAAGCAAATTTGAGGAGTTTTTCGAAATAATTCATGCATCCCAAACTGCCTTCTGTAAATTGTGCCAACATAAAAAGATTGAAATAAAAATGAAAAACAGAAACACTTCAGGCTTAAGGAAACATCTAATATCTTTCCACAAAAAGGAATCAGAAATATTTCTTCCTGTTAAACCAAAATTAAGTGGAGATATCACAAGCTTTTTAGTAACCGCTGGAAGTGGACAGGTAAGAATATTTTTTTAACAGTTAAAAGAATTTTAACTCCGCGTAGCTATTCATGCGATACTTTCAAAAACGCCATTAACTTACGTAAGTATTTTTGAGTTAGTGGTGTTTTCACAGTTTTCATCTAGGGGTGCGACATATTAAGTATGTAATTATCGTCTTAAATATTTTTTATAAACACCCATATTTTCAGTTAATCGGCCAGTAACAACTAAGTACTTTATTTTGGTAAATTACAGTACAGTGCAACCTTAATATAACAAATATCAATTTAACGATTTTCTCGATTTAACAACAACAAACCTCCTCCTCTTATACGCTCAAACCTAATAACACAAGATTTATTGTTTTGTTTCAGTCGGAAAACAGCAGTGACAACATCACGACAGCTACAGTTGATTGGGTGGTGAAAAAATATCTTCCCTTCTCATTTTTCGATGACGAAGCTACACAAGTATATTTTCGACGTATTTGCCCTAATATGGTGTTTCCTAAAAGGTCTACACTTAGAAGGAAAGTCAAAGAGCGATTTGAAGAGCTCCAATTGAATCTCAAGGAACGACTTCAACAATTATCATCTAAAATGTCTTTTACCATTGATGGGTGGACGTCAATTGCTGGTAGGAGTTACTACGGGGTTACTATTCATTATATAGACAACGCATGGAAGTATCAATCTGTAGTTCTTGATTTTATACCATCACGCGGTCGACATACTGGGGAAGATATTGCAACGATTTTCCATGAATGTTTATTGGAATATGGCATAATTGATAAAATACAAGGTATCACGGTCGACAACGCAACTGCAAATACCAAATTCATGTATGAACTGGGCAAACAGCTGCCGCCACACTTTGATTCAGACAATCAACATTTCCGGTGCTTTGCTCACATTTTAAACCTTGGTGTACAAGATTTATTAAAGACCTTAGCATTACACTGTGAGTCTGACACTAACGCGCAAGATCAGCAGTACGAAGACTATGCAGACGAAACTGAGGATGAGGAAGATGAAGAATCTGCACCAAATATTGCTGACTCGCGTACATCTGTAACAAAGTTACGCAGTATTTCCAGTAAAATAAAAAGAAGTGAGATAGTGAAGAAGAAGTTTCAGTCTGCTTGTGAAGCAGCTGGCGTGCCATCAAATCTAAATGCCATTCTTGACTGTCCAACGAGATGGAATTCCACACATGATATGATTGGATTTGGTTTAAAAGTGAGAGCGGGCATTGACATATTGTGCAGTTCTGTCACCGAATTAAATGATTTTCAAATCACAGCTAATGAATGGCAGGTACTCGAAAAATTACATAAATTTCTAATAAACTTTAAACTTTTAAGTACAAAACTTGGTGGAGACAAATATGTTACATTACCGCTAGTCATTGTATCATTCAATCTCTTGCTAGATAAAATTGAATCCATGGTAAAACAGTTAGATGAGAAACCTAATCGATCTGAAGTGGATGAAAGGCTCATTCTAGCTTTCCAAGCAGCTCGAGACAAAATGCTTAAACATTACAAGAAGAGCAACTGGATTTATTGTACTTCTTTAATTTTAGACCCAAGGCATAAGGCTCAGACTTTTGACCTGACAATGTGGGGGAAGCAACTTAAAACAGAAAGTCTGCGCAAGTTCAATGAACTTTATGAAGAATATAAAAGTCTACACTCACTGAACAAATCTCTGGAATTACCAGAAAAAGAAAATAAAGTATGTGATGAAGATGAAGACGTAATAGACTTTGATAAACTCTATGAATGTCCCTCGACGTCATCTGGATCTTGTCTTCAAGGCTTAGTGATAGACGAGTTGGAGGAGTACCTGAGAAAACCAAGAACTGCCAGCTCGGAAGACATTTTAGATTGGTGGAGGACGCATGAGACAGAGTATCCGATTTTATCGAAAATGGCCCGTGATTTTCTCTCAATACCTGCAACTTCAGTACCTGCTGAGAGGTTATTTTCTAAAGCATCATTAGTAATTAGAAAACATAGAAATAGGTTAAGTGATGAGTCAGCCAGATGGTTACTTTGTATTAATTCTTGGTCAAAAAAAATTATATAAAGTATCATAACCTAATGATAAAGCTGTTGATTTGTGTTGTATTTTATTTTTTATTCAAATAAATGATAAATCGTAAACTCTTTTATTAAATTTCTTATAAGTTGAGGGTTCAATCTCTTTCTAGACAGATAAGTATTGTTCTTTAAAATACAGTCAAGTTATTGTAATTAATTTGTTTTTTTACATGTTTTAGCAAATGTAAGCTTATAAATCATAAATGTTTATTAAGAAACAGTTACTTCCATGGAAAACGACATATAGGTCAGTTGATTTTTCGAATTTCTTATCAAATCTTCAGTTACTTATTAATCTGCTTGATCTTTACTATGGCTATGTTAATTCAAGCTCACAATGTTCCAATTCTAATACGTTTTTCTAAGATTTAAAGTAAACTTTAATAAATAGTAATAGACTAATAGGTAATTGCAAGACTTGCAAGACTCTTGCTGCAAGACCAAGACCAAGACCAAGACTGGGAGCGCAAGACCAAGACCAAGACCAAGACCAGGTGTATTGGCGCAAGACCAAGACCAAGACTGGCTAAGTCTCGTCTTGTTCTTGCATTTGGGCAACACTAAGCAGAATGAATTATTAAAATATATATATTACGGGTCTTAATCGCGTGAATAATTTAAGGTAAAATACCTTGTTTATTGCCCGACGTTTCGACCGTATTGCAACGGCCGTGGTCACGGGAAGTCTTCCCGTGACCGTTTTAATAATGTGTACAAATCGCGAAAGTTTATCAACATTTATAGCAGAATGAATGTTGATAAACTTTCGCGATTTGTACAGGAGAGGACCTGTGGTTTGTGTAGTTCGATCCGGTGATTGGTTCCCGCATCCAGCAAGTGTTCCGCTATTGCTGACTTGTTTGTCTGTCGGTTTTTCACACCCGCGATATGTTCCTTAACCCTTAACCGCTATTGTGCGCTTGGCTTGTCCGATGTAGGAACTGCCACAGCTGCAATCCACTTTGTAGACACCAGGTGTCTGTAGAGTAATTACATCCTTAGGAGTACGTAGGTGCTTAGCTACCTTGGAGTGCGGACTATATACAGTCTTAATGGAGTATTTCTGCAGTACTGTTCCAACTTTGTCCGTCACTCCTTTCACATACGGTAGAAAGTCTCTCCTCTTCGTACGTCGTATGCTTCCTCTGTATCATCAACATTACACGCCAGTGTGCAGATGTCCTTAACAGAATGAAGTTCAACAATAATAGGTGGGTTATTTGTGCCCTCCTTCTTGCCTTTAACCCGATATATGTCCTCTATATACTTTTTCTTCAACGGGCAGCTTATTTTGTTGGACAGATTTACCACCATGTTGACCAAGTCTTTTGATTACTCTTGTTTCTTTCTAGGTACATTTTTAATTTCTAAACTAGATTTCCTAAGTGTTCGTTGTGTATCTTCCAGTTTCACTTCCAGTAAGGAGATATATTCACGATCATTTTTTGTTTGTATTTCTAGGGATTCGATGTTTCTTTTGTATTCTTCGTTTTGACTCATTAGAAAGGCTATTGAATTTTCAATACTATTATTAGATTCTTGTATATTTTTCGTATTTCATTTTTTGGGTATACATGAACTTCTACAATGATTTAGATTTGATGCAAGTAAATGCTGCTTTTTTTCAGATAATCGTACCCTCATAAATATATTGTATACAACAGGTAGGTGCGTTGCTTAGTACTCGTATATCAAGTATTTTTAATTTTTATTTTAAGGTAAAAAATAAAACATGGTAACTTACATGATTAAAAAACATAACGACTTTCATAGATGGAAGCGCTGTAGGTTTCGTGTATCTATATCCTGTGTTTGATATTATAAACTTGTGTTCTAAAAAATGTTCAGAGCAAATCATGCATGATTTGGATGGCATCCAATTAACTCTATCCGTTGCATCTATCCATTTCTCTTTGACGCTACCGTCTTTGGGAAACCTTAAAATATTTTAAAATATAGTTAGAGTCTTACTGATGTCCACCTAGAAGTTGCTAGACCATAATATTAACTATGTATGCAATACAGCATACCTATTTTTTAGATAATCATTTTCTTCATTCATTACGTTTTTTTTAAGTAATTTTTATTTTATGAGGTGGTAAAGATACCACAAAGAAAAAACCTAAATACACTTATCTCTTTAAATAAAATTGATTGGAAATTATCGAAATAGGTGAATTGGCCAGTGGACTAGACTAGAGTGGCGTTGAAATATTTGATAAGCTGCCATTGATACGGGAACCGGCATGGCGGTTTTCGAATGATCTTACATACACACTGAAATGAGCGGTTAATTACGTAGTAAAAGTTTCATTGGTTTGAGTGGTGATGGGTGTTATTTGTTTATCTAGATATATTAAGTAAGTATGTATTTAGAAATATATAAGTGTGTTTATAAATTGTCTGGTTTCCATAGTACAAGCTTAGTTTGGATTCAGTTAGCGTTGTGTGAGTTGTCCCAAGATATTCAAGATTACATTTTTTATATAAAGCATCTAAGTATGCCATCTAATACACGTCTCTACTACATACACGTCTTAAAATTAATTTTGTATGAATGTTAAGCAACTTTGCCAAACTTCTTGGCAGTATATGATTAGGTATAAATGAGACAAAAGATGTAGTATAGTCTGGTTATAATTATCCAAAGGTGCATCTTATATACTAACGACTTCGTGTTCATAACAGATAGTAGAAACATTTAATAGATACTGAACGTGCGATAAGGAACATAAGATTGTGATGTAGATTGTAGATACAGCACAAAGATATTGTACTGTAACAGTACACCCCCCTTTAAAAAAAAATTATGGTAATAGTGTTTACAATATAAATTTGACCTAGACCTTACTAGTTATTTGCTGATGTATATAAATAATATTTTATATAAATAATTTTATTCGTTGCTCCCTATTAATGTATTGGGTTGTATAGTTTATTGCATTTTACTAGGTGAATATTGTTGTCACAGTTTGATGATGTTACTTAGGTACTAGTTAAGAAAACGATTTACTTTTGTAAGTAAAGATTCTGCGTGATAAATTACGGCCATTCTTTTCTTTCCTTTGTAAAACATGTATACTTATTCATTAAGTAGCAGTAAATTGGCCAATATTTAAGCACATAAAGTTTTTACATCGTAAGTGGATGCTCCTACTATGTTGTGCCCATTGAGGCTGATGTATCCGATCTCGTGTACTCTTCTAATATTAGTGACCTCTTTTTTTTGCATCAGTCCTCTAATATATGGTGTATAATATAATGGTGGCAGCACCTTACCTGCATATACAGTTTATAAACAGAGAAACATTGTAAACATTGGCAATTTGAAAAGAGTGGCCACGAGTTTTTATTGCCTGTTCTTTTCTCGGGCTTTACCTATTGTTTGCGAACAGGCATTACCAGTAAATGTAGAATCGACTTTTCACAAGTGTAGTATTTTGCTTCCTAAGTGAATAAATGATTTTTATTATTATTATTAATGCTATTGTACGCGGTGGAATTTGATGACGCCTGTCATTAGTTATTTGCTGATGTATATAAATAATAATGCTATTGTACGCGGTGGAATTTGATGACGCCTGTTGTGGTGTGATTTGCTGACGTCTGTAATTTTGACTTAGCTGTTGCACGAGTGTTTATTATTTTTTTCCGTTAAACTCTTCATTCTTCTGTCCAGTGTTTTCATTATGCCGTAAATTAGGATCACGCCGATTGTTAAAATAATCTGTCCCATTGCAACATTTCTTGTCCACCGTAAGTCCTCCTGGATCAGGTTACGGAGTTGGTCCGCTTCGTTTTGATTGAGGCAATTGTCCGTATTGTATGTTATCTGGTCCTTAGAACTTTGATTTCCCATTTTAGATGTCTTGTTGTTACGAGTAGTTGTGAATTAATGGTATATGTTAAGATCTATGTTAATATATATACGAATAGCTTGCTTATATCAGCGATTTTTTATAGACGTACTACTGGCTTTACTTTACGTCCCGATCGTGTAGTGTACGTGTGTGAATGCCTGTCGCAATCCTTTGAATCTGGCACGTAGTTTGATTCGTCATTGATCATGAAAGCTGGTTTCAATCTATCAATTGATATCACTGTCTCTTTATCCCTAATTCTAATGCAAAATGTTTTATCTGTTTTACTAATTACTGGGTAGGGTCCTTCATACGGCGGTGTCAGGGCTTTCTTAATTCTATCACACCGAACAAATACGTGTGAGCATTCTTTGAGTTCGGGATGCACAAATATAGCTTGATTGTGTTTTTTTCTTTTCGGAATTGATGTCATTTGTGTGATGTCCTTTTGAATTTGTTTTACAAACTCTTCGTACGTTGATAACTGTGCTGCTGATGACTCAAAAAATCCTCCAGGGAGTCGTATTGGCGTTCCATATGTCATCTCTGCTGAACTATAACCTGTGTCTTCTCGCAAGCTACTCCGCAACCCGAGTAAAACTGTTGGAATTTCTTTTAACCAATTTTCGTTGGATTCTCTTGTCATTAACGCCGCCTTTAAAGTTCTATGAAATCTCTCTATCATTCCATTGGATTGTGGATGATAAGGTGTTGTCCTAATTTTATGTATTCCCAAAAATTGTGAGAGTGACTCAAATATTCTTGATTCAAACTGTCGGCCTTGATCCGTAGTAATGCGCAATGGACATTCAAAACGAGTAATCCATCCTTCGAAAAGTGTCTTGGCTACTGTTTCTGCAGTTATATCTTCTACCGGAAATATTTCGGGCCATGACGTACAACGATCTATGATTGTGATTAAATATCTCTTCCCTTGTGAAATCGGAAGTGGTCCGACGATGTCAATATGTAAATGTTCAAAACGTTGCGCTGTCATAAATGTACCAGGAGGTGATATCGTATGTCGTTGTATTTTTGATTTTTGGCAGGCTATACATGATCTACACCAATTATTGATATCTTTGTTCATATACGGCCATAAATACCTTTGGGTTATCATTTTTCTCGTAGTTCTTTTTCCTGGATGGCTCATACCATGAATGGTATCGAAAATTTGTTTGCGAAAATGCTTTGGTAAGTAGTGGCGGCTTTTTCCAGTAGACGTGTCGCAGGTGATGTTTATTGTGGAACCCGGAAGCGTAATGTTTTTGAATTTTAATCTTTTATTGTCATGTAATTTACTTAGTTCATTATCTGTTGATTGACATTTTTCCAATTCAGCGTAATCGATAGGTGATGGCACGTATATTTCCTCTATTCGAGATAAGGCATCGGCGGTAATATTGTCACGTCCGCTTATGTGTTGAATGTTGGTACTGTATTGTGAAATGAAATCTAACTGCCGGACCCGTCGCGGTGTATCGTTTGATGATGGTTTTTGGGAGAATGCGTATGTCAAAGGTCGGTGATCCGTAAATATTGTAAATTCTCTTCCCTCGATTAATCTGTGAAAATGTTTGACGGCCATGTATATTCCTAACAGCTCTCTGTCAAACGTAGAATATTTTTGTTGAGTTTCGCTCAATTTTTGTGAAAAAAATCCTAATGGTTCCCAATTGCGTCCGGATTTTTGTTGTAAAACTCCACCAACGCAAGTAGCACTAGCGTCGGTCATGAGCGCTAGTGATGCGTTGCGGGAAGGATGCGCTGTTAACACTGCGTTTTTCATGCTTTCCTTGCATTTTTCGTAAGCTTTGTCTGCTTCCGTTGTCCAAGGAACAGGTGAATTATCGTTCTTTTTTGAACCATGTAGATATTCGTTTAAAATTCTTTGATTTTCCGCTGCGCGTGGAATATTACTTCTGTAGAAATTGACCATGCCCAAAAATCTTCTTAATTCTTGAATTGTTTTCGGTTTGGGAAATTCCATGATTGCTTTGTAATTTTCTTCGGTAGGGTGTATTCCTTGGCTCGTTAAATGATAACCTAAGAAATCTATTTCCCTTCTGAGAAATTCGCATTTTTCGAGATTAATGGTTATTCCATTCTCGTGTAAACGTTTGAAAACCGTTTCTAAATGCTGATAATGCAAATCTTCGTTGTCCGATGCGATGAGACAGTCGTCTACAAATATAAATACGAAGTTTAAATCTCTAAATAAGGAATTCATGAATCGTTGAAATGTTTGTGCCGCATTGCGTAATCCGAAAGGCATTCTTAAGTACTCAAAAAGTCCAAAAGGTGTGATGATGGCTGTTTTTTCTATATCTTTAACAGGAATACAATGGTATGCTTTACGTATATCTATCTTGCTTAGTATCTTCTTATTTTCTAATATGTATGTAAAGTCAGTTAATCTTGGTAGTGGGTATTTGTCCGGTACTGTCGTGCTATTGAGCATTCGATAGTCTCCGCACGGTCTCCATTCGCCATTTTTCTTTTTTACCATATGTAATGGGCTTGCCCATGGGCTATCTGACGGTCGGCAAATTCCGAGTTCTATCATATTTTGAAATTCCTTTTTGGCTATGTCGTATTTTTCTGGAGGTAATGGTCTTGCCCGAGCTGCGACGGGTGGTCCTGTAGTGATAATGTGATGTTCAATCTTATGTTTGGGCGCATTGCGGAGAGAGGACCCTTTCGTGATGTCTTCGTATTTGTTTAAAAGTTGCGTAATACGTGGATTCGTTCCCACTGCGATAGTACGAATTGTTTGTTGTGTCGCTTTTTCCGAAGTTACATGCGTTGTCAGCTCTGTAACTTTGTCGATAAGTTTGCGACCTGCTATGTCGACTAATAGTTTATAATGCTCTAGAAAATCTGCTCCAATTATTGGTTGTGTAACATCGGCGATTACAAAATTCCATTTATAACATCGTTGTAGTCCTAAATTCAAGGTAAGCGTCTTCTCGCCGTAAGTCCTAATTTTAGTCCCATTTGCAGCGTATAGTGTGTATTGTTCATTTTGTAAAATTGAATGTCTCTGTTGCTTGCTAATGACTGAAATATTTGCGCCCGTGTCAATCAAAAACTTCATACCACTTTTTCGGTCGGTAATGGTGAGGCGATTGGATGGGTGGATTGCACAGAGTTTCGCCGTTGTCTGTGCTCTTATTCGTTTCCCTGGTTCCGTACGTAAGTCATTGGTTTCCAACCGCATGGTTTAATGCAGTTCTTTGCATATTTTCCGAATCTTTCATGGTAGTAACAAAATCGATTTGCTCCTCTATAGTTTGTTCTCGGCCTCATAATCGGGAATTGTTGACGTTTCTTGAAATGATTGTGCGTGTTGGGTCGATAGCCATATTGACCTTGCTGAATTGCGTCAATATCTATCTGTAATTTTGCTAGCTGGGCTAAAATGCATGCTGTATTGTTGTCGTTTGAAGTGTCGTTGCTAACAGCTGATATTTCGGTTACTTTTGAATTCATTATTATTTTGTCTGCAATTTGGCTCAGTTTGTCAATTTCCATGTCTTCCGTAACTGCTAGAACCGTAGTAACTGATGTTGGTAAAAGCCTGAACCATAGTAGTTTAATTGTTTCGTCACTGATTTTTCCTCTCCCGAGGACTCGCATTTGACGTAATAACTGCGAAGGTTTTTGATCACCGAGTTCTGTCTCTGATATTAATTTTTGAAACTGTCGCTGTTCTGTTTCTTCGTAACAATCAATTAAACGTTCCTTGATGTTTTTGTATTTATCTGTAGTCGGTGGTGAAGTGATTAGGTCACTAACTTGTAGTATTTCTTCCTTGGATAACTTTGCTATTACTGTACAGTATTTGTATTCGTCTCCTTGCTTCTGTGGTGCTAATATGGCTTCTAGTTGCGTGAACCATAATCTTGGTTGGTCTTTCCAAAATTCCGGAATGCGGGATAAAACCGAGGTGCCAGCAGCTACTTCAAGTGTTCCTTGCTGATTTATGTTCGCCTTGCACGGTGATTGTGCCATGTTTCTTGCTGCGTATTCGTTCGTCGGGGTCACCAATTTGCCAAACTTCTTGGCAGTATATGATTAGGTATAAATGAGACAAAAGATGTAGTATAGTCTGGTTATAATTATCCAAAGGTGCATCTTATATACTAACGACTTCGTGTTGATAACAGATAGTAGAAACATTTAATAGATACTGAACGTGCGATAAGGAACATAAGATTGTGATGTAGATTGTAGATACAGCACAAAGATATTGTACTGTAACACAACCTTATAATAAATAATAAATGATTTATATTGATATTATAATTGAGTAGCGAAGAACTTACGAGAACGAAATAGTGAATACAAATTAAAATCATGAATCAATCCAAATTAAACTTTACTTTAATGCCATAAGGTTCATTTTTTTAACCCTTTCGGAACATGCCATCCGTTTCCCAATACACCCGTTCCCAAAACATCCGTTCTATTAGAGACGTTTCTCATAGTATCCTTATACCAAGAAAAACGTTTCCCAGAACATACGTATGCTAAAATAACCGTTTCTTAAAATACCCTTATGCCAAGAAAAACGTTTCCCAGAACATCCGAATTCACTTCGAGATATATCCAGTTAGCAACGTTAAAAAACAAATGAACATCGCGAAACAAATGAACGTCGATAAAACAAATGAATGTTGAAAAAACGAAAGAAAGTGATATGATAATTGCAAGCAATTTTCGACCTAATCGACTTTGCACAGTTTCCTGATTTTTTCACATATTCGTGATCAGTGTCATCCATATTATCCGAAAAAAGTTTTGTCCATAAGGTCGAAAATTGCCTGCACCCATTTTTTATAAGAAAAAAATAATAAACATTTTACAAACAACCATTATATTTTGTACCTCACTGCTGTACCTTACTACGTCTATACTTAAACGCTCTTCTCAAGACAAAAAGAAACAAAAAAAGTGGAAAATTAACCTATTTTATACATTATCATTCCTGATTAGTGTATAATGCTTTCTGAGACGTGTTTTAGATAGAAACGACAACGAATCAACATCGCCACTTTGTAACTGAAGTAACAGTTTGTTGTACTCTAAATCGAATACGATGTCACTCTTCCTCCTGTTTTTTTTTAAAGCCATGAAGAGGCTATTTTTTAATTTTGTATCCATACATTTGGCCTCTTTTCGGAGTCTGTTGACAAACAAGAGAAAATTTGGTTTACGAGGGATCCTGCTGTTCAGGCGTCTATGCCATCCCTCGACACAATTTGTGGTTCGATGTCTCTCAAATGCGACGCTCAACGTATTAGCAGATAATTTCGGAAACCATTGACACTCCATATAAGTTTTAAATGTATTCATTATCTCGCTTTCTGGAAAAAAATCCGTGATTAATTGCCATGCTTCTGATATGTTACTTTCAGGAAGTAAAGGTAACCCAGCACAGAGCCTTGTAACTTTTCTACCGGTTGAAGTTTCGTCAAGTTTAAGTTTTCTCGCGTATTTCCACACAGCTTCGGTGTAATGGTGGTAACATCCTTTGGTTGTTGCATTCGGGAATATAACTTTAACTGCATTCATCGGAGCTTTTTCAAAGTCTGCTTTAAAGTTATCGATATTTATGTTTAGTTGTTCTTTTAATATGGAGAAGAATCTTATGTATGTTTCCTCGCTTTTATTGGGCAGAAGCCCATAGACCACTGGCTTTACATTTGTTGTTTTTTCATTTGAATTGATATCGAGATGCAGCGTATACAATTGGTAGAAGGGTTTAGGTACAGACCTAAAAGTACCATCACCCATATAATTCTTGGTTTTATTTCTAATAAGCTTTTTTGCATATTTAGTTGCAAAAATTATAATTTTTTCAGATTCGCCATCTTCGCACAGCACAAAGTTATCAGCCAACACTTTTGGTACATGAACCTCTTCTAGAGTATTATATTGTAATTTATCACATTCCAAAAATATCTTTCTAGCTCTATAAAGAGAGCTTCTGTGCGAATCAAATAAAGGTACGGACCCTTGCATGTCCTCAAAATTTTTGTCGAAAATTTGTTCAATTGGCTTTAAATTATCGCACACGTCTACCTTACATTTGTCTATTATTACACTAACCTTATTTTCGTTAGCATCCGGGCTACACACGTGTAGTTTTGGTGCTCTTAAGATTTTGGTCTTATCCAAAGTGACAGATGCGGCACAATCTTCTTTTATACAACGCCAACATGATGAACCACTTTTATTTGTGGTGTGATGATTATAGCGGTATATACCAATAAGTAAGGAATCTTTACCCTTTTGCGTTTTAATAAATTTAATATCCATATTGAATTTTATTTCCAACGAACAACGACATAACAGGATATTTGACATAGGAATAATAATATTATAACAGATATTCATAAGTGGCCAGTATGTGTTATTTTTAGAAGTGATAATGATAGGACAAAGAGGATTTATGCACGTATACATGTCACAGGTAATAGTTAAATAATTAATCTAATTATTGGAAACCGATGGATGATGGTAGCTAAGTGGGGTCTAGGTGGAGACGCTTGGGGGAGGCCTATGTCCAGCAGTGGACGTCTAACGGCTGAAATGATGATGATGATGATGATTGGTTTCTAAGCTCTATTTAGACAGACTAGCACAACACCACGTGGGAACCGTGTTTTTGGGAGACTGATCTGAAAAAACGGATCTTTTGGGAAACGTATATTTTGAGAAACGGGTAATTTTGGAAACGTATATTTTGAGAAACGGGTAATTTAGGAAACGCATATTTTAAGAAACGGGTAATTTAGGAAAATGTCATTATGGGAACGGATGTTTTGGGAACGGGTGTATTGGGAAACGGATGGCATGTTCCGAAAGGATTTTAACCAAGGGTTCTTTAAAATTATTAGTAAAATTAAAAAAAACTAGGATTTTATTAAAAAACAAATAAAATCGTACTTACCGATGGTATGAAACACCTCTATTTTTAAGATTTTTTTCTCCTATCATTTTTGCGATCCAAAATGGAGCAATATGGCATAGTTAGGAAAAACAAATTTGTCGCAAGACTACCAACTCGACGGGATCTTAGAACACAACTTGGACCAAGAAGCGTAGCAACGCTTAGTTGTGGCACGCGTGCCATGCCCTCTTCGCACTTCCACTTGTTGACAGGTAAGTAACATAGTGAGGAACTCTCCTATAAAATATCAAGCAATTTTTCGAATGCCTTCAAAAGTTACAGCGTTTTAATCAGCTTGATTTTAAATTACGAGGGCTCGGATCAAATCTAAAAAAATCAATTCTAAAAAAATACTTCAAATTCCTGCGCTGGGTTTTTGGGTTCGGCAGCCCCTCAGTAACATATTGAGGAGCCGTGTTATAAAATTTCAAGCAATTTTTCGAATGCCTACAAAAGTTACATTGTTTTTATCAGCTAAATAAAAATACTTTGGTAAAACGGAGTGAGACACTTACTTAAAATAAACTATCATAAAATATTGAAGTAGGTACATGCAAATTTAAATTAGATATCGTTATGTTTATACACAGCTTTAAGACAAAATAATATACGTTTATAACAGTTGCATTCAGGTTAACCTAGAAGAAGCCAAGTAATCCTGTAGGCTATAATAACACTTTAACACTTTTCTGTTGACCATGCATATACTTAGCTTTTTTCGAAATGTAGTACCTACCTATACAACGGAAAATCCTTCAAAAAAGGGTTTTTATTTATTAGCAAAATTAAAATTTACAATGTTAATAACTACAAGCTAGTTAACCCTACGTACGAACTATATACATACTATTAACATTATTTACAACTTACAAAAAAGAGTTAGGCGTCGTAGAATTCCTCCCCATCCATGTCTACCGGTATAGTGCCTAGAAGTCTGGCAGCATTGCCACGTTGTATGGCAATGCTTATTCTCTGTGCAAAGAAAAAGCCAGCCTTCTGGTCACGAGATGTACTGACAAGATGCTGGGAAATGTCTTTGAATAAGAGGCGAGCACTTGGACCCCATGGCCGTCAGCGTCTCAACCCCAAACGGCTCAAATATGTAATCTCCGACTAGATTACTATATTTGCGCCGTTTGAGAGTCTCCGCAGCAGCGCAGGCACAGCTCGCAGTGTTTAGAAGATGGGAAGGCGCTACGGTGTCGACACAGGTTGCATCCCACACCAAAGGTCTTCTCATCTTCCAAGGTAGCAAAGACATATCGTCCGGCCTCTTGCCATCGCTGCGTGCCAAACCATTAGGTTCAGCAACAGCTGGCACACCAGTGCTGACAAGAGCCCGACGAATGAGGAAATCCTTGGGTTGATGAGGTAGCCCGTTATACATTTTTATAGACATCGGGTAGTACTATTACTTATTCTGTGACATCGGGTAACAATTTCTTTTGTACTGTTCGATGTTCATACTAGGGAGGAAGATACGATCGGGATAGCGGGTGTTAAAATTACAATTTTTTGTCGGACTAACAAAGACACAACTCTCTTATATATAGATGGACGGTGCTGCTAGCAATTTTAGCTGTTTAAAAAGGGGTTTGCATGAAGTCAGTTGATCTACATCACATATTGCTCAAACACATTGTTTTTGTTTTATGCACACGCGATTGAAGTCAACCGAATCACCCCATAACAATATTCCGTACCTTATATTTGATACGACATATCCGTAATAAGCGTGAAGAGCTATCTGTTGGCTCGTGATTTTTGCCGCCAGAGTGCATTTACATATTTATTTAACTTTAGGAATATTTTATTTATGTGGGATTTCCACGATAGTAGTTGTAGTTAACATTTTTTGATTCGTTTACACGTTTATCCATACATTTCACACCTAGATCGTTGAGGTTCTTTTTCCTGTTGTTCTGTAGAACTGGAGGAATGTTGTTTTTTAAGTTTATTTGTAGATTGTTGCGTTCTAGCCATAAACTTATTTCTGTCACTGTTTTGTTAATTTCTTCGTTAAATTGCTTCGCAGTATTGTTAGACTTTATCGTATGCAAAAAGTGTGCATGGTCCCAATAAGCTTTCTTGGGGGATACCCGCTGAATTACATGTTGTTAAGTCAGAGTTATAAGCCAATTCTAAATTTAGATCATTTATATTCATTGTCGCTACATACTGTTTCCTGTTTGCGAGGTAGCTTTATAGCCATGAGTGTGCTACCCCACGGATGTATGCGTTACATTTTGCTAGCAGTAGGTCATGATTTACATAGTCAAACGCCCTACTCGGTATCAATTAAGACAGCACATGTGTTTATTTTTTTATCAAAGTTATCGGAAATTTGACTAACTTCTGAAATCTGTGTTGTTCGGAGCTTATAATAATGTATATGTCAAAAAAATGAGTTAATCGTTTATGCATAACCTTCTCTACTATCTTGGCTAGAACATGTATTAAAGCGATAGGCCTATAATTGGCCGGATCATTTTTATTGGCTTTTTTTAAATATGACTTTGATTACGGATATTTTTAAACTGTCTGGGAAAGTACCCTGGAAAAATGATAAGTTTATTTAATGGAGGTGCAATAAAATACTTTGTGTAATTACCATCGGGCTTACTAATAACCAGTAAAATATAAAAGTTTATCTAGTGAACTAATACAGCCCATTGATTCTACTATTTTCCTAATACTAGTAACATATGATGAAATACTTAGACAATAATCTCTTTAAAAAACACTACCTCTGTAGGATACGATAGCTTACCTACACATATCTTTCACTTTGTGCACCCTAGATACCTATTTTCTTGCGGCTTAATTATTTTCCAGGAATCCCGACAAATATTTTTAGACCTTCGCAATATGTTAGTGTTTAATTTTTTACCAGAGTTTATACACTTTGTGGTGTTCTAGTAACTCACACTCACCTAATCTGTGGCCCTAAATTAATTCAGCTTTACGTTCTGATTGCATTTGTTGTCTGTGGTCGACGCGCATCACTAGTGGGGTTGGAATCCAAAAAGGAGCGCGCGCGACCCCATCACTACTAGCCACTCGCACCAAGAAACAAGTGTAAAACAACGAGTTAGTGCATCGTTTCTTGCTTACGATTCACAACTTGGACGAATTAATCGTAGAAGATAGTCTCGAACTCCACTCTGTACTGTTATTGTGTGAAGGTGTTAAACAAAATTATAACCTGTTCAAACGTCGGACTGCGTTTCACTTTAATCCTCACACCTCACTTCAAGAAGCGAACGATTGGGACCACAGGGCGCTTCGGCGACATCCCTGGTCCTAAAACTTTATTGGGATTTTACTGAAAGATCGATATTTTCTTTTGTTTCTGTCCTTAGACGTTTTAGAGATAAAAAGGTAAATTATAATCCATACTAATATTATAAATGTGAAAGTAACTCTGTCTGTCTGTCTGTCTGTTTGTCTGTTACGCTTTCACGCTCAAACTACTGAACCGATTTAGATGAAATTTGGTATGGAGATAGTTTGAGTCTCGGGGAATGACATAGGATAGTTTTTATCGCGATAACCGACATCCACGCGGGCGGAGCCGCGGGCGAAAGCTAGTTCTTTTATAAATGCACGATAACTTTATTCTAGGGGTTTACATTTATTTATTTATTTATTTAAGGGCAACCAACAAAGTATACACTTAAACTTTACAAATTTACACAATATTGGATACATCCAGAAGTGCTGCCTTAATTATAGGCTACCACGGCATGCATTAGGTAGGAAATAAACGTGCTCTTTTTGAAAAGCACGACTGAGAAAAGAAAAAATACAAAAAAATGTGTGCATACAGATAAGTAAACTATCAAATAAGTTATAGTATAAATAGCGAGCTAACTGACACCAACCGACTCTTCAACGTTCCAGGTTGGTATTATAATAGCGGCAATGTGTCTATAAGAGAGAATATAATAACGTTTTTAGAGCCTGGTAAAGACATCGGGTCACTTGGTATCTTTAAAGCTAAGTTACACAAATAAGTTAAGAAAGTAAATATGAAATTGCTAGTAAAAAAACATACATTTTTGATTTAAATATAAATATAAATTCCTTAGTTACTATATTATGTTATATTTTAGTCTCTGAACTTGTTACGCAATATGGATTTGAAAAGTTGAATGGAGTAGGACAGGTCAATATCTATATCGGGTAGTAGTGACAGGCGATTATATTGTGCCTGCATTCTATTGATGGCAGAAAAATGGCCTAAGTTTGTTTTAAATCTTTTAGCGAAGAAAAGATGATATCTGGATAGTCGGGCGAGCTTGTAAGGCACATTGATATTTATTTGATTAAGCAAGTGAGTACAGTCAATATGACCATTAAATGTTTTATAAAGGAAGAGATGATCATGAATAAGTCTACGATTTTCTAAGCTGATTAGTTTGAAGTATTTTAAACGGGAGTTGTAGCTAGGCAACTGTTTGGCCAAATTGCAATGATATGACAAATGCCACAAAAATCTTTTTTGTATCGATTCTAGCTGACGTTTATATATATCGTAGTAGGGAGTCCAAACTATGCTACAATATTCTAATCCGGACCTTACAAGAGAGTTAAAAATTGAAATTTTGCTTGAGGCATGTTTAAATTCCCTACTGTTACGCAGTACAAAGCCCAAAAGTTTAAAGCCCTTCGTGGCAATGCTATCGACGTGGGTGTTAAAACGAAGTTTATTATCTATGTAAACACCTAGGTCGCGAATGACTTCCTTTTCCTCGATTTCTCGGTTGTTTATAACGTATCCGCGAAAATAAGGGCCTCTCTTTTTAGAAAAGTGTACATGGTAGCATTTGTCGACATTAAGCAACATCTTATTGTTCAGGCACCACTGTGAAAAGCGATCCAGGTCCTCTTGCAAATTATGTATATCACTATCATTATCAATTTGCTTGACTATTTTGAGGTCATCGGCGTATAAATATATATGGGAATGTAAAAAACAAGAGACAACGTCGTTTATGAAAATGTTGAAAAACAGGGGCCCTAGATGGGAGCCCTGGGGGACTCCTGAGGGCGTGTCATAAGACATGATTTGATATGACTTTAGTTTTGTTTATGGGGAAACAAAGATTAAAAAACAATGTTAGCATGTCATGAAAAGCTTTATAAGCGCTATTTACACTATGAGTCATGCATTAACTAACTAAAAGAAAGATCTAATTGATTCTTATTTTTTTTTTCAAGTAATCGGAGTTAAAATCTCTTTTGAATACTAGTGTTTCATAACTTTTACTTTATCCTTCACGGGGACTGTTAGAAACTGGCCTGTTTCATGCTCTGATAAACCCAGGGGAATTATTTCGACAACAGCGTTTGGGTTATTGCTTAAAATGAGGAGCTAGCTAAATTTCAAGCAATTTTACGAAAGCCTACAAAAGTTACAATTTTTTTATCAGCTAGATCATAAATAACGTGGGCTCGGCAAATTAAATTTAAAAAAAATGTTCTAGTTCCTGCGCTGGGTTTTTGGGTTCGGCAGCCCCTGGGTAACATATTGAAGAACTGTCCCATAAAGTTTCAAGCAATTTTTCGAATGCCTACAAAAGTTACAGCGTTTTTATTATCTGCTTTCTCAGATTACGAGGGCTCGACAAAGAAATTAAAAAGAAATACTTCGAGTTCCTGCGCTGGGTTTTTGAGTTCGGTGGCCCATAAGTAACATACCTATCTATTGAGGAACTCTCATATAAAATTTCAAGCCATTTTTCGAATGCCTTCTTAAGTTATGACGTTTTAATCTGATAGTATTGAGATTAGGTGCTCGGCAAAAAAATAAGCTAGTTAGTCAGCTAGTTTCAGCATTTTATATGCTCTTTGGTTTCAGCGACGTGTGATCCTATAAGGGTTCCGTACCATAACCCTAAAAACGAAACCCTTATAGAATCACACGTGGCTTCCAAAAATGGTTGCGTTTTTTCCTTTTGAGGTACGGAACCCTAACAAACACAAAACACTTGCTATGTGTTTGAATCCTCTTGTAATTTATTATGAATACAGCTGACTTTTCACCAGAGTTAGGCGTTATTCGAATTAAATGTTATCTAAATAATTTAATTCATTTATTTGCAAATATAGTACCTATGGTAAAATGTACATTTCAATTTAATGAGTGAATAGGTATTTTGTTGAAGTCACAATAATTATTCAATTAAAAAGTTATTCGCAACATATTAAATCATTCGTAAATTAATTCGTAATTTTATTTGTTACTAGCTGTCCCGCGCAACTTAATGTGCGTAAATTTTCCCCGTTTTACACAACATTTTTATTGCTGTTTCGCTCCTATTGCGTGATGTTATATAGCCTATAGCCTTCCTTGATAAATGGGCTACATATGAAGCTTAAATTAATTAATTTAAGCTTCTTGGGGCTACTCAACAGACAACTATTTTTTAAATTCGCACCAATAGTTCCTGAGATTACCGCGTTCAAACAAACAAACAAACTCTTTACTTTAAGTATGGAGTATAGATTATTAGAATTCTCACCGAGTTATAGTTACTTACCCACCCGGGAGGGGTACCTACCCGGCAAGTGTATGTCGATGTACTGTAGGTTTCACACGTTCGGGCTGGAATTTGACCATCGAGCCGGTTGCCGGCTGTACACCGGACGCTTAGCCGGTTAAGAGAATAAAGTCATTTTTTACCTGACGCCGGACGTAAACCGTGCTTCATACGTTCCAGTTCAATATATGGCAACCGGACCGGACGGACGGCGGAACGTTCACCATACTTTTGAAATACAATAATTTCATTTTTGAAAGATAGAAAAATTTGTAAAAAAAGTCCAGACTCAGGAATCGAACCCGAGACTTCTGCGAACCGAACAGGAAGCGAATCATCTGGACTATGTTACTAGACATCAAATTTTTCTATCCCTTGATGCTCGCGAGTTGGGCCCTCGCAGTGCCATCTAGTCGGTAGTTAAAGAACTATCACGGCTTTTGTTATTGCTTCGTTACAGAGAGCATTTTAACAAATTATGATGTTGCAGGCCGAATAATTGCATTTTTGAAAGATAGAAAATTTTTATATTATATAATATAATTTATATAATATAATTTATATAATATTTATTTATATTTTATTTAGTCTCGGGTTCGATTCCTGAGTCTGGACTTCAAATTTTTCTATCTTTCAAAAATGCAATTATTGTATTTGTGCGTCCTCTGCGTAGGTACTTAAAACCTTACTGCGATCGCCAACCCGCTCGCCAAGCGTGGCGATTATGGCAATTACCCCCAGGATCTACATACTAGTAAGTTCTACTGGGGAGACCCGTGCCCAGCAGTGGGACATCATATGGGTTGATATGTATTGTATTTGTAAAGGCAAGAAATGCCTATAAAAATTACTTCAATACTTTTGAAAGCTTGAGATGTAATTTAAATTATATCTCAGTGTAAACAGTTCCATTCAAAACAATGGTGAATAAATAAACTGTTTAGCTAAATAATATGAATTTATATCCCAAGATGTATTAAGTAACATCCCATAGTGAAAGGTCAGCTTAAGGGGGTGAACTGAAATCATATTCTTTTAAATATTATCACTCAAATATTAGTAAATTGACAAATAGTGATATTATAAGACTGCAAGTTCGCATATTACAGAACTAGCTGTCCCGCATAACTTGGTATGGGTACATTTTCCCTGTTTTTGCAACATTTTTCATTACTGCTCTGCTCCTGGCAGTCGTAGCATGATGTTATATAGCCTATCCCTAGTCTTCCTCCAATTCGGACCAGCAGTTTCTGAGATTGCCGCATTCAAACAAACAAACTGTTTAGCTTTATAATATTAGTATAGATAGGTCACTTTAAGCATTTATTTCAATTTGTTGTATGTTGCATTTCAGTGCAATTTTTTTAACTTAAATGGTTTTCATTCCATTTCAGAAAAAAGTGATCCTAATTGTTGACCCTTTCTGTGAGTAGGTATCATAAAAATACAGTCTGTTTATTTTTTTATATTTTGCAGGTCCCAGAAAGGTGTTTATTTAAAAATCTTGCAGAGTTTGGCCGTGGGACATCCTGTCAATGTTGCAACACAATCAATAGATACATTAAACAAGGATGAACAAAACAGTTAAATTGCCCAAGGCAACTTAATTGAATTGTCAAATATTAAACTCCACAAATTGGACACATTGTACTAATATCCACTCTAGGGAATTAGACAGTTTCACTAATAGCTTAAAGATCTCACAAAACTATAACTCCTGTCTAATAAATTACCTATTTGAAGTATGTATTTACTTACAAAATGTTCAGCAATTGGAGGTTTTGGATTGCAATAAGGTTTTGATACTTTACAATTAAAAAACAATAAAAGTAAACCTAAATAAAGCCCAATTGTTTAAACCAAAATACACATTATAATACAAATTGCTTTAACTACACTCCTATCGTAATAGGTTACTTAATTAACATAATCACTGAAAGTATTCTGGTCTACTCTTGATTTCAGCTATGAGGCCGCGCTCCACGAGTGGCATCGTGAACCGGTCGAAAGCGAGGGCGCTGCACACGTAGACAGGGCGCTTGAGCGCGGCCGCCAGGCGGCGCGCCGCGCCCGCGGCCGCGGCCTCGGCGCCCGACGCGCCCAGCAGCGCCGTGCTGAGCGCGGGCCGGCCCGCCGCGCCCGGCATGCCCAGCGCCACCTCGCCGAGCTGCGCCGCCCCGGCGCCGCCCAGCCACAGCAGCAGTGCTCCCTCTACACGCAACGCCACCGCTTTGCACACTAGCTCGCCACTCCATATTTCAAAATTATGTACGCACCATGTACTGGCCTTATAAACTACTCGTTTACGAGAACTGGAGACTCGAGGAGAAGCGCCGACTTCCATTGTTAATCACGGAATTTACTTATCTTAGGAGTCAGCTAAGATCAGTAATAACTTTGTTATATTTTATCTCGTTTAAATTTTTTTGTGGTCGTTTGTATGGGGCATGGATACAACGATTTTAGTTGCTTTTCCCAAATAGACAAAACCAGTGTTACCAACTCCTAAAAACAAATTGCCCTAAGATCAAGATGAAATACCCCTAAATAACCCTAAATCAATATTCAAAAGCCCCAAAAAAATCCCTATATTGTATACCTATACAAGGGTATTGCTTATGTTCCCCTTCTATTAAGGTAAATAAAATATAACTTACTTTCCCCTTTTTATTAATTAAATATCTACAATGTCAATAATCGTTAATAAGTCGTTTAAGTCTCGACTTGGCGTTTCAATTGAACAATTTGAAGTTGTTGCCGAATAAAACACAAAGACTACTATTTCATGGCACCAACTTCAAAATGTTTAATTTGTTTTTGTTATTCTAGGTATATTATTTATTGCTTTTTAGTTGCCTTGTATTTATTTTAGAAGTCGGTGATATATTTTTTTTTTAAAGTTTTTTATTTCTCACTTTTTAGTGGGTTTGTTTGTAATTCACTTAAGTTACAATAGGCCAGGCTTCCCAACTTAGGGCTTTGTTAACATGTATGACTTCCGGAATTCCGGAAGTCATACATGTTAACATTATTTAACTGTAACTGATATAATGTTTTCTGCCTAAAATATTTTAATTTACCGGCAATGATGGTGTACGTCAAAGAGATTTTTTATCTTGTGTACCACAGAGGAAGTAATCACTTCGTTTTATTGCGTACATATTGTGTACTAAAACTTGAGCCATTACACTCGTAGTCGTTCGAACCTTCTCCCTCATACCTTCTATACAGTTCCATTAGGTTTATAAGTGCGAGCGAGAGTTCCGATAAAAATGTTAGCACGTTTTTTATTGGCAATGTCTGTGGCTTGAGCTATAGCACAGACATTTAGCTCTTTTACTCATTTTGGTCAGTCAAATTTGCGATGGATTATTATTATTATACAAAAAATTTAGGGCTATTCTTAGAGGCATAGATGCCTCTAAAAATAGCCCTAAATTTTTTTGAACCCTAAAAACAGCCCTATTAGCATTTTTCCGCCCTAAATTTAGGGCTAAAAGCCCTAAGTTGGGAAGCCTGGACAAAACATCATAATAATGACACTATTGACAGTATAAGTCACAGAACAAATAAACTCGAGTTTGGTGTCTTTTATCATGTTTATACAAATATGCCCGATTTAGATAACCACCATTGTGTTGTTGTAATATAGATAAATAATTCACAAAAACTATTGGATGTCCAGTAACATTAAAAATAAGATAAATAAAAATACTATTATATCAAAAATATTTTAAAGAGTACATTGCAAATAATGTTTTGTTACAACTTAGGTATTCCTACTCCAAAAAAATCTGTGTTTTGGCAGTCGGGGTCCCGTCTTGGTCGGGCTATCATTCTTAGCCATTTTTTTCAAACCATAGGATCTACTGGAAATCTGTACATAAGTACAATACAAAATATTATTGTAACCGATGCAAATAGGTACTGATATCAATATAATAGTCGTGTCTTATGATAGAGCTTATTTCATTGATAAAATCATCGATATGGATTAGTCAAACCCCAGTGTAAATGTAACAAAACAAGAATGTTAAAAATACTACTTTTATCGAATGAATGACTATATTAATATATTGAAAATATCGTACAGTTTACAATATCATGAAATTTTTGGGATTTTGTATTTACTATGACGGTTTTCATATAAATTTCTTCGAAATAAACATAAATAAAATCTAATAAACCAAGGGCCTCGCATTTCAAATGAGTTGTTAGCTGTCATGATGACATTTTGATTCGCATTACGACTGCAACTTCATTGTATGACGTAAGGTCAGTACTAGACGTGGGCGTTATTTAACGTAACCGATTGCAATAACTGCTTACGAGCCTAGTAACTAAATACGTAGTTACGCGTAAGCGGTGTAACCGATTATTTTCACTTAATGCAGTTTCGTCTTCGGTACGTTCGTGCGTAAGCTTACGAGGATAATCGTATCGTGGCGGTCCCGATCACGAGCAAGAACCAAACGCATCGCGGCTCGCTCGTCACGTTACGGATGTGTGTGTGTGCCAAAACGTATCGCACACACGTGCCGCGAGCCGTAATAATGCGTTTGGTTCTTGCTCGTGACTGCCGGGCCATGCCGGCCGCATGTTGCATCTGTTGCTGTGTGCGTTACGTACCCTCTAAATTTGTTCAAAATAAACAAATAATGCCGATGTAGTAGTGTGCTTTTCGCGCATGAAATTATCAGAGACAGCTATATATATATTAGAAAATACTTGTTTCAGTGAATTAAAGTGTATATAAATATATACCGTAAATAAATAAGTAGGTCATACGATTAAAAAACTGTAATTTGTAATTCCCTACACAAAACAAAAAAGCATTTCCAAATTACTTCACAATGTAATATATTAATGTTATGCTATCTAAACAAATACCTATTTCAAATTTGCATTCCTAAGTTAAACGTAAGACTCGCTCAAGGAATACTTTATGAAATTGCAATACAAGGTAGATACAAAAAAAACAGTTACAGTTACGAAACCGAGTAACAGATTCATTCAAGTAATCGTGTGTCAATTCACAATATAGGTACACAGAAAAAAAACTAGTTACGAAACCGAGTAACAGATTCACTCAAGTAATCGTGTGACAATTCACAATATAGGTACACAGAAAAAAAACTATTTACAAAAATAACTAGTTACGAAACCGAGTAACAGATTCACTCAAGTAATCGTGTGACAATTCACAATATAGGTACACAGAAAGAAACTAGTTACAAAAATAACTAGTTTCGAAACCGATTATGCGAAATCAAGAAACTACTTACAACCGCTTACGTGAAAAATACGTTACGACCCACGTCTAGTCAGTACTTTATTGAATATATATATCTGCATTTTAGTATATTTATTAATACAGATATGTTTTAGTTAAAAAAAATATCACGTCTGACTGAAAAACCACAAAAGTGTAGAATATTCTTATACTTTGCGTATTTACTTATTTCTGGTTGGGGTTTAATAAATAATTAAGACTATTAATAATATTTTAATAAAGAAAAATGATAGTTCAAAGAAAATATATATGACGACCGTTCCATTACTATACACATACATACTTTACCCGACTTGGGAGTTTTTGTTGCTAGCGGTACAATTTTGACAAGTACATCGTGAAGTTGTCGCGACCGCTCTCTTCTCATTTGACACGCACGCATAGTACCTGTGAAAATAAATTCCCTGATCGTAGTAACGTAACGTCATAATTACTTACAGAACATGAAACATTTTTCTGAGATGAAATATTTTTTTTATTTAATCGCTATTATTATAAATATTCATACATTTTGTTAAAGTTCACTATCAGATTACTTTCTCTGTGTTCATTACCACGCAAGGTGACTTGGGACTTCTTGGGAGACTATGGGTTACAATGCTATTAATTTATTTTCTCTTTCTTACTTGTCACTATCAAGAAGAAATGCGCTTATTACACTACACTAAATCAGGGACCCTCAATCCATATTAAGAGCGGTATATTATGAGTACTAATTCTCTAACAAATTTTCAAGGCTGATTCAGGGTAGTACATTATAGCCGTTTAACCTCTTACTTGCACACTATATTCGTCTTTTTTTTTCTTGTGTCCTCCATCCATTCGTTCATTTGCTCCAGGAGGACTATGGCTCGCACGTTCTGTGCATCTGCCAATTTCAAGTTTTATTTTCTATAAGTTTTGTAACATTTCAATGTTTTGATTTGCTTGAAAGCTTGTAAAACGTAGACCGTATTGTTTAATTTCTCTATGAAAGCTTGATTCGTTGTAGTATCGGATAGGGTTTTAATATACCTAGGAGTTTATTAAAGTTAGGGAAACGAATCACATTCACATAAGTGAAGATTTGAATCGGAATTTGGGAAATGGATCAAGAGAGTATGACGAGACATTAAGACAATATATATTCGTCTTAAAAACGGCTATAACACTACCCTGAATCAGGGCCCTAAATCGAGGTGGCCTATATATAAGAATAAGAATAAGAATATTTTATTTGTACAGAATGTAGGTAACAATAAGATGTAACAACAGTTCATGAATCCTTGTACATTCTACCTTTCGGCATACAAACATGTAGTCTTAAATACATTTCTATAAGTAACATAAGCATCATAGTACATCATTTAAAAAATCATTTATAGAGTAGTAACATTTTTTTAACAATAAATCAGTTAACTGTTTTTTAAAAAAATTTAATGGCTGTTGCTTTAGATTGTTGGGTAATTTATTGAAAATAATTGGTGCCATACAGATGGTACTTTTTTTTAACAGTGTGGTGTAGTAGCCACCTGTGTGCAATAAATGTTGATACTGAGATCTAATACAATTCGTTCTCTTTCGTGTCTCGTTTAACGATGGAAACAGATGCGGGTTCGATTTTACAAAAATGGTTATTTCTAGAATGTACAAACATGGACAAGTTAACAATTTATTTAATTTAAACAAAGGAACACAACTATCTGTAACCTGCAGGTTAAAAATTGATCTAATGCATCGTTTTTGGGCTTTGAAAATGCTTTCTCTTTCACTGCTGTTGCCCCAAAATATAATGCCAAATCTTAAAGTTGAAATCACAAGGCCATGGTAAGCATTATGGACTGCATTAATATTCACTTTTTTTGTTAGGTTGTACAAAATATAGGCGTAAGTACATAACTTTTTACAAATGTGTTCAGCTTGAGCCTTGAATATTTGTTAGAGAATTAGGGCCCTAACTCTTGTTACACCGCTCTTTTTAAGGATTTAGGGTCCCTGATTTAGTGTAGTGTAATAAGCGCCTAACTATAAAGTAGGTATAAGTGCCCACTATGTTTTTCTCGCTTCCACATTTGGTGTTGCCAGAAAAAAGTCATTACTTGTTAGTTAGGGTAATTTTGTCATTTGATCAATTACTTAGATCATTTAACCACGGGATATGGCATCTACCTACCGAGCGCAAAGCAATTTGTCTGCCGTTATCGGAGGGAGGCGAGGTAGACACATACAGCACACAACAACATAATTACGCACATTAATGACATTAAACTTTGTGTACTGTCAAATGCACACTAAACCAAAATCGTATCACAAACATAAATCACTCACATTACTATAAAAGTTTCTGATAATACACGGTTGACTTTACGTAAACTAATGTATAACGCTAGAGACGGGACACAAAACTACTGTGCTAAAGAATGAATGAATGGAATGAGTTTTAATGTAGAAATATTACTTCATATTTTATATTGGAGATTAGATAAATACCAGCTTGTTTCGTTTCTTCTTAAGTTATTTTATATTATAATTTTACATTATAATAAAGTCCATTATTTGCATGAAGGGAACACTGTCGTGTTGACATGTTTTTAGTTTAAAGCACATTTATCGAGACTTGACCATCTTAAAATAATAATTACAGTAATGATATTAGTATTATTTGTTTAGTATATTAATTAGATAATTAACTGTATTTTTACCTAATTTTGATATTGATTTGACTGGCCTGTTGGCTTATTGGTTAGTGACCCTGACTTCTAAACCAGAGGTGGTTGGTTCTATCCCATCCAGGATAAAACTTACCTAATTACCTAATTTATCTATAATATGTACTTAGAACTGTATATATACCTATGTACCTATCAACTGTCTGGATGCCATTGTACAGGCTCTGCCTAGTTTGGGGTCAGATGGCGTTGTTTAAGTTGCAAATATATTAATATTGAAAACAATGGGCGAGCTGATCTCATTTTTATTTGGAACTCATCGCACAACGGTCTTACAGCTATTTAATTGGTGGAATGAGGGGAATATTAAAACGTCTTTTTTTATTTTTTATAAGTTTTATTAATCATAATCATCAATAATTCATTGATTTTTAAAATGTATAATTTTGTTAAATATATGCCGTATACATTTTTTAGGGTCAGTCTTTTTCATCAAAATTGATATCCTAGTATCCGTATATTTTTGCATCACCAATATTCCCAGCTCTACATTATGATTGATGACATCATGATCAAAGACATGTCTTTTTATTTCTGGGAATATTGATTTCCCTATATAGTTCTCTAAAACGGTTGCCACAATAAATTTTGCAGAAATTGATGGCTTCAGTATTTTTTGAACAATTACAAATATGTAGCGTTGGCACAGCAGTCTCATTCAACTTCCTTCGATTGTTAGGAAGTATACGATAGCTACCTGGTTCAAAATGTTTAGAACAAATCACACTCGTTCGAGTTGGTGTCCAAGTGCTATCTCTTTGGCAAAATTCTATCCACTTCTTTCTTATAAATACTATTTTAGAAAAGCTGCAAAAAAATTTTTATTCTTTATACATAACACATGAACGGTGGCTGTCAAGCATGCGCCCCACCTGATGTTAAATGGTAATCGCCGCTCTCTCTTAGCATTGTCTAAACCAAGCTGGTGCCTACCGAAAGTAAAAGGAAAAATAGGGAAAAAATAAGGGGGGCGTCGAGTGGGGGAATAGTGCCCCTGATGCTCCACACTCACCGAAGGAAACGCAACAGTATGAATACTGTTACTTAACGTTGACATTCTGTGGAGCTACATAATATTTATTTAATTTTGAAAATGACATGTTTTTTAGCATTTTTACGTTGAATAATAATGTCATTAATACTTATAACGTTTTAGTCCTTACTAGATTAAAATTAGTGACAATAAATCATTTCTATATCTACTAATTTCACTATTTTAACTCGATAAATACTTAAGTAAAGTAAGTCATTCAATCATTCGTTCGCACCTTGTACACATCTCTAGTCGAGTCACGGTAATCTGCCTCGGTACCACGAAACTCTCATATCGTCAAACTGTCGCTAACATGGTTATGAAAATTATTGTTTTAAAGCAATAAATAGCAAAAAAATACTTACATGTGAAAAGAAATACCATCTTTGATATAATTTGAGGTGTTTGAGCGCCTTTTACACGTTAAAACTGCATAACAAACCATTTTATCATATTTACGGGAGCTCGTTTTAGCGATAGGCGCACGGATGGACTGAGCGAACGATCACGCGAACTGGTTTTTATAAACTGACAAGACAAAATGTGTCATGTACCTTGGCGAGAGGGGAATACGCGGCAAGGCATCTCCCTATTTAAATTCTCTAAGGATCAATTAGGTCAAATGCGAGACGTATGTATTAATTATATGAATTAATTGCTTAATAGATCAAATACCGCTCACTGCTATTAACTACGATTTTTATGTTTCCCACTTCAGTGTAAAATGCGCAACTAAGTTTTCAGAAATGTCACAAAAGGGCTTCGTAATTGTAATAAAGTACTTAAAGTAGACAGTGGTTTACACTACTTAGACTACCAACCAGAACCAGTTCTGACGAACGGCTGGCAGCCAAAGTCATTCTGTCGGCTTTTGCAAAGAATCTTTTCGTTTTGTAACTTAGAATAAAATACAACACTTAAATAAAAATCAATAAATTTTTCAAAATTACATTAGTTTCAAGGTCTGTTTGTTTTAAAGATTTCAAAAGGGAACATAAAAGGAACAAACAGTGACGGACTGTAGCTCAGTTTTTGACGCGCATGTAGGCATAGTGAGTGATACAGTTTCATTGGGTTTTAGTTATAAGTTATAAGGTTCTTAGTTATAAGTTCCCGTGATCGGTTCATTCATAAACTCAAGAAATTCCAGTGTGTGAGACCTCCTAATTTCCCATTATAAGTACAAAAACAAAGAAGAGATTTTGTCAATCATCTAACTACAATGTAATCCTCAATATGATGTAGGTATAGTTTTCAGTAAAAAATCTAAGTAGGTAAGTCCTAAGCTCCAGTAAAGCTTTTAAATCATAACATATCTTTCTTGTATAAAATCTATACTTAATATTATAAAGAGGAAAGATTTGATTGTTTGTTTGTTTGTATTGAATAGGCTCCAAAACTACTGGACGGATTTAAAAAAAATTTTCATTGTTGTGAAGCTACACTAACCCTGGGTGACATAGGCTATTTTTTATCCCTGTACGGTCTCCACGGGAACGGGCACTACGCGGGTGAAACCGCGAGGATTCCGCAAGTCAATTACAAAGATATTTAAAAAAAACATTCATGCTGACGCTAATTTTAGGCTAAGTTAAAATTGCAATTTTAACATAATAATTCAATCAGAGGACCACTTCAAAGCATAATACTCGATGTATTCTGTTGAAATTTAATATTTTTAACTCATCGCAATGTAAAATAAGCACTAGATTATAATACTTACGAATGAAATGATTTCTCACACTAATTTTAACGACTCCTTTAGCTCAGTACACAAACAATTAATGCAATACACAAATATTCGATTATACTTATCTAGCTTTAACTTGTTTGGCACAGTTTCATTGTTCGCCACAGTGGGCCAAACAGAAAAAACCGGCTACGATGTTATGGACAAAAAAAAGGTTTTCATCCTTTTCTTTTTTATTGGCAACGTAATTAACATCCTTGTCTATCTTCTTGATGACGTCACGTCGTTCATATATAGTAGTTTTTAATCTAAGAGGCCGCACGAGTTTTTACTCTCTTTCACGTGTTGCGGTCAATATTTACTTTTTATTTGAAAGGGATGGCCCGGTCCAGGTCTTTAATATCAATGCACCCGCGTCATGCAAAAAAAACTTTGGACGCCTGCCTGACGCAAAGAGCATGTCAAAGAGTAAACTATTTTACATGCTCATTTAAAGTGCATTGATAAAACGTAATACGATGATAAACGTAATGCATTGACGTATAAACCATCAATGTTGCCATATGTACAGTAATTACACCGTAATCAGTAAATCAGCCCAAGTCTACTACCTACTGTCAAAGTACAACAACGGTGACAAAAACTACCGTAATCTGTGAGGTTAGCAGGAAATTTTTGTAAAAATAAACCTATTGCACTCATAACTTTCTAACTCTTTGAATCTCTGTAGACAGTGAATTTTAAGTACCTACTCATTTTATGTAGGTACCAGCAAAGTGAACTATATAAAAAAACGTAACAAACTACTAACTCGCTCTATAAAAAAGGGAATCTTCTAAGACAACAGTCTTATCAAATGGCATGGACAAAGCTGCCTCAATCTTAGGCCTGATGTAAATATAAATCAGAATATTTACAAAAAATGAGGAAATGTTAGAGTCTGCACTAACATATAAACTTTCGCGTTGCATGATTATAACTATTTATTTATTATACGGGAATTAACACGCATTGTTTACCTTAAAATTGCTTGACGTTTCGACCAGGTTGCACCGGCCGTGGTCACAAGCGGACTGTCGCAGCGATGTTATGACTCCGTCAGGCCGATGAATCTTCATCTACCCTCACTTTTTTATTTCTCAAAAAGTTAGGGTCACTGCACACTACACATTTTGTCCATGTTAACCGAGTGCGAACTAAAACGAGGTTGTGTTTTACGAATGTTAGAGTCTGATTCAGATGTTTTTTTATAGGAGTATAATCAGCCCCTGTATCTCCCATGAGTATAATCAGCCCCTGTGTCTAGCATTCGTGGACTATGAGAAGGCCTTTGACACTGAAATCTGGTCCGTTCTGGAGTCTATGCAGCGATGCCAAGTAGATTGGCGATATATCCAAGTGATGAGATGTCTCTACGAAGCCGCCACCATGTCCGTCCAAGTACAGAATCAGCAAACAAAACCTATACCATTGCATCGAGGAGTGAGGCAAGGGGACGTTATTTCCCCGAAACTGTTCACAAATGCAATGGAGGATATGTTCAAGACGCTGCACTGGAAAGGGCGGGGCATCAACATCAATGGTGAATACATCTCTCACTTGCGATTTGCAGATGACATTGTCATCATGGCGGAAACGCTGCAGGACCTGCAACGGATGCTGAATGACCTGGCTCACTCCTCTGTACGCATCGGCCTACGGATGAACTTGGATAAAACCAAGGTCATGTTCAATGAACATGTGCTACCGTTCTCGAAGTTGTTCAAAAATATGTGTACCTCGGGCAGTCATTGCAGTTAGGTAGAAACAACTTCGAGGACGAGGTGAACAGGAGAATTCGGCTGGGTTGGGCAGCGTTTGGTAAGCTACGTCAAGTCTTCTCATCGTCGATCCCACAATGTCTAAGGACTAAAGTCTTTAATCAGTGCGTCCTACCCGTCATGACATACGGAGCCGAAACGTGGACACTGACTGTACGGCTGGTCCACAAGTTCAAATTTGCTCAGCGGGCTATGAAAAGGGCTATGCTCGGAGTTTCTCTTAGGGACAAAATCAGCAATGAGGTGATCCGGCAGAGAACCAAAGTTATCGACATAGCCCACCGGATTAGCAAGTTGAAGTGGCAGTGGGCTGGCCATATTAGCCGAAGAACCGACAACCGTTGGGGTAAACGAGTTCTTGAGTGGAGACCGCGGCTTGGCAAACGTAGTGTAGGACGCCCTCAGGCCAGGTGGAGTGATGATTTACGCAAAACGGCTGGCAGGAGCTGGATGCGAGAAGCCGAAGATAGAACAAAGTGGCGTGCAATTGGAGAGGTGTCCAGCAGTGGACTGCGATCGGCTGATGATGATTTTTTATAGCAGAAATATTTCGGATCAAAATAAGTTCCTTTTAACGTTTACGTAATTTCTGTGTAAATTTTGTATAAATCTAGTGTTTTTTTCCGTACTTTGAGCAGTAATTTGTGTGCTAAAATGGATGTTTCATTGAAAGTAGTTCCGCCGTTTTTTCAGGGCCTGTACTAAATCCGAAATAGATGTGAAATGTTTCACAACAAAGTTGTTTAGCAATCGTTCAATCTTTTATACTTTTTTCAATGGTTGCCAAGCAACGTTGATATTAAAAATTCGTATTTAGTATATACACCGTAATTTTTAGGAATCTACTGGAATCTACCGTATTTTTTGGGCGTAATTCAAATTTAGAACATGGTAACACATTGGTTACGTGACGTTTGCAAGTTGTAAGGGAAATTCTAACCAATGAAATTGCGACATTTGTATTTCATTATCTACTATTTGCCAATTCCATGTCGTGGTTGATGACGATTAGTCCAAAAAGCTTTTCCACAAGTTTGTCTCGCCAATAAGGCCACAATTCTCGGATTGAAACGTCAAATAAGTTCTACAACTCTTTTGATGTGATTTTAATTTCAAGTGAAACGTAGACGCGTCTAGTGTAAAACTGGATGTTTTAATTTTTAATGCATTATTTTAATTGATTATAAGACTGAAAATTATTTAAAAGTTCTGCATAGGGGAAATTTCAACATGAAATATATTTTGTTGCTGGGAATCGGCGTACTATTGTTCGCAGGTAAGTTGGCTACGTAGCCCTCCTATCGCATAGTACAATGTATTATTTTACTGTTTTTACTATGATACATAATGTTTTATGAAAGAAATCAACATTTAATAACTCTAAAAGACCCCATCCAATATTTCCATTGTCATAAATATCCGTACTTTCGCGAAACGTTCTAACGCGGTGACTAGAAATTTCGATGATGTTCAATGAGCAAGGAATGATGCATTCGGTGCTTATGATATATGTTCTGTTGCAGGATGGTCGCATGCTCAGGAAGAGGGTCTGGGCGTCGGCACCGTGGAGGAGGTGACAGTGGACGCCGACCTCGGCGCGTCGCGCGAGGCATCCCGCACAGGTATTTACATTATGTTCAATTATAACAGGTTAATCACCTATGGTGCCCTCGATCCAGATACACATGCTTTACCCCTATGCCGTTTTGTGTCAATATATCATTTATAACTGATGGCACACTCAGTCAAAATCATGTAAATGATCACATTTTCTCAAATTTTGTTTAAGTAAACAAACTCGTCCATACTGCTTAGTATAACATTATTGTTTTTAATGAAATGGGAGCTAGTACTGGTAGTGTACACTTTGCTCGTCTAGAACAATCTGGTGGGTGTTGACAGCCTGTTGTCAGGTAGCACCATGTGGGCAGTTCACTCCAAGCATAGTGCTGGTTACATCTGCTAAGTACCTATGTAGGTAATCCTCTATTGTTAGATACCAAATAATCACTAATTAATCTTTGGTATTAAGGTTTGTGTTTATCACAATATTATCATATTTCAATACAGTCTGTGATAAAAATAACTGGATATTCCAATGGATGTCACCAATATACTTATGATGCCTTTTAAGTTTGCATTATCCAATCAATAGTTGTCTAAAAATGTTGTTAAGTAAAGGATTGGAATAAACCCAAAGTCAAGGGTTTGTTCTTATGTACATAAAGCAGTTGGCTTTCTGTCTATACTTTAATACATTTTTATTATTTATTAAATATTGTTTATATTGAAAATTTATTGTCACTTGTCACCTCTAAGTATCATAATCTGAAAGTTATATGTTCAATTTTAACTCAATTATTATGCTACATAGGTGAATAGTGATAAGAAATTTTAGCCAGTCAACAAGTATCATTTAATTATAATAATTTGCAACAAAGGAAACATGCATGTGTAATAATTATGTGTTATTGATATGAAATTGACCAGTCTGTGGGCACTACCCACTGACTGGATAGAATAACAAAATAAATTCTGTTAATGCAATGTGTGAAATCATATTAAAGGTAAACTATTTATCAAGAACGTTCCTATGATTAAAAGGGCTAAAAATGTAATTGTGTGCAGTTCATTCTGTGTGATCTTCATTTTGTACCACTGAGTAGCATTGTGCAGGCTGATGTAGTAATGTGTTTGATGTGTTGGTGACTATCGCTGCTTGAGCCTGTCGTCGGCGGCCAGCACACACAGACGCGCGCGCAGCCACGCCGAGTCGCGCACATGGTGACTGAGTCGCCGGTCACTGCGTACCAGCACCGAGTGTTCGCTCTCCGGGTACCAGCCGTATCTGTGGATGCTCTTATCAATTACTCTGTAGTCCTGATTGTGTCTCTATTAAAGTGAACAAGACTCTAGAATTTCTGCGGAATCACTCATTGTGAACAGAATGCAGAATTCAAAAATTTAGTAATTGTTTGTGGGAATTGCTTTTTCATGTATATGCCATTTTAGGTGATACATAGTACACCGAGTCATCTATTAGTTGATTGCAAAATGCTGTTGGAGGCATTCATAATTCCTATTGAAGTTAAAAATTGTGCATCTGACTGCATGATATTAAATGTCAAGGTTATCTTGTTTCTGTCTTTACCCAGTAGGTGCTCCAGTGTCACTCTCACAACTAAGACACATTTAACGACACCTCTCAAGCTAATATTCATGAAGCTGTTTAGGCCCTAGGGAAACCAAAGAAGTATATGTGGCGCGGTGGGAGTGTATCCGACTGCTACGCAAGAGGTTGTGGGTTCGATCCCCACCCAGGATAAGACTTTGTGTGATGAGCACGATGGTTTATTCTGTGTCTGGGTGTTATTTATCTATAATATGTATGTATTTAGAAATATATAAGTATGTTTATCAGTTGTCTGGTTTCCATAGTACAAGCTCTGCTTAGTTTGGGATCAGATAGCGTTGTGTGAGTTGTACCAAGATATTATTATTATTATTATTATGTATGTCGTTTCCATATCACGGGACTATGGAGTCCCGGTCATTTGGGAGGCGTGCGTGGGGCCGAAGCCAACACGTAGAGGCCCGTTAGACACTTTAAAGGCTATGTGACACAAACCGGCGAATATCGTTGTATACACTATATAAATGTACCCAACGACATTCCCCGGTTAGTGTAAAAACTATTGTCAAAAAGTGGTAGCTAAGAAACTGGGTTATGGAGGTGATGTGTTAGTGGAATGGTTAGCTGGTACTATTGAAGAACTATGGCGCCTGCCCTGCAACACATGGTAAAAACACACGGACAAATGGGCAGGCGGTGACTCGCCACTCACTAGATGGGCCCCCTTCTGGCCGCCACAGGCATACAGCCAAACAGGCGACAGGGAGCAACATGGGTGTGAGCAGCGCGGGGTGTCGAGCGGTGCGGCGCCGGTTTCACCATCACGAAGAAGGCCCGTGAGCGGGTTTCCCCGTAGTTATGCCCTTGAAAATGACACTTCCACCCCCGAGCATACAAGCTCTGGCGACCTCCCTCTGGCCGGCCGATTAAGGCAAGACAGAGTTGAGAGTCCTGCGGACGCTCTTGGTGTTCCACTCCCGCCGGCCAGTGAAGGCAAGCGGGAGACGAGGCCCTGACCGACTCTCTGAGGCATCGGGACCGCAGTGTCGCCACACACATTCAGCTCGCCACAAAGCTGCCCTGCGGTTTGTGTACTCTTATTTCACCCTCATGATACATTTTTTATTGGTGCCATAAGGATTTCAAGAGCTGCTACTATGCCCTCAGAGTGTTGCGTTAATCTCATATAGGGAGACAACGACTAGCCCCGAGGGGTTTATTATTATTATTATTATATATGTACATACATATACTCGAAAAACATAACTCTGCTTCTTGCGCAGTTGGGTAAAAAGTTACTGACACTTGTGAGCTGGTGACAGGCGCGGCGTACTTGTCACGGGGTCCGAGCTCGAACATGTTCTGAATGCGTTGTAACGCGCGTCGTGTGCCTTCCTCGTCTACCTTGGTTGGCTGTTCGCGGCAATAAAACTTCCCAGTCACTGTGGCGGCTGTCAACAATCGTATAAACGTAGTGTTTTAGAACTGAGAGCCCAGGACACGAGAGTGATTATGATTAGTAGTAGACGGGTACTAACGCAGGCCGAGGGGTTTGACTAGAGACACATCCGAACGGCCGGGCTCGCGCTGGGAGGCAAACCGCAACTTGAAGGAGCGAGTGTGTATGGAGCGGAACGTGTCGATGGGGACGGAGGTGTCGGCCACGACCAGCTCGGCGGGGCTCGCGGCCTCACTGTTGTGCTCGCTCGCCATGTTCGCTATTACCTAGTAATACTTTTACTGCACCCTCCGTTTGATCAATATCGACGCAGTCCACGTTTCTAAGCAGGACACAAATAGGGAGCTGTATTATCTACACCACCCACAACATACTACAAAGATGGAGGTTAAAAATATTTATTTATTATTTACCATTATTTATTTTTTCTTTCTCTCCGCAGTTTTTCAATCTTGTCAGTGGTCGTGGTTTTATAATATTGCATCTGCTCTGGACCGATCAGCGATGTGCATCCACTTGTTGCGGTCATCAGCATTACGGGAACATTACACTTATCGGTATAGATAGGTATCGACCGCTCAACCATACACCCGCTTTTGGACATGTCGTTCCATTGCGTTTTTGGTTTCGAACTGTTTAACTAAACTATTTGAGGATTCGTTATTACACCTTTCCTAATTTTAAGTTTTTTAAATATCGATATATTCATAGCCTTTTGTCCGTGTGTTTTTAACATGTGTTGCAGGGCAGGTGTCATAATATTTCTATAAAAACTTAATCAACTATTACATACATCAATATCAATCAACTTGAACTAATTACGAAATTGAGCACGCCACTGCGTGAAAGTCTTTCACTGCGTGGTGTCGCGTAACCTTCCGCGAAATCGTCGGAACGCGATACCCTTCGGCCAAAGATCTTCCTTCATTCACTCTGTGTAGATGTTAAATAGGAGTGGAGACTGGAGAGTATGCATATCTGTCCGATTCCAGCATGTGTATGTGTCTGAAAACGTTTCGAGTCAACATTGTGTATTCGAACAGTCGCAGTTCCGTCGGTCGGCGTATTGGACGAACTAGGTGCTTAAGTATTGCCATATCACACTCATTTCATTACGATGATACAGTTTCATAATATTTTAAATTTGGAAGATTTTGTATTATTTTGACATTTAATTTAGATACTTGAAGGGTTTGTTACAAGATAGTTTTGTTACAGATGCTGAGGCTGTGTTGCGAGAAGAGGAGGCGATATCTCCGGACGAGCTGAGCGTGGCACAAATGCGCGAGCTCAAGGAGAAGGCTCAAAACTATACATTCCAGACCGAGGTCAACCGCATGATGAAGCTCATTATTAACTCACTCTACAGGAACAAAGAGGTTAGAGTTGTAATAAATTAACAAAAAAGGTTATGATTTCATTCCTCCTCCATTGGGATTATTTCCCTGAAAATGCGTCTGTGCAAAATCATAATCATTTATTCTTGCGATACATGGGTCTTAAATATAGTTGTTACATTGTTATTGTGTTTCACCATGCTCCACCGCCTCGGTATGCAGGATTGGTTTAACATAATCGTTTAATAAAAAAATAAAATATAAAGTGTTACATGCACTAGTGTTTACCACAATTTACACTCACATCTGCAAAATAATATCAATACTATAATTACAGACTATGAATAAATGTCAAATTGATAATAATAAAATAATAACATTAATATTAAATAATTGATTATATTTTGTCAGATAAATATTCATTAATTGAGTAATAACATTTTTGCATTAATTATATTTTGATTTCATTCTTAAACACATTAATATTAAAAGTACTCAAAATATGTTTAGGCAAATGGTTTTAAATACGTGGAGCCATACAAAATATTATTATGCTTTTGTTGAATAGTGCTGTCCTGTTCTTAGGTAAACAAATGCTGAAATTATTTCTTTTGCTTCTTAGTGTCTCATACAAATGCATATTTTTTCTTACAAACAGTGCGACTTCTAATATAGCGTGAGGATATTCAAAGTAACGAAATGAGGTTTACAGCTGTCAGTTGGTTTTAAATGACATATAGCCCGTACGCACCTTTTTTGTGCTTTAAATACGTAATCTCTATTTGTAGAGTTGCCCCACTTACTACCACCATACTTAAGAAGGGGCGCAACATACCCATAATAAGCTGTCAGCACAGTTTGTTTACTCACTGTTTTCCCCAGCATATACAATGCGTAAGAATATGAGTTGATTCTTGAACACAAAGATTTTACATGATGTTTCCAGTTTAGACTATTATCAATGTTTAGGCCAAGAAATTTTGTTACATGTACTTCTTCAACTTTCGTATTTGCATAATGAATGCCAATGTCTGTTAACTTATTTATTCTGTTCCGAAATGTCACAAGAGTTGTCTTTTTAAGATTAATATTTAAATTATTTAGTTATAACCAATTAATAATTTTAGTCAATGTCACATTCATTTCATTCTCAACCTGACAGCTGCTGCTAGTTTACCCTCTGTCCATATTTGACATTAAAAATAGTCGCCTTTTCGCCGATGTTAATAAACCTTGTTTGGTGCCCTAGCTACTAAAGGTATTTGAAGTACGCTGATAACTTCGCAATAAACAATCCTGTTTGTAGTATTTTGAGAATATCTAAGATGAGAAGAGTGAATATCAGCATTATGTGTCGATAGACACTACTTAATGATGAACGGACAATAATTGGCTGTAGGTTCCATCCGAGGGTACCAACCGAGACGAGAGTGAGGGTATGCATGTGAATCTTACAATCACCACTCTTTAAACACATGAAACTTATTTCATTAAGGATCTATCCTGTCTTAGAAGCAAACATATCCATCAGTAATATCAAAACAAACTCGACTCGCGAAGCAGATTGGAGGTACCCTCTTCCAGCCGGTACTTATTGTATGAACAGATGAGAATGATCCGTAGTATAACCAAGTACGAAATTTAATCGACAGCATTCTGACGATCGCTACATTTTGTTTCAGATTTTCTTGCGAGAGTTAATCTCGAACGGGTCGGACGCTTTGGACAAAATCCGTCTGATGTCTTTGACGGACCGCAACGTGCTGGACGCCAACAACGACCTCAGCATTCGCATCAAGGCCGAGCCCGAGAAGCGCCTGCTGCACATCATCGACTCCGGCATCGGCATGACGCGCCACGACCTCGTCAACAACCTCGGCACCATCGCCAAGTCGGGCACCGCCGAGTTCCTCTCCAAGATGCAGAACACCGAGAAGGTGACACATCACTCGCAGTGTAATGCGTGTTCGAGCTCACAGTCGCGTCTGCCGTACTCGCATATCACGGTACACGTGTGCGTATGTTGCAGAGCGGCGCTCAGGAGATGAACGACATGATCGGTCAGTTCGGCGTGGGCTTCTACTCGGCGTTCCTGGTGGCCGACAAGGTGACGGTGGCGTCCAAGCACAACGACGACCGCCAGCACCTGTGGGAGTCCGACGCCAACGCCTTCAGCGTCGCCGAGGACCCGCGCGGGGACACCATCAAGCGCGGCACCCACATCACGTACGTGCCGCGAGCGAGACACGCGGGAGCGCGCGACGTGCAGTCCCACTGACGGTGCTTGTCCTCCACAGGTTGCACATCAAGGAGGAGGCCGCAGACTACTTGCAGCCCGACACGATCCGCAACCTCGTAAAGAAGTACTCCCAGTTCATCAACTTCCCCATCCACCTGTGGGCCTCGCGCACCGAGACCGTGGAGGAGCCCGTCGACGCCGAGTCCGACGCCGACAAGGCCGAGGACGACGACGACGACGCTCAGGTATGTCGCGGACGTGGTCGTTTACAATCGACTTGACCGCTCAATATTTGCCTTTTACCTGATGGATTTCACATATTTGTTGCGGTAAGTTTATTATTCAATGACGTTTACCACATTAATATGTCCGTGTAGGTTCCGCATCTATAAACAGAGACCCGAGTCTCGAGTGCGTATAAGAGGCCTTCCTCTGAGTCGGACATCTTGTACATTGTGGCTCGTCGCAGGTGGAGGACGCCGCCGAGGAGAAGCGCGAGACCAAGAAGACGGAGAAGACCGTGTGGGACTGGGAGCTCATGAACGACAACAAGCCGCTGTGGACGCGCAAGCCCAGCGAGGTGGCGGACGACGAGTACGCGTCGTTCTACAAGAGCCTGACCAAGGACTCGGCGCCGCCGCTCGCGCGCGCGCACTTCGTGGCGGAGGGCGAGGTGACGTTCCGCGCGCTGCTGTTCGTGCCGCGCGTGCAGCCCGCCGACTCCTTCAACCGCTACGGCGCCAAGACCGACCACATCAAGCTGTACGTGCGCCGCGTCTTCATCACCGACGAGTTCAACGACCTCATGCCCAACTACCTGTCCTTCATCCAGGTGGGTACCTCGCGCCGTAGCGCGTGCCCCCCCGACCCCCACCCCCACCGCCGCCACTAACCGCGTGTCACGTGCGCAGGGTATCGTGGACAGCGACGATCTGCCGCTCAACGTGTCCCGCGAGACGCTGCAGCAGCACAAGCTGATCAAGATCATTAAGAAGAAGCTGGTCCGCAAGGTGCTCGACATGCTCAAGAAGATACCCGACGACGAGTACCTGGCTTTCTGGAAGGAGTACTCCACCAAGTGAGTATACGACGCGTTCTTTGCTTTTGTCGCTTGCGGTCGCTACGCTCGATTGTCTCCGTATAGCGAGGTGTAGCGAGCTCGCGTAACTCGAGGCCGTACTCCGCAGCGTCAAGTTGGGCGTCATCGAGGACCCGTCGAACCGCTCGCGCCTGGCCAAGCTGCTGCGCTTCCACTCGTCGCGCGGCGAGGACATGACGTTCCTGGCCGACTACGTGGCGCGCATGAAGCCGGGCCAGAACCACATCTACTACATCGCGGGCTCCAGCCAGGCCGAGGTGCAGAAGTCGCCGTTCGCCGAGCGCCTGGTCAAGCGCGGCTACGAGGTGCTGTACCTCACCGAGGCCGTGGACGAGTACTGCCTGTCCTCGCTGCCCGAGTACGACGGCAAAAAGTTCCAGAACATCGCCAAGGAGATCTTCGATCTGGACGAGAGTGAGTGCCTCCCCGTCACCGTCGTTAAATATTTCGTTTTCGTCTCCCGATACGACTTCTCGACTCCATTCCGCAGGCTCCGCCGAGCAGGAGCGCATGGAGGCGTACAAGAAGCAGTTCGAGCCGCTGACCACGTGGCTCGGCAACAAGCTGAGCGCGCACATCACGCGCTGCGCGGTGTCGCGGCGCCTGGCGCGCTCGCCCGCCGCGCTCGCCGCCACGGCCTTCGGCTGGACCGGCAACATGGAGCGCCTCGCCATGTCCAACGCGCACCAGAAGGTGAGTACCGCCCGACCCCCCCCCATCCCTCCCCTCACACACACCGCCACTGCACTGCTGCATCGTCTCTGTCCGCAGTCCGACGACGCGCAGCGCAAGCACCACCTAATGCAGAAGAAGATGATGGAGATCAACCCGCGCCACCCGCTGATCGGCGAGCTGCTGCGGCGCGTGCAGGACGACCCCGAGCACCCCGACGCGCAGCTGGCGGCCGACACGCTGTACCGCACGGCCGCCATCCGCTCCGGCTACCTGCTGCAGGAGGGGCAGGCCGTGGAGTTCGCAGAGTCCGTGGAGCGCATGCTGGGCGCCACGCTGGGCGTGCCGGCCGACGCCGCGCTGGACGACGAGCCGCTGGACGAGCCGCTGGACGACGCGCAGGACGACGCGTCGGACGACCGCGCCGACGGGCCGCCCGAGGACCACGACGAGCTGTAGACCGCGCCTCTAGTTGTTTAGACTTGTGACCGAGTGTGTGAGAGTTGGACTTTTTATACTTGCAGATGCGTTCCGTGTGAGATTTTAATTTATAGTTTAATGTAAATAAATTATATTTATATAATGTCATTATTTTGTTTACTTTTGGACGCTTTTTTTTTTTTTTGAAATGACAACTCCCGCAGTAGGATACTAGCCCTGTGTCACGGGGGACTTTACAAACATACAAATCACGGACACAAATTACACCCAGACCCGGAACAACAATTTGTGGATCACACAAAGTGGTGTCCCGTGTGGGAATCGAACCCACGACCTCTTGCGTAGCAGTCGGACACACTCCCACCACACGAGACCACAGAGGCAGTCAAAACGCTTAAACACTAATTCAGAAAATGAAACAAAAGGAAACGAAAATAATATTTATTAAGAAAATTCAAAATACTTTATTAAAATAAAGCGGCCAAGCCGAATACTGTCGCATCTATTCGTTAACAATACAATCTTAAACGACAAACATATAATTGAGCTAGCTACGAACACCTCCCCAACGATCCGTACTGCGTACCACGCAGTCTGCGTACAATGTTGTCGACTAGGGTGTCCACATCGTGCAAACTCAAGAAAGTTCAAAATAGTATAGAAAAATTAAAATTTTTGTGTCCCTAAATTTTCCAGTGATTTTAAAATGAGAGATAATTATAATGAATTAATTCCCCAGAATTACCCATAATCTTGACTGTTGGAGCATCTTTTTTTTTCTAATGGAGTAGTGATGTACAATATAACATAATTACTTTTAAATATGAAGTTTTTTTCAGGGTTGGGGGTGAACTCTTTAATTTAAATAAGTTGCGGTGATTTTCAACAGTCTTGTGACAAGAAGGAAAATGGTTGTACAACCAATTTAAAAGAAAACAAATAGAAGCTGTCTAGTTTTTAGATCAAATTTAAATTTTACTTTTGGAGTTATCATGAAAAATCCACCAACACAGCTTTTATACATTTTTGTTGCAAAAAAAACGATAGTGTGTACGCTTTTGTGTGCATAATTTGCGCTTTCTCAAAAGCGCAAATATATATTTTTTCAGAGAATGACTAACAGTGTATAATACTGAAAGTATAATATATGAATACTGTACGGTTTGGCTGTGACTCCGAACTCATTCTCTGAAGATGTGGGCGTCATGTATGGTTACCTCTGCTCCTTTCAAAGACCGATATCTCAGCGAGAACTACTCGTATCAAGGAGGCCTACTCTAATTCAAAGAAAACGAAGTTTCGATAAAAAATTAGGTGGTAACATACAGAGCCAGAAACATTATTAAATCCACTTGTTCCTGAAAATTGCCAATGGGTTCAGACTTCTTGTGCTTATTAAAAAATTAATTAGTATAAAAACTTGAGAAATTTAAGTAAACGAAAATTCATAAATTTCGTTTTAAAGTAAGAGAGTACGACTAAAGGTCTTTAAAAATAAATTTAAGTTGAATTAACACATCGGTATCATCATCGGATTAAATCGGAAACGGCGAAAATTAAAATTGCCAATACATAAATTTGTATGTATCAACAAATTTGATGTACCATTTTTTAAAAAAAACTTTACATTAAATTGCCTAAAAAATATTCCATAAAAATATCTCAAATTTGCGAAAGGGCTCATATGTAAATAAAAACCGGATCATACTCTCTCTCTCTGTAGGGTTCCGCAGCCGTAATTACAAATAAATGCACTACATATGAAAAATACGACGTGCATGGCCATGGCACTTAAGCAGCTTTGTTGAGAAGCACACTTTTTGGGCAATAACTCAAAGACGGTATATCCGATTATGTCGAAAAGTATTTTAGTTAAAATTATTTTTAAGCCTTGCCATTGTATTTTTTTTTCATATTTTTTGATGACACGGTTAAAAAGACGAGGGGGAGGACAGTTTAAGCTACTTTGGGAGCGTTTATTTTCAAAAATATTCACTAAATCAAAAATGTTTCTTTAAAATGTTTTTAAAACATCTGTCGAATGATGTACCACACGTTGATGTTTACTGATAGTTTTTTGACATGTATGAAGTGCCCCAGTGGCGAACGCCCCCTGGCATAGGCGGATCCAGGTGGGTTATTTTGTGTACCGATTTCTTGTATTGTATTGAATTTCTGTGCCTAATTACCTAGTAAGGACTCGGTAATTAGGCATAAGTATGTAAAAATATATTTTTAATGGTGACACTTTTCTTACCTATAAATATCGATCGAAGCGTTATTAACAGCCTACTCTGCAAACATCGTAGTGTACCTATGCTGTTACTATTTTTTTAGATTTTACATTTTTTCGCAGTTGGTTGAATGACACGTTAATTGTGTAGTGTAGTGTTCAACTTAGCCTAATAGATGGCGTTGGTCGATTTAAATTCGTTACCGCGAGTTGTATCCAGATATCCAGTTCCCTCGCTTTAAATTGCCACTTCGGCACTGGAGTGCCCCCCCCCCCCCACTAAAAATATTTATTTTTGTTATTTAACAAACAACATATGCTACAAATTACATCAATATTCATTGTGTACCTAGTTTTTGAGTAAAATACTTGTGACATACAGACAGACGACCGGACGGATAAATAACGAAGCTATATGGGTTCCTTTCTAGCTGTAATTTGCTAGTTGGAAAGTCAGGGAATTTTTTGAACATTAGCAGTGGACACCCTGTTTTCAAACTTTCGCGATTTTTACACATAGTAGAATATTATCGACTTAATCGAAATATTTAAAGGTACGAACCATTATTTAACCGACGTCGACAAGTTCTAAAGTCACGATACAATATCTTGGGACAACTCCCACATCATCTGATCCCAAACTATGCAAAGCTTGTGCTATGGTAACCAGACAACTTATTATAGATTAATTACACTCAGCCACAATAAACCATCGTGCTTATCACACAGTTTTATCAGTCACAAACCACTAGACCAACAGGCGTCATTGTAATAAAAAACAATGTATAACAGAAATAATAATGAAATAATGAAAATAACAGCGTGTAATGTAAGTATTTAGCTAAGAAGTCACGGAGCGATGCCGCCGTGACGGGAAAGCGGTTTTATTGCATAATGAGTTACGCGCCGCCTGAAAAAGTGTGTTAGTATTGTTATAGGGTAACTAAATGATTTGCTATATATTTTTAACCTTGGACAATTCAGGCGATAACTTATTTATCAACACAAGAACCATCGGACACGATAAGGTGATTAGTATTTATTGGACACAGGTACTTAATTAGATAAACGGACATGATATCATTCGTCAGTGGTACTATTGCGTGACATCGCCCTGCGGTTCTTCTATGGAAATTCATCATTAGAGGGATTAACAAAACCAAACTGAACGTCAGAGAAGCCACGGTACGGGGAATAAAAGCGAAAGGAAAAAGAGACTGAACACGAGATTTTATAAACTATAGATCTAAGAAGCTGTAAACCTAAACTAAGTACCTGCCAAATTCATTTTTGCAGGTAGGTAGTTAATTTGTAGGAGACAATGATCTTTTATGTAAAGGTGTAAATAGGTTACAAGCGCTCCGCAAGCAGCATCTTAAAATTTATACAATTGACCAAGTTTTATATGTCGCCGGCGTCAACGGCGGATTACATTTTTTTTTTGCTCGTTATACTTAGATTAAATCATGCTTTTCTACATTTACGACTTTTTTTATTAGTGTGACATGGCAATATATAGGTTATCTACGTGTGCATTAATTTGCTGTTTTTATGGATCGAATGTTGTTTATGTAACCTAACTACACCTTTTTACTTAAAACATCATTGGTAGGAGACTTCAACTAAAAAGGCGAAAAGTGTCAAGGATTTTATAGTTATACTAGCTGACCCGCGCAACTTCGTCTGCGTAAATTTTCTCCATTTTTGCAACATTTTTCCTTGCTGCTCCGCTCTTATTGGTCGTAGCGTTATGTTATAACCTATAGCCTTATATTTTGCCTCTATAAATGGGCTATCCAACAATAAAATATATTTTCAATGCGGCCCAGTAGTTCCTGAGATTATCGCGTTCAAACAAACAAACAAACTCTTAGGGGTATGAAAAATAGATGTTGGCCGATTCTCATAAATACCGGATAAGCACAAAAAATTTCATCAAAATCGGTCAAGCCGTTTCGGAGGAGTATGGCAACGAAAACTGTGACACGAGAATTTTATATATTAGATGTACAAAATATACGTAGGTAAGGTAGGCTCAGTGTACCATGTACCTACGTACTACGCACGATCATGTGAAAACACATTTATTTCTAGAGGTAGGTAAGTACTAAGTTATTTGTTATAGTATTATATAATTATATAGACTACTGGTCATAATCGTGTGTTTAACTAGTTCGGCCATAAATACTATTACATAAAAACTTTTCTTCTTTTCGACAGTTGCTTTAAAGCAAAGAGACCCTACAACAAGGCTAGAGACAGGTTTAGAGGCCAAAAATCCGCCAAGTGCACTAGTCAAAGTCTAATTAGAGAGAATGTGGGCTTATTTAAGGACTCATTACCCGCTCCTGAAGTAAGAGTGATAATGAGAAAATGAGGAAGGGAAATAAAAGAAGATAAAAAAGAAGACCAGTTAATAAAGTAAGAAAAGGGAGTAAAGAGAAATATAAGAAATTAGCATAATTATATACTCGGTGAAAGAAAAATAGTCATCTATTATTACAACTTAAAATCTCTCACATGCCATTTACCCCTATCTTCCAAAACAAAAACAAGTGGAGAAAGCTTTTGGACCATTTTGGCCTTAATGCATTTTGGAGCCAATTTTGTACTAAATTAAGTACCAGCGTTACTTTGCACATCATTCTCATGCCGAACTGTCCACCCACACTGTATTCTCCAAAAGGGTGCCGCAAATTATAACGCAAGGCATTTTTTTGTTGAGAAACTTCAAGAGCAGTCTGGACCTTGTCGTGGACTGAGTACAAAAGGCCTAAATCATTTGCATAAATATCACGAGGCTAAAATATCAGTTCATCAGTACCTACTGACATTTTGTGCATACAGGGAACCACAAGTTATTAACTCATGACCAAACACTAAGAATACTGAAGAGAAACCAGTAACTACATTCACTGCATTAATCATAGTAAATTGATTTTTCGAAAGATGTAAGTCCCAAGATCTATGATCGTCTCCAACTGAAGAAGCTAAAGCTGTAATGATAGTTTGATCTCTCGGTAGGGTTAACCTGAGGACAATAATAGGACGTGTAAGACTAGCAGGGAATTTAATATTTGTAAGTAAATTAGGAAACTCATGTGATTGAAATTGAACCCCAGTCTACCCGTGACCACGGCCGTTGCAATACGGTCGAAACGTCGGAAAATAAACAAAGGTATTTAGCCTTAAAATAAAATATTTACGCGATTAAGACCCGTAGCTTATAAAATTCTATAATGTGAACCCCATTATCCGTTAGTATAGTCTGTGAGACTCCATGAATAAGGAACACCTGGTTCCCGAGTTTATCAATGATGTCGGCTGCCGTGGCACGCTTCAAAGGAAAAATGAAGGTATATTTAGTAAATGTATAATTTATAACTAAAATATATTAAATACGTCTCGTCATTGGAAAGGGACCCATTAAATCCAAGGATATGGCCTGAAAAGGTCTTGAGCAAATTTTAGATTGGCCCATAGGACCGAAGAGAATGGTTAGAATGCTTGTAAGATAAACATTTTTCACAGTTAGTAATAAATTTAGGAACATCTTTAAACATGCCAGTTTAAAAGTAAAGTAAGCACAGTTGTTCTATGTCTTGAAAATGCCAAGATGCGGTTCGCTTAGAGAACCGTGTGCCTCCTTAATTAAGGACTCCCTTGCAGAGGTAGGAGGTATTTGTTTCCATAAAAAAAAACATCGTTCATAGCGTAAGGAGAATGTTTACAACTGTAAGCTTTACCATATATAAGTGTATAGTTAGGATAATGATCAGGATTGTTCCACACTCCAAGAATCAATTTTTCATACAACTCCTGTGATTGTTGGGAAGAGTCATTACACACAGAGGACATGCCTTGATAGTATCTATGGCTGGGTCGACGTCGAAAGACCTATCCCGTGAGAGTAAATCTGGAACAAGATTTTCTTTATCATTTTTATGTTTGAGAACAAAATTAAAACATGATAAGCGTACAGTCCATCTAGTTAGTCCGCCGGACGGGTTTGAGATTGAATTGAAGATTACTGAACCATTTGAGAGCGGCGTGGTCCGTATAAACAATGAACTGTTTGCCAGAGTCTAAGTAACAACGCCAGTGTTCCAGAGCGATAATAACGGTTAGTGTTCCGCGTTCAGTTGCAAGTTGTACAGTCATTTCTTTCATGTTTATTAAGGGATTTACTCATGAAGCTATAACCACTTCGTTATCATTCTGAATTTCAGTAAGCATAACTCCTATACCAAAATTAAATGCATCACTGAACTGCAAAAGGAAGGTCGAAATTAGGGCAAGCAAGAACAGACAGTAATGATTCTTTTAGTTTTAGAAGTGCAGCATCTGCTTCTGAATTCTAAACAAATTTTAATAATAGGGGCTACAATAAAACTATAGTTTGGGATAACTCTTCTAAACCAAGTGCAAGTAAACACCGAGAAACTTCCTTACCTCCTTACGGGAAGTTGGAGTAGGGTATTGTAAAATAGCATCGATTTTAGCCGGATCTGTACTGTCAACGGCAAAAGTTCATCTACAAAAACGGAATTTCAAACCTTTGAATGACATTTGTGGCAAATCTAGATAATGCTACAATGTTCCTAAAGTAGGTAAGTGATTGAATAAGTGACCGAAAAATTGTCTGATTGTACTGTCGCCAGAACTTGATGATCAGAAACGTTCTAAACTAAGTGATGGCATTGAATATCATAAGTTGATGAAATCCTGAACTTTGCATTATTGGATTACATATTTTATTTTTGCATTCTTTGACAAATCGGAACTGACATTCAAAAGTAAATGACAGTCTTGAAATTCATAACTTTATGAAATCCTGTATTTCGAAATTCTTTGGCGAATCGGAACTGACATTCAAAAGTAAATGACAGTCTTGAAATTCATAACTTTATGAAATCCTGTATTTCGACATTCTTTGGCGAATCGGAACTGACATTCAAAAGTAAATGACAGTCTTGAAATTTATAACTTTATGAAATCCTGTATTTCGACACTCTTTGACGAATCGGAACTGACATTCAAAAGTAAATGACAGTCTTGAAATTCATAACTTTATGAAATCCTGTATTTCGACGTTCTTTGGCGAATCGGATCTGACATTCAAAATTAAATGTGAAATACAGGATTTCATAGTTCTGATTTTCAAGACTGTTATAGAGTATTTAAAAGCTATGAATGCAAAAGGGGTTCATTTATTTCTAAAATCATTTTGATTTTAGTTCTTTCTGTAAGATGTTCTATCTACAATAATTAAGTTACATTCCCTCCGTGTGGCATAGTTTTGGGACAACCTGTATGTGTAGTTCCGGAAAACTTTTTAAGTACCTAAGCTCATTTTTCAGCATTGCATATTAGTGCTGTGTGTCGAAGTGATACTATTATAGATCGAAGTATTTTACTTCGATTCAAGCGAGGGTAGTTTCTGAAACCCGCACTTCACGGAGGCGACGCTGAGCTGCTCCAGTCTACCCGTGACCACGTCCGGCCGTTTCGATCACAGCCACGTTCGGTCGAAACGTCGGGAAGTAAAAAGTTACTAGCAAAATTCACGCGATTAGATCCGAAGTGTATATTGTATAATGTGTACAAATCGCTAAAGTTTGTCACCATTTCCCATTCTTTATTTATTACATTTACGTAACTGATTTTCCAGACAACTTACTGTTGGAGCTTTATTATATTGAAGACTGAAAACCCTTAATGAGTAAAAGTGAACCACTACAAACTGCACTTTGTAAATCTAAAAAAACATATACACTTGTAAATCTAAGAACGCTTACTCGTCAAATGGAAATCTGGCTTAGTTCGCTAAAATAAGAAGCTGACTGAACCAAACCTATGGCAAGCAATGGTGCAGATCAAGTTGAAATAAAACTACTTAATATATGTACCTACATACTTATGTGAAACTTCATTGGGTACATGACTGTTTGTAAAATTCTATGCCCTTCTATACTTAATGATAAAACATATGTTTTATCATTAAGTACAAAAAGCCATGTAAAGTGTAATAAGGATGATCAGAGTTTGAGCAGTCATGCTCAAGTTTTAATTTTTTTATTTAGAAAAGAAAGAAAAAAAACCCCCGTGGCTCATAAGTATTTTCCATCTTCAAACCTGACACATTTCTATTATTTATAGTAACGGTAAGTATCACAGAATTATGTATGATTAAATACTTCTATTATTCAATCATATTTTCTTTTCAATATCACTTGTCCTTATACAATATGTAACAAAATCTACAGTCCTAATGTTTTTTAGTTTGTATTAAGTATTTGTTGGTATATACACACATAAAGGGATAACATTGCATAGGTTTACCGGGGGCGGGTGGAGAGGGATTTCGGGATTGACACCCCCCCCCCCCCCGCCGACCCCGAAAAATGATCCTGGGTACGCCTATGTAACATTGTAATGAATGTCTATTACAAAAATAATAGAGTTATACATATTTATAGAACGAAATGTATGTGTGCGTACGTCGGCGTCGGGCGGGCATTTTATGAAGGTTGTCTTCTGTACTTTCGGTATTTTGTGGTACTATCATAGGTAAGTACTATTATTATCATACTATTTCAAATTAAGTGCAGTGAGTGATATATACGAATATATAGTCGAATCCCTGCGAAAGGGGGATCACACTACGATACTCTACCGAAATCAATAAAAATAAAGAATTAAAAAAACCAGCCTGCACAAAAAAGGTGGAAACAAGATCCCCTACATAATTATATAATTTCAGTCGGAGCCATTAATTAGTTTCGATGAACTTAGTAAAGCCTCTGACTGCATGAAATTATATAATTATGTAAGGGATCTTGTTTCCATATTTTTTGTGCAGGCGGTTTTTTTTAATTTAATACTTTTGAGAAGTTGTAGGATATAACAACTTACATTTTTACCAGAGCTATTGTCAAGTATTGAAAACTGAAAATAAGAATGGTTGCTAAGTAACTTTTTTAGTATTACAGTCCTAATCATGTTATACCTTTTTGAAATGCTTATTTATTAATTTGATACCCCTCATTATAGTATTTCAACTTTTTTTTCACACCTCTTTATTTTGACATCTCAGCCGCTATGTTTGTTTTTTTTTCAAACGTCACCATCTAAGAACACTTGGGCGGTCAAACGAATCTAAAGACGTCCTAATTGTATAAATCCATTCAGTGGCGAGCGAGCTATCAGGTAATAAAGAATATTACATACATACATACAAGATACGCGCGAAAAACATAACCCTTCCTTACAGTCGGGTAAAAAGAAGACAACGCGCGGAGTCAATGTAGTTGCTAACTAAAAATAAGGTTTTTTTTATTGATTTCGATAGTGTCATGGTGTGATCCCGCGGGAAGTCGACGAACTAAATCGGCATCCAGTATTCCAAACAAAATATATCACGAAACTGATGACAGCCACGCGTTTAGTTCCTTTGGAAGGTACCTCACTGCACTTTCAGCTGAATGCGAGTTCTTTTCGTGTAGGTATTTGGCACAAGCCGAACCACACTCTTAGCTAAACTAAACAAACGACAATATGACCAACTTATTTTATTACCTTCGCCCGTATCCGAGAATTTGTCGTTTCTAGCGTAACAATATTTGCTGACCGGCGGACCTGAAATTCCTTGGAGAATTTTTCGCTACTGTCATATTCGCATTCACGTGCTTCATAGGTTTGGATTGGGCCATCCTATCACCATGGTTAAAAGGACCAACAGAGTTTATGTTACGTAACAATATCATACATTCACACGCACGGCAGATATAAATAGACATAGATACAGAATAATCACAACCTCACGTTACGCCGTAAACGCTATTTTATGTAGAAAATCGATTTATAAACGCCGCACGCCGTTTTTAAATCTGTGAAAAATGACAATTCAGTCACCAGCACCGCAGCACACTGCCACTTTACCAGACTTCGTACATGTGTTGCCGCGCCTTTGTGTCCAGAAAGAGTTAACAACAGCGGTAGTAGAATTAATGGCTCATTTGGTAAGTACGGCTTTCGTCTGTGTGATATATATTAATGACAGCTCAGTGATTTACAATTCATCATATAGTCTAAGATCCGTCGTCTAACAAATATATGCCCTCGTCTGTTACTTGATCCTGACAAAGATTATAATATGTTAGATATTATCTAGATTGATAAATCGCAAATGGGTTGCCGAGCTAAATTACGTGCTAATGCTGTAAGCTGGCATCATTAATATACACACGTCAGTCATTATTATTATTATTTTTTTTTTTTAATTAAATCAAAGGTTACATTTTATTCCTTACTAGCTGTCCAAGCAAACTTCGTACCGCCCCCGTTATTTTTTACATAAAAACCTTCTACAGTACGATCAACGCAACTTGACCGGACTGAAGTTAGGTTCTTAACACTTTCGCGCATGTCATAGAAATTACTTAAGAAAACGATTAATTATGTTTAATCGATTAAAAATACTAACAAAATTTTAAGTCAGCTATACAAAAATACTATTTAAATGAGTTCATAAAAGTTTAAATTTAGAACAGTTACAGTAAATACTAAAGAAACTTTGAAAAACAATTTCTTTACGAAAATAATGACAAAAACATGAATAAGTAATACTAATTATGACAATGTAATACGTAATCGCATCTCTAATCCTCTGTGGCGCGGTGGGAGTGTATCCGACTGCTACGCAAGAGGTCGTGGGTTCGATCCCCACCCAGGATAAAACTTTGTGTGATGAGCACAATGGTTTATTCTGTGTCTGGGTGTAATTTATCTATAATATGTATGTATTTAGAAATATATAAGTATGTTTATCAGTTGTCTGGTTACCATAGTACAAGCTCTGCTTAGTTTGGGATCAGATGACGTTGTGTGAGTTGTCCCAAGATATTATTATTATTAATTCTCTTGGTTTAGTTACCGCCCCCGACCCCCGCTTCCTGTCACCATTTACTTCCAAAAAATGCATCTGCGCAACCACTTGTCGCATACTTCAGTCCGGCCTAGTTACGTTGATCCTACTGTACAGAAGAAAACCTAGAAAACTAAACAAAAAAGAAAAAAGTCGTTACTTAATTATGCCGTGACCAAGGGAAACAAGGATTCCTTAGAGGTCGGACTCACAATCGTGACGACCCACTCCTTCTCCTCACCCACTGTTTTTTCTCGTCATTTAACTACAATTTCAAAATGTCATGATTGTAGATCAACACGAAGTATCCCAGTTTTGATTCACCATTTGGCACGTGATTTAACTAGGCAACCCATTTGCTATTTATCAATCTATGCATTATCTAACAATTTTAACATTTAATATTTGTCAAGATCAAATAACAGATGATATACACACATCAACAAAGTCTAGGTATATTTAAATTTACAGTTAATCATAACCTCATAACATAAAAACTTTTCGAATTGTAGTTAAAGTTTGATTGTGGAATTAAAACTTCTATACACATAAATAACATTTTAAAAATAATTTAAAGTCAATGGAACACAACAGTAACGCGAACGTTTATACTAGGGATGTTACGGAGGTGGTTTTATTGGAACCGAAGTCGGAGTCGGAGTTATTAAATTTGATTTGTCGGAATCGAAATCGGAGTCGGAGGTGGTGGGCGAAGACAAATATGTTGAGATAAGTCTCAAGATAATCCATCCTAATATTATTACGCTTTCACGTTGAAACAGCTAAACCGATTTAGATGAAATTTGGTATGGAGATAGTTTGAGTGCCGGGGAAGGACATAGGACAGTTTTTATCGCGATAACCAACATCCACGCGGGCGGAGCCGCGGGCGAAAGCTAGTAAGATATAAAAAGATTATATAAAGACATTATTCAGTTATTCATAATAAATGTAGGTACTTAAAACTCTCGAGCGGGACTCGAACCCGCGATCTTAAAGAATCCGTGACAATTTTTCCTTCATACTTTTAAAAGGTTTATAAATAGCTTAAAGGATCGGCCGCCGCACGGTAGGTACCTCCGATTAAAACGTCCGATTTAAAGCTATCGGAGCCGAAGTCGGAGTCGGAAGTGTAAAATCAATCGTAAGTTCCGGAATTTCGGAGTCGGAGTCGAAGCTCTGTAACATCCTTAGTATATACACAATTTTACGTCGCGAAATTATTACATTGAGGTAAAATTCGGTTAAATCTTTTAAAATGGTTGCTGACGCTCTGAGCACCAAAACGTAATTTCCAGGTTGTGGTCACGTTGTCGTGTAACTGGGAGTGTAGCAGAGCGGCACAATGGGAGGAGTCGTGTTACCACCTCTCGGCAGGACCGATCTCTACAAAACACTGCGAGGAGGCAACCCAACATTACGGCGATGCAACTGGTGCAGAGGCTCCAGTCAGACCACCAGCTGTTAGTAAATGACCAAACTATCAAGAGAAGGTTGCATGAAGTCAGTCTTCATGCCCGCAGACCGCTTAACGTTCCAGCTCTCCGACTTGTCAATTGTGGAAGGAGGCTTGTTTGGGCTCGCCAACATTTACATTTATTGTGGACCAGCGAACAATGGTCGATTCACTGTGCTGGTCGGTGCTATTCACCAGACAAATTTCGCTTTGGATTCCACTCGGATTCGAGAAGAACACGTGTTTGGAGACTTTCGGGCAGAGAAAGCCGTCTGCAGCACCCACAAAAGGTCCATTCGTACCAAGGCGGCACCATCATGGTGTGGGCGGGCATTCGTAGGGGTGCGCGAACGGACCTCATTTGAATAAGGTATATACGGTCCAAAAATACCATGACGAGATCATAGAATCTGTCATCGTCCCACACAGAGTCCAAATAGGATAAACATTTCAGTTCATGCATGACAAGCACCTCCTCACACGTCGCGGCTAGTTTCGGCTGCCCTTCGGGAACACGACATCGGGGTTCTGGAGTGGCCTGCACAGTCACCCGAACCTCATTGAACACACATGGGACATGTTACAGCGACGAGCTATGCGTATTTTCCGCCAAAGACTACTGAAAATCATCTTTTTCAGCATTTACAAAACACATGGGACTGCATGCCCTAGAAAGATTTTGCCAACTTGACTTTTAGCATGAATAATCCCCTTCGGAGCAGAATGTACAAAACGCAAAATGAGCACCACACGCAAAATGTACAAAACGCAAAATGTACAAAACGCAGAATGTACAAAACGCAAAATGTACACAACACGCAAAATGTACACAACGCAGAATAATACACTTGACCAAGGAGGTTGATAAATTGTTTAAGTGGCTCTCCTTTCAAAAGGCACTTGAGATTTAATGCATAGATGAACATTAACCATGGTCAGTGTCAATTGTACTTTCGTTGTAAAATTGTGTAATACCTACTTATATAATTTACAAAAAAGTGCATAGAATAATAACCAATAATACTAACCAATTATATTCACACGTGTGACAAGATTGTCGTAGAATATTCATTACAGTTTTGCATGTCGTTATAGATGCACTACATGTTGATCTTTTCACACATCTCCATAAAATGCTGTTTTTATTCTGCCGAGAATGTTTGTTATAGCGATACCCATTGTAGAGCAAACTACGAGGGGAGGTCCAAAAGTTCGTGGAATGGAGGGGATGGAGTGGGGATAGGGATGCTTGCTTAGTGTCATACTAATTGTGGACTCATCATTAGTATATAAGCTGAGTTTCAGCCTAATTGCGTCATTCGTTTACGAATACTCGCCTGATAAACAAGTCAATCCGGAAGAACATTAAAACTATGGAGAAAATTGAACACCGTGCTGTAATAAAATTCCTTACCAAGCAAGGAAAGACCGCTCAAACCATTTTGAATGAAATGGGAACCGTTTATGGGGACCAGTGCCCTAGTAAATCAATGATTTACAAGTGGCATGGTCTTTTTAAACATGGTCGGGAGTCGATTGAAGACGACCCTCGCTCAGGAAGGCCAGTTGAGGCCACCACATCAAACATCATCGAAAAAGTGGAGAAAATTGTACTGGAAGATACCCGTTTAAAGAAAAAACAGATATCTGCATTAGTTGGAGTATCAGATACCACCATTTTGCGAATCCTACATGACCATCTGGGTATGACAAAAGTCAGTGCAAGATGGGTACCGAGAATGCTCACACCGATTCAGAAGCAGCAACGCGTCGATGCTTCAAAACAATTTTTGGAGTTGTGTGGAGACGAGCCTGCACAGATTTTGGAGCGAATTGTTACCGGAGATGAAACATGGGTTCATCACTTTGAGCCTGAGTCCAAACAAGAGTCCATGCAATGGCACAAAAAGGGGACACCACCGCCAAAGAAGTTCAAAGTGTCGGAGTCGGCTGGAAAGTTGATGGCTACTGTTTTTTGGGATTGTGAAGGGATTCTACTAATTGATTATAAAGAAAAGGGAAGGACCATAACAGGAGAATACTACGCAACGATTCTAGAAAAATTAAAGGAGTCCATCAAGGAAAAACGTCGAGGAAAACTGACCAAAGGTGTTTTGCTTTTGCAAGACAACGCACCGGTTCACAAGAGCAGAGTTGCAATGGCTGCTCTGCACACACATGGCTTCGAATCGCTAGTCCACCCACCCTACAGTCCAGATCTGGCCCCAAGTGATTTTTATTTGTTCCCTAATTTAAAAAAAGACCTAAGAGGAAGGAAATTTTCCGACGACAATGAAGTAAAGGAGGCAATTTTGGCTCATTTTGCGGCAAAAGATAAAAAATATTTTTACGACGGTTTAGAAAAATTAATTCATAGATCTAATAAATGTATTCAACTTCAGGGTGATTATATTGAAAAGGAAAAATAGTTTTGTTGTTTCATTTTATTTCAAACCCTTCCATTCCACGAACTTTTGGACCTCCCCTCGTAGGTTTCCCTTTTTGATTTTTTTCTATTATCGGCATATCCATGCTTAGGAGATAGGAAAATATTAGAAAATGATGTATATATTATGATGAATAAAACAAAAAAGAGATGTTTGCAAAACATTGAGACCTGTACAGCTAGTATTCGAAAAAAACTTTGAATAATTTCGCAATTGTGATTTAGACTTGATTCCGAATTTTTCTTCAAAAAAGGACACTTCCCAGGCCGTAAAAAAATATCTAAAAGCAGAAAAAATGGTTTTTAATACAACTGATGTGGTCGTCATCCCCGCCGCATTATCACGGGGTTTTGTTGTCACTAGCTATGATTCTAACAATTACATTATTATTTTTATGAGCACATTATCACGAACGTTTACGAAATCTAAGCGATCAGGGACATATTTTGGCGACGCAACTTTTAAGTGCGTCCCAAAGCCATACTACCAGTTGTACTCAATACATATAGATATAAACTCCAATAAAACATCTACTAATGTAGTTCCTATTATTTTTACCTTGATGGCATACAAGGAACAGCAGAGTTATGTACGTTTGTTTAATGCTATAAAAAGTATAGGGATTGATCTAGTGAGTTTTAAATGCGACTACGAAATGGCCCAAATATACTCATATCAAATTGTATTTCCACATGGCAAGTTAAGTGGATGCTACCACCACTACAACGCCGCCATATTCAAAAAAGCTAAAACACTTAACGTAATGTTGGCACGAGAAGAACGGATGGTTGTTACAAAAACGGCGATTCTGCCTTTGGTTCCGGCAAATTTAATTCCGGAAGCTTGAGTCAGCTCCAAAAACCAACACCATGAAGGCCTTTATAAGGTATTGTGAAAAGACGTGATACCCTCATCTAAGCCCTGATGTTTTAAGCTGTTCCTATCAAAGGCACCGCACTACGAATGCCGTAGAAGGGAGGCATAGACGGGTACAAGTAAGAATTCCAAAGCGGGTTAGTTTACTTTTTTTTATTCACAAGCTCCGTCAAGAAGCCAAATTCAGTGATAGCAAAATAAGAAAAAGCTTCTTCGAGTCACCAAAAAGAAACCACAGGAGACGTGATACACTAGGTATTCGATAAAAAAAAATACAATAAATATATTTTTCGTTCGTTCGTGCGTTTTGTATATTCTGCTCCGAAGGGGAATAATCATGTGTTATTAGCGTTAGACCCTGTTCACCCCGAACACAGATTGATGATATAAAAAAAATGTAATCAAGTTAAGTCAATTTTATTAAATTTTCAGATTTTATAAAACAACGTAATTATCAGAATTTAGCAAATTTAATAATTTATTTAATGAAATAATAGTAAATACTTTTAATTTAATTTTTAATTATGGATTATAAAATTCGGATTCTTACCATACCTGGTTTTCTTAATTTAAAAAATACTTATATTTTTTTATACTCAACAAAATACGGAATATCCCTAGACTTTGTCGATGTGTATAAGTGTCAGGCCGGCTCTCGTACCAATAGCACAACCGAGCATTTTCGAGTTAACATTTAACCTGTGCCTAAAAGTCGAGCATGGACCGAGTGTGGCAGGAGATCAAATCGACCAATATCGTCGTCGGTCAATTTTTAATACATTATAATACCAATTTAGATCATCTGTAAGCAGTTTCACAAATACAGCAAATGTTCACGTACATCTGACGTATGCGATGACAAACGATATCTACGGTTCGCGGGTATATTATCTATTACGATACCTAGATTCCACCCTCGAGTCAAACTCGATTCGATCGGAACCAAAGGCTCGGTCACACGGGCAGCGCGGGCGCGGGCGCGCGCGCCGCCAGCTTGGCGCGGTTGTAGGCCAGCACGCCCAGCAGCGCCAGCGCCATGCCCGCCAGGTTGAGCGGCGGCGCCGGGTTGCGCAGCAGCAGCAGCGACGCGCCCACCACGGCCGCGCGCTTGGCCGCCGACGCCACGGCGTAGGCCAGCGGGCTCACGCGCGACAGCACGCTGAAGGCCGCCACGGCCTGCAGCCACGCCAGCAGCCCGTCGGCCGCCAGCAGCGCGCCGCCGCGCGCCCAGCCGCCCGCCGGCGCCGCGCCGCGCCACAGCGCGCCGCCGTCCGCGCACGCCCACGCCGGCAGGAACAGCGCCAGCGCCAGGCGGCCCAGCAGCTGCAGCAGGCGCAGGTGGTGCACGCCCGTGTCGCGCATCACGCGCTTGGAGTACAGGTGCTGCAGGCTCAGCAGCGCCGCGGCCGCCAGCGCCGCGCCCAGCCCCAGCGCGTCGAACTGCAGCTCGGTGGCGGACGCCACGCCCACGCCCAGCGCGATCACCACGAGCGCCAGCTGCACGCCGCGCGGCTGCCGCTCGCCGAACAGCGCCCACGCCAGCCCCGCCGTCCACAGCGGCGTCGTCGCCTTCACTGCGCCCGACCGCATGCCGTTAATAATAATAATACAGTACGATCAACGTAACTTAACCGGATTGAAGTTAGGTTTTTATCACTTTCGCGCATGTCATAGAGATGCGACCCTAAAATTACTTACAAAAACGACTAAATATGTTTATTCGATTAAAAATACTAACAACAAAAAAAACTTGACTCTATTTTCACTTTATAGTTGAATATTTCACAAACAGATCCCTAAATCAAACAATAGTCTTAACAACCCCTAAAATACCTATCTAATGATATCCCACACTATGGGGTTGGTGAGAAAAAAAAAAAAAGTGTGGCACTCGGGGACTGCCGAGGTAAAGCTATTGCATAGCATTTTTATCAACTTAAGCAATAAAAAAAAAAAAAAAATGTTTTTTTTTTATTTTGAATTATAAAAAAACAATGTTTTTATTTTTTTTTCTTTAATTTTTTTTTTAAAAAGCATAAAAAATAATTTCAAAGTTTTTTTTTTATTATAAAATATATTTATTTTTATTTTTTTTTCTTTGTTTTAATTTTTTTTACTTTAGTTTTTTTTTTTTTAAAAAGCATAAAAAAAAAAATAAGTTTTTTTTTATTATAAATAATTTTTATTTTTATTTTTTTTTCTTTTTAAATTTAAAAAAAAAGGATTTTTTTAAAAAGTTCTGCTATTCATCGATAGATGGCAAAACTAAAAAGTGTCACCGCTGTGCCCGTCGGAGTGGGGAGCGTGAGGTTTTTTCGTTACGGAATTTCTGGATTCGGTCCCCGTGCTCAAGGCCCGCGATAGAAGCTATGCAATAGCTTAAAATCAAATACTTTGCATACTATATATGTATATATCGTCTTATGTATTCATACAAGAAGCTTCATGGGGATTTCTTTTTACGTTAATTTATTTAAACTTTTATTGAAGTATTATTTGTAAAAAAATATCTGAAAATAATTTGTAAGTTATCAATAAATAGCATAACTTTGTGAAAAATGTGTTTTGATTTGTTTTTATCGCAGAACCATAGTCTTTATAGTGTTTATTCACAACACTAGCAACATAAAATATCTCGGTATTATTATCGGTTTGTTTTTAAAAAACTACGTACCACCGTAGACTCAAAACTGATCTTACAAATATTTCAAGCTCTGTGTCAGTCTGTCATTCAATATTGCACCACTGCATGGGGTGGAGCACAAAAACCATTATTCTACCTCTTGAAAGAGCTCAGAGAGCAGTTTTAAAAGTAGCTTTCGTCCTTTCGTCCTTTCCAATTTCCCACTTTCCTTCTCTATAAATGCTATAAGGTACTGACTGTTCGCCAGCTATTCCTACTAAATGTCATTTTTAAACAACATAAGCTGCTCACCTTCAATGCTGACATTACTAACAAGAGACGAAAAGATATAGTCTGTACATCTAATTCTACCTCAAGATATACATTTACAAACAGATTTTCTAATTTTATAGACCCTTTTTTGTATATCAGAATAAAGTGAATAATAAATATATACCATCTTAATTATTTTAATTGTAAAATAGCTATAAGTTCGCAATTACAACCTATGTCATACGAAGAGACGGAGGATTTACTGGTAGTAATAAAATAAAAAAAGGCCCCATTTTTCTCACTAATTTTGTAATTAGCATAATCTAATTTATTTATCTTTGTTTTATACGATAACAGTTCTTATTTTTAGTTAAGATTAGTTTTAGTTTCAGAAAGTATAGGTATATTTTAAATACTTTTTTACTTTCTCACCTGAAACACATGTTTCAACCTAGTTCAGGCAAATATCCAACTGTGTCGTTTATTATTTACTAGCTGTGCTCCGCGGTGTTACCCGCTGTTTATTAGCCTATGTGTTAATCCAGGGTGTCAGCTAACTCCATACCAAATTTTATTAAAATCGCTCCAGCCGTTTTGACGTGTAGAAGTAACAAACATACACACTCACATACTCATAAACTTTCACCTTTATAATATTAGTGTGAAGTGTGATAAGTGTACCTAAGATAAGCTATTGTACCTATACTTTTATGAATAAATTTTATTATTCTTATAATTATTATAATTACAACATATACTTTTTAAAATTGTAAAATTGGCATTTACTACCATAAAAAAAAAAAAAATTCGGTAATAGGCTGTTGCCGCGTCTGTGGTAAAACAGGCGCGGAATCATATTTACGGAGTTAAGTTAAAACTATAAATAATGAACACAGGTTAAAGAACTAGGTATAAACCGATTTTTATTATTGAACAAAGTATATTAAACTTGTTCATATGGAAGAAAGCTATACATGGTGGCTCTATGATTTTTGTTTCTAATACTTTATAAAGTAAAGAACGCAAAGCTATTGTAGTTCATTCTGTCTAGTGTACTGCAGAAATCTCTTGTGTAGAATTTAAGGAGCATATTGTTGTTTGTGTTTACTGACCGCCACAGAGTGAGTTCAATTATTCGAGACTATACTGGTAGATGTACTAAAAGTTCTTAGTTATGGTAAAAAGCATGCAGTAGCACTTTAACAGTCACATAACGTCGTTTATATTACAACACCGCATAGGATAGAGAAAAAAATCCCGCTTTTATTGCACCAATCGCGTGCTAGAAACTGCGCCAATAAGACGCAAGAATTCAAAATTTGTATCACCGCGAAGGACGGCCATAGGTTAATTTGGCATAAACAGCGCGAATCGGCGTTAGTCACCATACTTTTATTGCTTCGTGAGTTTATGTAAGTATGTTTTAAATTATATTTTGGAAAATAATTCGCTATATTTGATTGACAGTCATCGTTTTGATTCTCAGCAGAGCGAACGTGTCGATTGCAACGCTCTCGTGCTCTAGATAAAGTGCATACGCAGCAGCGCCCGCGCTCGCTGCCGTGCGCCCACGGTCGGTAGTGCGCGTCGCGATGACCTACTTCCGCGTATCACGGTGTTATTAGTTAGATGATTTAATTTATTTGATAGGTAAATTATAAAAAAACTTTCAATCAAAATGGCTAGTGGTACATCCCCTGCTAAGCTAAACATTACGCTCAAATCTGAAAATGAACGTTTATTGTACAACTATTACCAACAAGAAAAAATCGCTAAAGAAGAACTGAAACTTCAGGTCCAAGAATTGCAAGACCAACTGAACATTATTCAACAACAGGTTGGGCAACTGTTGCAAGAAAATCAGCAACTCAAACAATCTTCCGTGAAAGAAGTAACCAATACTTCTTCAGAACGTGCTGAATATTGCACTGATGAAGAAGAACTAGCCAAGGAAACGGAGTGGGTGCGAGTTAAAAATCGAAAGAAAAGAAAACTCAACTCAACACCATCACCCGCTTCGAAATCTTCACTAACATGTGAGGACACCCAAGAAAATAAAATAAAAAAGAGTCCCCGGCCTCCCCCCGTTATAGTGGACGGTATCGAAAACTACCAAAAGTTTTACGACTTTCTTGTAGCGGGATTGTCAGGTGATCCTTTCACCGTAAAAATGCTGCATGGAGACAGCGTTAAAGTGAATGCCAACAACGAGGAAGCATACAGGCTGATTACCAAACACCTGTCTTCCAATAACTGTTTGTGGCATTCTTATGAGAATAAGCAGGATCGGCCCATTAGAGTAGTTGCTAAAAAACTACATTTCACATGCAAGCCTGAAAGGATTATTGAGGATCTACAGAAAAAAGGCTATGAAATAGAATCCGCAGTTAATAAACTTAAGTGGAAAAATAAAGAGCCTCTGAATTTATTCATACTTACATTCAAAAATAACCAGGATATAAATAAAATCTATAGTATTCAAAATATTTTAGGATGTAAAGTTGAAATCCAGCCCCTAAAAACCCCAAAATTAATTCCCCAATGTAAACGATGCCAGGCGTACGGGCATACGCAGAAATATTGCTCGAAAGAGCCGAGGTGTGTTAAGTGTGTCGGCAAGCACCTTACAAAAGACTGCCAAAAACCGGCAACAGACAAACCTAAGTGTATACATTGTGGTGAACAACATCCCGCAAATTACAGAGGCTGTGTAGTAGCCAAAGAGCTGCAAAGTTTTAAAAATAAAAACTTAAAGAAAAAAATCATACAGCATAATAGTAATAATAAGAATGCTGACACAAGCACTACGCAACCAAGGAAGGTCACGGTCGCACTGCAACCATGCCAGTCTAGCAAAACGAGGTCCGATAAAACATATGCACAAACAGTGTCTAAATCCACGAACAGTGTAAACAATGACTCAGACTTGCAACAAAACATAAACAAAATACTTAAGTTTATGTCATTATTTGATGAACGCCTTAAGAAAATAGAACATAGCGCTACAGATGCTATGCCTAAACAGCGGTCATGAATATCTTTCTAAAAATTATGAACTGGAATTCAAATGGACTACTTCAACATCAGCATGAGTTGCAAGTTGTCTTAGATAGAGAAAACATCGACGTGTGTCTGATTTCTGAATCTCACTTCACAAAACAATCTTTTATCAGGCTAAAAGGCTACAAGATATATCACGCTATTCACCCTAACAACTGTGCAAGGGGAGGCAGCTCCGTGATCATAAAAGAAAATATTTCACATTATCAAAGCATGATATGGGAAGAACATGAAATACAAGCTGTTTCAATACAAATCGAAACCAAACGCTATGCAACCATCACTGTTTCAGCAATATATTGTCCACCAAGGTATTCTATAAAAAAAGAACAATACATTAATTTTCTACAAAAACTGGGAAATCGGTTTATTCTTGGAGGCGACTTCAATGCCAAAAACACGCATTGGGGCTCTAGATTAAACAATCCAAAGGGTCGAGCACTACTAAGTGCTATGACAGAAACTAAATGTGACGTACTATCTACAGGAAAACCAACATATTGGCCGACGGACCCAAAGAAAATACCAGATCTAGTAGATTTTTTTATTTTCAAAAATATCTCACGCAACCATGTGAGTATCAAAGAAGGTTTTGATATGAGTTCCGATCACTCACCTATAATTCTGACACTCAGTGAAAATATATTGCTAAAAGAAAACAACCCTAGCCTTGTAAATATCAAAACAGATTGGGAAAGCTTTCGAATAGATTTAGAATCAAAAATAAATCTTAAAGTACCCATTCGAAATGCTGAACAACTTGATTTTGAAACAGAGAAATTTACTTCAGATATTCAACAGTCAGCATGGCAAAACACACCCGAAATCGCTAAGAAATTACAAGAAAATCAATATCCCCGATATATTGTAACCCTATTGAGGGATAAAAGAAAACAGCGAAAAAAATGGCAACAGACAAGATCACCGAACGATAAAAAGACTCTAAACTATCTCACGAAACTACTGACACGAAAAATTCAAGAGTTCAAAAATGACTCGACAAAAAAATATTTGGATGCTCTGGCCAATGACCGTAATACCAATTACTCACTCTGGAAAGCAACCAAGAAATTGAAACGCCCAATTCCTTCACTCCCTCCAATAAGGGAAGAAAATGGGAAGTGGGCCACCAACAATGAGCAAAAAGCTAAAAGATTTGCGCAACATTTACAATCGATATTTCAACCCAATGAAGGACTCACTGAAGATATAACCCATCATAATCTTCAGCACAACCAACTAGAAATTAAATTTGTAACACCGAAGGAAGTTGAAAATGAAATAAGGTTAAATATTAATACTAGAAAAGCTCCAGGTTATGACCTTATCACAGGAATAATCCTTCAAAACCTGCCCCGGAAAGCTCTAGTTAAACTAACAAATATCATCAATGCAACTTTCAGGCTAAAGCATGTACCTTCAATCTGGAAAGTAGCAGAAGTAATTATGATCGTAAAACCTGGGAAACCCCCTGAGGAAACGACATCCTACAGGCCTATTTCCTTATTGCCTGTTATGTCAAAATTATTTGAAAAGCTCTTGCTGAAAAGACTTAAGCCATTAATTGAGGAACGGAACCTAATACCTGACCATCAATTCGGCTTCAGGGCGAAACATTCGACAATAGACCAGATACACCGAATCGTAAACGTTATAGAAAAAAGTTTAGAAGAGAAAAAGGTTTGCTCTGCTGTCTTCTTAGATGTTGCGCAAGCTTTTGATAAAGTGTGGCACAAAGGGTTGATATATAAACTAAACGTCATGCTGCCCAAACAGTTTGCCGATATATTAGAGTCTTATATATCAAACAGAATGTTCAGGATCAGACAGGAAAATGCCTACTCCGAACTTAAGGAAATAAAAGCTGGGGTACCGCAGGGAAGTGTGCTAGGGCCGGTCCTGTACCTATTATACACCTCTGATATCCCAGAATTAGAAAACAACACTATTGCAACCTTCGCTGACGACACGGCCATAATGTCTGTAGGTAATTCTCATAAGGAAGCTGTAGAAAATGTCCAAACAGCTGTTAGAAAAGTGTATAACTGGACCCAAAAGTGGCACATTAAACTAAATGAATCAAAATCGATTCATATCGATTTTACCAACAGGAAACCGCAATACCATCCAATATATATTAATAACCAGACTATCCCATATGCTAATACGGCTAAGTATCTCGGTATGACTCTTGACGTGAAACTACGTTGGAAAGCTCACGTCAAAAAGAAACGAGAACAACTAGATATTCTCTACAAACAGATGTATTGGCTAATCGGAAGGACTTCCAATTTGTCAATCCCTAACAAACTTTTAATATATAAACAAGTCCTTATGCCCATATGGACTTATGGAGTACAGCTTTGGGGCTGTACCAAACAGAGTAACAGAAATATAATCCAACGCTTTCAAAACAAAGTGCTAAGAGACATTGTAAGTGCACCTTGGTATATCCGCAATAACGATCTTCACCGGGACCTACAAGTGGAATTCGTAGATCAAGTGATTCGAAAATTCGCAGAAGCTCATGACAAAAGACTTCATAGCCATGTCAATCTTGAGGCTATCCAACTCCTCGATTGTACGGACTTAAAACGAAGACTCAAAAGAACTAAGCCATTTGAGTTAGTGTAGTGTTAAGTGAGAAAAATAGTGACAGTGACAGTGCTTCACATTTAAAACACAAGAACAAAGTGTTATCAATTTATCAGACACTAAGAAAAATCAATGGATAATTTCTTAGATTAAGTATTTTAGCAGTTTAAGTTAACATAAAATTACTTATTAGCTCCAATGTTAGATTGTAATATTTTAAAGAGTAAAACTTTTACTCTTTACAGAGAAAAAAAAAAAAAAAAAATATTTGATTGGTATTATACCTCAAGGGATTGTAAACATAAATTCATATTCACTAAACCTTAAATAATCAAATTAATCATGATTTTGCGATCTTAATAACTATTAACATTATACTTATTTGTTCGCGGTGTTACAGTGCAACTTTTCTTCATATTCGCGGTGTTTACAGGTTAAAGTACGGCAAAATACCTACATAGCAAGAAAAAATAAAAGCTAATTTGAATCTTCTACTGACAGCAAGGACGATTGGAAGATTACAGAATTAAATAACGTAGCTTAAATCAAATATAAGAAGCCTCCACCAGACAAAGAGTCAATAAACAACCGACTTATGGTTGATCCTCGTGCAGATGTTATGGAGTCTGCAAGCAGGAACGCCGAAAATACAACTAAATCACCCATAACGTAGACGCCAGAAGTCAGTAAGCAAGTTATGGCAGACGATATTAGTGAGTCTATCAATTTAGATACAACAGAAATAACAGGTGATTTTAATGTAATTGAGCCTACAAAGAAAGATGATTCTGTCCCTACTTCCAGCAAAACAAACCACACATCAAAACAAAAAAATATTATTTTAGAAGATATCTTATAACCAGCTGATAACATTTTTCATGGCGAAATCCAAAGTCATGAAGACAAAAAATAAGGCGAATAAAAATTTAAAAAAGTGGCAAGACTTTCCTTCTTATCTCAATTTCTTATTAAGTTGGTTCTATAAGAAATTGGGAGAAGAAGGAAAGTCTTATTTAGGATACGGGCGCGACAGGAAAGTTGACGAGTACAATCCTAATTTCAAAGTTTTACATGACACCCTTGTACCAGCTAAATGTATAGGTCCTCGCTATGAATCCGCTATGTGCCAAAAATCCAAATTGCGTGGACGTCACGAAATTAGGGATTTAGGAAGCATTTTTGAAAATTTCTGGAATAAAATGAGTTGGGAACAGCGGCGACAGTTCGTGTGCTCAAATGTTTCCGTAGCGCCGTGCAAACGTAAGATAACCAAGAGTGATACTTCTAGAAAAAGTGAAACCAAGTCTTATTACTTGTTGGTATCTAAGAATTCAAATGTAATCAGAGTACAAGTTTGCCAAACTAGTGTTAAAGGTCGAGATATATATCTGCCGAGCCAATATTCTGCTTTAACAAAGACGGCAAGAGTTCACCCAAAACCATACGTTGCGACATACTTAGATTATACATTTTTTAATGATTTTTCAAAGCCTGAACATCAAATTTATAAGTGTATAAGGCCAGGCTGAAAGCTTGGGGACCCTTCAGTGACGCACATCAGTGTATTTATTTACAAACAAGATGGGACCATTTGATATAAGTTAAATTTTGACGACAAACCCAAAATACTGCCCCAACGTCCAAAACATCCAATTAATATAATCGATAGCTTGCCTGAAATGTATACTAGAAGATTACTGATCGCCAAACGTAAGTGACAGCATTTACAAGAGTTTATAAATGTTAAACCTAGTGACTGCCATAGTTTTTATGATAATTTACCTCATTAGCTGCTTTATTAGATTTTGATTAGGAAACTGTTTTTAACTTCACAGGGATTTGTAAAAGATTTTTTTTTTAATTTCATGTTTGTTTGGTTGATTTGGTTTGTAAGCATTAAGTTTTTTAGTTTTTATTTTTTAGAGAACCGTTTCGATTTTTAATTTTATGTAATATTGTAATAAGCATATAAATAAATAAACAGTTATTATCTATCTAATACATAAAATTTCTTATTTTACAATTAGGTTACTGCACCTACACATTCCATTTCTACATCACCCTAAGGTAGACTGGCAGAGAATGCTTTTAGCATTAAGTCCACCTTTGTACAACTTTGTGCATAAAGTTTTAAATAAATAAATAAATAAAATTCTCGAGTCTGTGGTTAAACTCCTCCGAAATGGCTCGACCGATTCTCATGAAATTTTGTGTGCATATTGGGTAGGTCTGAGAATCGGACAACATCTATTTTTCATCCCACTAAATGTTAAGGGTAATCCACCCCTAATGATTTTTTTTTTAATTCTAGATTAATTTTAATTTATGATACAGCATTAGTAAATACATATAACCCTGAATTTTCAACCCTTTACAATCAACCCCTATTTTACCATCGCGATTTTTAGTTTTAATATTTTTTTTTCTCAATTCAATTTGATCTTCCGCCTTCACCGGGCTAACCGATCAACGATCAAATCTCAGGAACTACTGGGCTGCACTTATTGGGTAGGTCTGAGAATCGGACAACATCTATTTTTCATCCCACTAAATGTTAAGGGTAATCCACCCCTAATGATTTTTTTTTTAATTCTAGATTAATTTTAATTTATGATACAGCATTAGTAAATACATATAACCCTGAATTTTCAACCCTTTACAATCAACCCCTATTTTACCATCGCGATTTTTAGTTTTAATATTTTTTTTTCTCAATTCAATTTGATCTTCCGCCTTCACCGGGCTAACCGATCAACGATCAAATCTCAGGAACTACTGGGCTGCACTGAAAAAATATTTTATTGTTGGATAGCCCATTTATCGAGGAAGGCTATAGGTTATAACATCACGCTACGACCAATAGGAGCGGAGCAGCAATGAAAAATGTTGTAAAAAAAAAAGGAAGAAAAAGAAAAAAGGGAAAATTTACGCAGACGAAGTTGCGCGTGTCAGCTAGTAATTTATAATAATACAATTTATAGTAATATAACAATGAAGACTGGTTGTAATAATTCCTGTTGTACACTCCGCCTATGTGCCAGATTATGCCATTTTTTAGGAACCAGTTACGTATAGTCAGTAACAACTCAGAAGTATACAAAAACCTTATTGCACTTATAAGAAAAACAGGCTTGATTGGACATACTTTTAATAAAAAAGACGAGCGATGCTTTAGGGTTGTTATAAAGAATCTACATCATTCGACACCAATTAGTGAAATAAAGGAGGAACTTGAGAGTACTGGAAATATCATAAAAGGAGAAATTATAAATGTTAAGTTCGGGCCAGAAAAAGACCAACCTCAACTTTTTTTGTAAACTTCCTACCAGGACCCAACAACAATTTAATTAAAGAGATAAAATATATCTACCACCAATCAGTAATTATTATAGAAGACCCTAAAAAAAAGAGGACAATTGTACAGTGCCAGAGATGTCAACAGTATGGTCACTTGAAGAACTACTGTATGAGACCCTATCGGTGTGTCAAATGCGCACAAGCTCACAAAACTTCTGAATGCACTAAAAAGACAGAAATACACCAGCCCAATGTGCCCTGTGCCAAGGTGCTCATCCTGCCAACTACAAAGGTTGCGAAGTCTACCTAGAAATACTAACAAGGAGGTCAAAACCAAACCAAATCAAAACCAGTAAACTAAATAAAAAAGAGAAAGAGGATCAAAACGAAACTGCCTTATCAGCAAACCGACAAGACAATATAGAAAGACATGCAAATACAAATAAAACTTACGCGAACACCGTAAAAAACAATGCCATAGAAGCACTAGATAAACCTAATGTAGAAGAACACAACAACACAACCATAGAAAGTCTGTTGTTAAAACAATCAGAGAAATTCGATTCTCTCTTACAACAAATGAGCACGCTTATGAGTCTCATAACAATCCTCATCGAAAGACTGCCAAAATAGGGAGTCTTAGAATTGCCACTCTGAACACAAATGGCTTAGCGCCAAATAAACACGAGGTAGAATTGATTATAAAAGAACACAACCTTGATATTATTCTCATTTCCGAAGCTCACTGCACTAAAGCAAATTCTAATATCAAATTCACAGGATATCACACTTATGTCACACAACACCCCGATGGAACCGGTCATGCAGGAACTGCTGTTATTATCCGGGGGTCAATCAAACATCACCTCATGCCAGAATTCAGAGAAAGCTATTTGCAAGCTACCACTGTTGCAGTTGAAGATAGGAACGGCTGCTTTAACGTTTCAGCCATATACTGCCCACCAAAATACAAAATTGATGAAATAATGTTTAATAATTACTTTCAATCTCTTGGACACCGCTTCATTTCCGGGGGCGACTGGAACGCGAAACATATCTTTTGGGGATCGAGACTCACTACTACAAGAGGAAGGCAGCTTAAATTGAGTATTGAAGCAGGTAACCTTACTGTCATGTCTACATTTGAACCAACACACTGGCCTTCTGACCCATCTAAAATTCCAGATGTGCTTGACTTCTTCATAACTAAGGGATTCTCCAAACATTATCTAAAGCCCGAATCCTGTTTGGATACTTGTTCGGATCATACCCCAGTCATCCTAACCATAAGTAATATGTTAATAGACAAAGAAAATAGGGAAACTCTCTATAACAGACATACAAACTGGGTCTCCTTCAGAGAGCAGATTGAGGAAAGCATTGATCTAAAAATTAGACTAAAGACTCCAGAAGATATCGAAAATATGACAAAACGTCTGACCACTCTCATACAAGAAGCTTGTTGGAAAAATACACCGGTAATAGAACCTGCACATCACATTTCCAGTTTTCCTAATGAAATTAGGCTAAAAATATTAGAAAAACGTAGACTACGGCGCGCCTGGCACCAAAATAGATACCGATCAGACAAAACAGCACTAAATAGGGCTATTGTCGAACTTAAAGACCTTATTCAAAACTGGCACAATGAGACACTGCAGTCAAAGCTGGAATCACTGTCTGCTACCCACCCAACAAACCACTCTCTTTGGAAGTTCACAAAAGCTTATAACCGACCCCCGATCGTAACACCCCCAATTAAGAAAAATAATAACACATGGGCAAGAACATCTAAAGAAAAAGCCCAAGTTTTTGCTGAGCACTTAGCGAAAGTGTTCTCTCCCAATGACACCGAAAGCTCTAAATCCGAAGAAGACATAAGAGAAGCCTTAAGCCAAGCATACCAAATGTCAGTGCCGCCAAAACCGGTAACAGTGCGAGAGGTCACTCGGACAATTAAAGAGCTTAAAGATAAAAAAGCTCCCGGTTTCGACCTAATCACCAAAGAAATCCTGAACGAACTACCGAAAAAAGCTTTAGTTCTCATAACGCTCCTATTCAATGGAATTCTCAATTTTTCCCTAGGATTTGGAAAGTTTCACAGATCATAATGGTACATAAATTGGGAAAACCTGCAGCGGAGGTAACATCTTATAGACCTATCAGTCTGATACCCGTTCTCTCAAAATTGTTCGAAAAAGTGCTACTGCGAAGAATCTTACCAATTCTTACACAAAATAAAATAATTCCCGACCACCAGTTTGGCTTCCGAAACCACCACTCCACAGTCGAGCAAGTCCATAGAGTCTATGAAACTGTTAGAAGAGCCCTTGAACAGAAAGAATTTTGTGCTTCAGTATTCTTGGATATCCAACAGGCCTTCGACCGGGTGTGGCATGATGGGCTGTTATACAAAATTAAGCAAATCATACCACATAGTTTCCACATGTTGCTTAGATCTTACCTCTCAGACCGGCTATTCCAAGTGAAAGAGGCTGACTCGCGATCTACTTTCTACGACATAAAAGCTGGCGTACCTCAAGGTTCCATACTAGGACCAATTTTGTATACACTATATACATCGGATCTCCCATCATTGCCTGGATTGGTGACAGCCACATATGCTAATGACACAGCTGTCCTAGCTTGTAACAAAGACCCAGCTACAGCATCAAACCTCTTGCAGCAGGGACTCAACGCGATCAACAGATGGCTACACATCTGGAAAATTAAAGCTAGCACAACTAAATCCGTCCAGTTAACTTTCGCCCTAAGAAAAGGTATCTGCCCACCAGTTAAACTCGGAGACATCACCCTGCCTTGCGAGGACACTGTCAGATACCTTGGTATATACCTGGATCGCCGCTTATCTTGGAAAACTCATGTAAAGGCGAAAAGAGAAGCAATTAATATTCGCTTTATGAATCTCCACTGGCTTTTAGGGCGAAATAGCAGATTATCCATAGACAACAAACTGCTGATCTACAAATCTATTCTCAAACCGATATGGATGTATGGCATTCAACTGTGGGGTAGTGCTAGCACCTCAAATATATCAATGATCCAAAGACTACAGAATACCATTCTCAGAACAATCAGCAGGGCACACTGGTATATCACAAACCACGAAATACATAAACAATTGGAGATGAAAACAGTCATTGATGAAATCCGATCAGCTTCGGAAAAGTACAAACTGAGACTGACCAACCACCCCAACGATTTGGCAGTCCAACTCACAAGACAAAGCTACTCCAAACGCCTCAAAAGACCCGACATTATGGAGCTGCACAACAGACAGTTTTAACACATCATACTACACAGATGAGCAGCTTCCTCACTGGAGGAAGTCTCTAAATTAAGAAATAAACTCGCATACAACACATCTGTTTATAGTTGAAAAGAGACTGATTGCAGATATACTCAGAAGAAAAAAAAAAAAAAAAAAAAAATTTTTAGAAGGCAACAGCGCATGTGATTTTTATATTTATTTAATATAGATAAATACAAATTTGAGCATTTATAATACCTAAAATCTTTATTAAATGATGACTGAATAAAGAGCTGGCTTTTATTTGATTATTTTATAAAACTATGTCGTTTTTTGTTCATCCTGTAAAGTTACTAAAATGTATATTCGCAGTGTTGTAATATAAACGACGATAAGTGATGTTTGTATTAGATCATGTACTATTTTTAATTCATATAATTTGTAGCATTTGTTTAGCGCACCAACAATGATCACATCCCATTCTTTCACATGCTTAAATAATATTTTTTGCAACTGTAGCTATTATAATGAGTGATTTAACATCCGATCACTGTGGACAGAAAGTCACTTTTCCTATTTGTACAATGGCTAAAGTAAACAAGATTACCTGTAGGCCAATGAGTACAGTTCGCCTAAACAAATTGAATGCAAAGGTTTCTGTCCATATTACTAAAATAGATTTTAGTCAGGATGATCTAAACTACCTTTCTGTGTCTTTGTTTACATATCAACCCATATGATGGCCCACTGCTGGGCACGGGTCTCCCCAGTAGAACCTACTGGTATGTAGATCCTGAGGGTAATTGCCATAATCGCCACGCTTGGCGAGCGGGTTGGCGATCGCAGTAAGGCTTTAAGTACGCAGAGGACGCTGCTGCCCGTCCTCCGGAGTGAAATCCCTGAGTCGCCTTGACGACACCCACGGGAAGAGATGGGGTGGTGCTATTCTTATTATAAAAATCTAAAAATTAGCTTTTGTGATTAGGTAACAACTGGCATAGAAATAAGTAGAGCTAAGTTGTATGAATTGTATGGTATGAAGCAATATAATTTTGACCCTAAATTTCTTCAATATGTTTAAAATCATTACAAAATATTTAAAAAGCCTTGTGTTGCTGCCAGGTCTTTATATCTAAGTAGAAATATTAAACAAGCAGATAATACAAATAAAGCCACTTGGAACATGATCAATTCTGAATCTGGGCGGGCCAAGCCACATGATCATAATTTTGAATTAAGTGTTGGTAATAACATTGTAACTGACAATTTAAATCTAGCGCAAACATGTAATCATTTCTTTGCTGAAATAAAGCGCTACCTTTGTGATTTGTTTCATATTTTTTGTTCATACAATTCAAAAGTTAAGCCATTCAATTTTTGCCATTTTGGCTACTGCATCCTAAAAATGGACCCTTGTTGTATAATTTATTTTTTATAATTTATTTAACTAATAATTATTGTAATAGAAAAGGATTGGTGTTATCTGTACCTTATTCATGCAAATAAATGATTCTGATTTATTTTGATTTTTCTACCCTAAGCAGCAATGTGTAGGTATGCACCCGTAAAGGTGGAACATGCATCACAAGGTATTTTGTAACACATTGCACCTAATAAATAACATTAATATTATTATGAGTACATAACAAACCTCGACTTAGCAAAACATCAAGGAACAATTAGTATTACACTATCTATATACTTCAAACTTTACTTTCAGCTATCTTTTCTTTATACTCCACTACAGCTCTACAATTGCTGCAAGTGTGCTGAGCTAACTGGCCCACACAAAGGTCAACATTTCTAAACACCACAAAGTTGTTGCTTTCGTATTTTATAATATTGGTATCAGTGTTATGTGTAATGAGCTATGATAGTATCACTACACTGGAGGAGTAAAGGTACAAGGTATTGTGAGTAAGTTACCTGTGTGTGCATAGGAGATGGGCACTTTCCAGATGGACACTTGTGAGCATATTGTAGTGAGGAACTTGGCGAAGGCGAGTGGCACGAGCACGCGCCAGTAGAAGCGGCGCGGGAAGTCCGTCGCGCGGCGCACGCCACACGCGGCGAACGCGGGCGCGCTGCACACCACGATGGACAGCAGCTGCACCATCGTCACTGTCATCGGGTACGGGAAGTCCGTCAGCACCAGTTTGCCGACCACGTTGCTGGCCGAGCTGATAGCGTACCACACGAGGCACAGCCCCAACACCACTAGCGACTCGCGCCGCGAACCGCTCAGCCCCATTCTGGAGCCTGAAGATTCTTATCCTACTAACACGCTGATGCTACACGTTGACTGACATTATTCCTTGGTAAGATCCGTGTGCGGCTACATATACCTATATTACATAAATTGTATGCGAATAAAATAAATAATCTATTCTCTAAGAAAGATACCGAGGCGATCTGATCTGCGATGGCATAACGAACGTCCGCGTCAGCGATTCTCGAACTTCACCGAAAGCAACAGTTAAAATTATCGCTAATGTGAAGATTAAAACCCATTGGAACCTATCGAATAAGTATATTTTATCTTATAACCACTGAAGATATTACACGATTCATGATAATTATTTACAAAAAAAATCATTTATTTTAATACAGGCTACAGCTCAACAGCTGGATAAATAAGTTCTACTGTGAGTGAGCTGGTTGTGGTTACACATTAAACGTCAAACAAAATTGACAAGTTGACAGCAGACGGACCATTGACGTATAGACCTGGACCGCGCCATACCATTCAATTAAAAAGTAAATATTGACTGCATAGCGTGAAAGAGAAAAAAACCTCGTGCGGCCTTTGACAGTTGTTCACATAGTAGCGTTGTCTCTTTCTAGGGGTGGTCAATTTTGTGAGGTTATTTTTTCTGGCTATTTTTTTGCAGCAACAGTCAAATCTTGCAATCTAATATTGACTAAATTTACCATTAGTAAATCGTTTAATTCTATTTTTTCTTTCAATAATCCTTTTTTATGATTCTTCTATGAATTTTTGTTTTTCTCTGATCGAAAACTGAAAAGTAACTTACAAATTATTTATATTTAATTTTGATTTGACATTTTGTTTATTACATTACAATTGAAGTATTTTTTATATTGTATATTACATTACAATTTTAATAAAATTACCCTTCTGCCAATAGAATTCAAATTACCCTTCTGAATTCATCAGAAAAGAAATACTATGATAAAATATCATAATAAAATAATGTTTACTTCCTAAATCGACTAAAGTAAAATTAAACGTTTACCAAAAATATTTTGGCCTGATAGGACAAGGATCGGACTGATCACTTTGTTGGCAATATTAGAATCAGCAATAGTTTTTAATCTGAGGCAATGAATGATTGATTGTTGTCCTGAGGTTGTCCATTTGTTGTCTGTCTAAGTGCTGCCAGATCAACTGATTTAGCAGTAGATCTACCTGATTTTGGAAAAATTACTGATCTACGTTTTTTTTTTAACAAAATGCTTTTTGGTTACTACCCTACTACTACTATTAAAAAAAAAACAAAAATATCTAAATAAAAATGTAAAGTTAGGAAGAAGACATTTGAATGTTGTTAGTGGAAGCGAGGATCACATATGCTTAAAGGAATCCGTCTAACAAAATGTATTCTCAATTCGAGTCGGGAATAAACTAGGTAAAGATTTTACCTTGTGCTTGAATTTTCGACCGGTATACACCGACCGTGGTCACAAGCTGATTGACCACGACTCGTCGAAAGCGTTTATTCCCGTGTCGAATTGTGTAATATACGATTCAATTAAGAATATTAATGTCAATGACCCGTATCTGTAAAAAGTCATATAAGAAGAACGGTTTGCATAGAAAATTTGCGTACAAAAAAATATTTAAAATAATCTATTAAATTGTATTAAAAAATGTAATTTGCTCTTATAAATAACAGTTGGTAGAATATTTTAAATACCTGTATTTAATCTACTTATATTTTATTTGATTGCGGAAAGCAGCAGTAATGATGATGATGATGATGACGGCGATGACGATGACCACTGAGATTCAGACAGTGATGCAGTGTTAAGCGGAGTTGAAAAATTAGATACTGTTTAAAAAATAATTTGAAAAAATATCTTATTTTGCTCACCCTACCCAACTTGTTAGAAATGAGAGCTATGATGTCACAACATGGCGCAAACGCGATCCTATTCTTATTTGAAACGCATAATATATAAGGCAACGCGTAAGTTTAAATGTTATAAAACTATTCTACTCCTTGATCGTAAGTTCCAAGGACCGCTAGTTACCGAGTTATTGTAGAAGTTGGTAAAATGGGTAAATTTACAGTTCGTCAAACGTAGATCCTATACTAAAGAACACAATACCTAATAAATTACACCGGAGATGTCCCTGTGACTAACATACAAACATAGTCATCCCTGTGTCTATCATAGTCATAGTAATCCTTGTGACTATATAACAATCATCAATATCGCAGTCCACGGCTGGACATAGGCCTCTCCAATTGCACGCCTCTTTGTTCTATCCTCGGCTTCTCGCATCCAGCTCCTGCCAGCCGTTTTCCCTAGATCATCACTCCACCTGGCCTAAGGGCGTCCTACACTACGTTTGCCGAGACGCGGTCTAAACTCAAGAACTTGTTTACCCCATCGGATGTCGGTGCTTCGGCTAATATGGCCAGCCCACTGCCACTTCAGCTTGCTAATCCAGTCGATAACTTTCGTTCTCTGCTGGAAGAGTTAGCCAGGTCATTTAGCATCTGTTGTAGGTCCTGCAGCGTTTCTGTAAAAAATAAGAATCCCGATCTTTTAAACTAATTTTACCGGGTGACTTTGGGTACGGGTCTTTTTGTATTTTACATGACTTCGTTTGACCATCTATTGCTTTATGGAAGAACATTGTTAAACCTAAAGCTATAGTTTTCCGGCTGTGCTGTTCGTACATTAACATGGCCTTTACTGTACTTCTAGGGGCTTTCCGTAGGTAATACGTCTTTGCTGCAGTGTCCATTGGGAATGGAAGCCTATCATAATTATTATGGTTTGGTTCATTCGCGGTTTTGCAGTCTATCGCTATGTTTTCGTACCTGAGAAAACGCTCTGCGACAACGTTAGCAGTAGGATACTGAGGCCCTTGCTATACTGTCCCATTTCCTACGCACTGGGCACTTCCTGCTGAATGCGTTGTGCGTGCTATTTTCCAGCTTGGATTTCTTGCAGTTAATGCACTCGGGTGGCTCTCCAGTTGCAACGCCCGGGCATGCCGAGGTGCGGTCCGCAGCAGTGACTGCAGAGATCATCAGGATCTTTGCAAAACCTGCGGCCATGTCCATATGCCAAGCACCTGGATCATAGGACGAGCGGGGACTGATCTTCCACATGCACGTGCTGGAGGTCCACTCGTAATTTCCCTGCCTCTGTTGCTCTTCTCCATATTGTGGGGGAAACTTCCAGGACTACGTGACCAGCATGCGGATTCCTGGTTCTCTTTCTTTATTTGACCTTTATCCTGTCCTTCTCTTTGTCGAGGCCATGGAAAACCCCCCGGTTCTGGTTTCAGAGGGCTTTTAATACATCTCATCACTATGTATTGAAAGAACGTCCTTTAGAACCAGAACCGGGTCCTTGTATTTCACCTCTTCGAAAACAAGGTGGGCTCCTGCTTTTTCCAGTCTTTCTTTCACTTTTTTCCTTTCTTCTTCCGTTTCACACCCCACAATGATTTTCCTGTCTTTTGCTTTTCTTACTTTCTCCACCTTTACCCAGCCTTCCTTCGCATCAACAGCTTTCCTGACTTTTTCTAACACTTCTTCTCCAGTTTCCATGTCATTTTCCGATCTGAAGTCTACTGAGTACAATGCCCTTGGCTCAGGCTTAGTAGTCGCCACATGTGCGTAGGCGGTCCTCTCCAGTGTTTCCTTTTGTCCTTCCATAATGGATTTTAGTTTTTCCACCCTTTGTCGGTTTTTGATGAGAAGTCTGTTGTTTTTTGTCCTGTAAA